>VXAC01000503.1:227289-313039 GCA_013399225.1 Rhipidura dahli
GGGGGGGGGGAGGGTGGAAAAATACTGAGCCGGCAGGACAGTCCTCAGGAGCTTGCAACAGGATCACCTCCAATTCTGCTTTCTTTTTTAGGTGTCTGAGGCCCTTGGGGCAGGGAGTAGGAAGGAGAGCTAAAAGTATATTAGTCCGAGCAAAACTTTTACCTAGTTCCGTCTTTATAAAAGCTGTTAATCATTTCCCCTCACCCCAAAGGACAGAAAAACACTGCAGATTACTTAATATTTTGTTTATTTACAGGGAAGCAAACCCATTTTTTTGTACTCATCTTAGCAGCAAGATGTACTCGGGAGAGTACAGATATATAGTTTGGTCATGCAGAGAGAAAATTAGAAAGGAGAAAGTCCAGCTAGAACTCAATCTAGCCACTGTCCTCAAAAATAACAAATACATTAATAACAAAAAGAGGGTCAAGGAGAATCTCCATCCTTTATTTGATGTGGCAGGGGAATACTGACATCAAGGGTGAGGCCAAGCTACTTAATGTCTTCTTTGCCTCAGTTTTTAGCAGGAAGACCAGATGTCTTCAGGGTACGCACACCCCTGAGCTAGAATAGAAAGTTAGGGAGCAGAATAAACCCTCTATAATCCAGGAGGAAGTAGTTAGTGACCAGCTGTGCCACTTAGACACTCCCAGGTCAGTGGGGCTGGATGGGATCCAACTAAGGGCACTGAGAGAACTGGCAGAAGAGCTGACCAAGCCACTTCCATCATTTATCAGCAGTCCTGGCTAGCCAGGGAGGTCCAAGGTGACTGGAGGTTAACCAGCGTTACACCCATCTACAAAAAGGGCTGGAAGGAGGATCTGGGGAGCTTCAGCCCTGTCAGCCTGACCTCGGTGCCAGGAATGGTCATGGGGCAATTCACCTTGAGTGCCATCACATGGCAGGCACGGAACAACAGAGCAAATCAGGCCCAGCCAGCATGAATTTAGGAAAGGAATGTCCTGCTTGACCAGCCTGATCTCCTTCTATGACAGGGTGACCCACTTAGTGGATGAGGGAAAGGCTGTGGCTGTTGTCCACCTAATGTTTAGTGAAACCTTTTTCACTGTCTACCACAGCGTATTCCTGGAGAAACTGGCAGCCCATGGCATGGATGTGTGTACTCTTTGTTGGGTAAAGCACTGGATGGATGGCTGATCCCAAAGGGTTGTGGTGATTGGAGTTAAATCCAGTTGGCAGCTGGTCACCAGCAGTGTTCCCCAGGGCTCAGTGTAGGGGCCAGTCCTGTTTAAGGTCTGTCGATAATCTGGATGAGGGCATCAAGGGCTCCCCTTTAGTCAGTTTGCAGATGACTCCAAGCTGGGCAGGAGTGTTAATCTACTGCAGGATATGAAGGCTCTGCAGAGGAGTCTGGACAGGTTGGATTGATGAGCCAAGGCCGATGGTTTGATGTTCAACAAGGTGAAGTGCTGGGCGCTGCCCTTGGGTAACAACAATCCCAGGCAGGAAAGGACTTGGGGGTGCTGGTGACAGTGGCTGACCATGAGCCAGGTGTGCTCAGGTGGCCAAGAAAGCCAATGGTATCCTGGCTTGTACCAGCAATAGTGTGGCCAGCAGGACCAGGGCAGGGATTGTCCCCCTGTACTCAGCACTGCTGAGGCCACACCTTGAATCCCGTGTCCAGCTCTGGGCTCCTCACTACAAGAGAGACATTGGGGTGCTGGAGGCCTCCAGAGAAGGGCAGTGGAGCTGGGGAAGGGTCTGGAGCACAAGTCCTGTGAGGAGCAGCTGAGGGGGCTGGGGGTGTTTAGCCTGGAGAAAAGAAGGCTCAAGGGAGATCTTACTGCTCTTTACAGCGCTGAGAGGAAGTTGTGGCATGGTGGAGGTTGGTCTCTTCTTCCAAACAACAAGTGACAGGCCGAGAGGAAATGACTTCAAATGGCACCAGGGGAAGTTCAGGCTGGATATCGGGAAAAACTTATTCACTGAAAGAGTGGTTAAGCATTGGAATAAGCTCCCCAGGGAAGTGGTGGGGTCACCCTCTTTGGAAGTGTTCAGAACACAAGTAGATGTGGCACTTTATTGCAATGTAGTTTAGTGGGCATGGCAGTATGCAGTCAAAATTTGAGCTAGATAATCTTGAAGGTCTTTTCCAACCTTACTGAGTCTATGAAGGAAAATAGAAAATCTTAAGAAGGTCTACATGGGGACAGTGCAGCTTGGATCCTTGGCCCATGTAGATGAGCAAACTGCCCATCAGAGGCAAGGGAGTTCATGTGTCTTTTCAAAGTCCATCTGGGAAGATTCTAAAAGTACAGGAAACAGCTGGGAAAGCCTTCTGCTTCCTTATCTGGAAAACTGTGGAGTCTTCTCCTGTTTTCTCCTGGACATAATGGAGCAGTGCACATCTTGAGACAGGTGGTGAAGAAACTGATGAGAGAATAGTTCCCAGAGCCCTCCCAGCTACAAGCAGGCTCAACCCCTCTGAGCAGCCCTTTTGAGGTGAAATCCAAGCCAGTGGGTGACCCTGCACCTGGGACTCATAATGACATTCAGTATGCATGCTGCCAGGTCAGGTAACAGTGTAGGAGCAGGAATCTCCATGCTTGGACAGGCAGAGATTAGGAAAGAATCGGTTCTATCAGTTGACACTCACAGCTGTGACAGAAGCACTAATAGGTTCACTATCCTAGAGCTTTCTGGTATGAGTTCTCTTACAAGAGTTTTTAGGAGATGAGAAGAACTCTTAGCACATGGCTAAGGTATTTTCCCACTGCTGAAAAGTCCAGAAATATGGCAAAAAATGGGCAGATAGTACGAATGGTGTGAATGCAGGGATCGATGTAACCAGAACAACTTGTCTTCCTTCACCTTACCACTTCTGTGGCTCTTCCTCAACCCAGATCAGGGCATGTAGAGGAAGAAGAACAATGAAGTCTGTGCTATCCCCATTCTTTGCAAGTGGATTGAGGTTTTCCTTTCAGTAAAGGTGCTGTTGGTGGTTTGGTTTTCTGGGTTCATTCACCACATCTTTGCCACTAATTAGGCAATGGTTTCCCTTGAGCAATGGAAGGAATGGGCAGCACCGTTGTGATGTTTTCCACTAATACAGGATGTGGGATGAACTATTCTGCAATCAGCTCATCGTAGTCAAATAACAGTAGCTGCCAGCAGGGCAGAAGGGCTTTCGATTTCATAAAAAACATTGTAGCAAGAATGGGAAACTGAGTTCTTTTTACTGCCACCATCAGAGCTGGAGGAAAGAAAGAGAGGGAGGGGATTTCCCCAGTATTTTTAACTCAATAATGGGGATTTCTTTTTTGCACTACACTGCTTAGACAGCTGACACAGTTGTGCTCTGAGCCAACCTTAGAGACTCTGAGGTACAGACTCTCAAGTCTAAAGCTGGACTGAGTAGCTTAGGATGTAATCTCTGATTAAAACCTAAGTGGGGACATCATAGAAAAAAAAAATCATACCCTTGGTCAGTCAGGAGGAGATGCCTTCATCCCGTTCATCATCAACCCCAGCGCTGACTGGCAGTGCTATTGTCCCCTGTACAAAATCTCATATTCACCTCTTCAGGCACTTCTCCCTCCCATTAGAGGTTTGTAGGCCAGGGTGAGGCAAACAGACCATATGGCTGCTCAGCCTCAAAGCCGAGCTGTTTTACACCAAAATGCAGAGCATGGAAGTGCTGGCACAGTCTCCTACTGGGAGCTAGGAAGGGAAGAATGAGTTGATGAGGTTTGGAATGTCACTTGAGAAGTGTGAGGTGTTTCTACACCATCAGAGCCAGTGACAACAGAAAAACAGATTCAGTTGTGAAGGTGAGTCCCTGTTGGCCTGTGTTCTCCTACCTCATTAGCGAGCAGTCCCAATGGGATTGATGCTGAAGTTACATTCATGTCCAGAGGACAGAATCTGTCCATCTAGCTGTCCCTGCAGAGGTGGCCTCCCCCAGCTGTGGGTCTCCTGCAGGCAGGTCCTAAACAGAGCAATGGCTGTACTGGCTCTGGAGGTCCCTCAGAGAAAGGTAGGCACCAGTGTTTGGGACCTGGCTGGAGAAGGTTGTTTTGCATGGGTCCTCATCCTGCCTTTGCCTTAGAGGTGGAGGCTGGGAGAAGGCAGAGGTGGGATTTGCTGCTGGCGTGCAGGGGTCAGCTGGAGGGCCCTCCTCCCCACTCCCCTCCGTTACAGTGACCGTATCACTGTCCTGCAGGTCCCGTGGGTCAGGGAAGTCAGTGTCCAGCTGGCACACGGGCCCAACAGGTTGTGAAGCTGCTTTGTCCATCACCTTCTCATCCTGTTCCAGAACCTGAGTTGGTGAGGTGCCTTCACTCGGCTGGAGAGCCCCAGGAACAGCCATGGCCTGCTGGGCTTCACCCTCTGTCTGTTCCATGGAGGAGCTGTTTTGGGAGGCCTGGGTTGCCTCGATGAAGTGAAAGAAGTTGCTGGGCAACACGCTCATGTCCTCTGCCAGTGTGCAGGGGTCTGGGGAGGGGAGAGCCGGGTAACACTCGCCATCCTTGCTGCCACTGCCCTCCTGGGTGAAAGGCTCGTAGGTGAAGTAGACCTGACAGGGCTGGATCTCAAAGGAGTTGGAAAGGTGGAAGAAGAAGTAGCCTTGGTTGGTGTAGCAGCTGGATCCAGATTGCACACTGGTTTCTATGGAAAGAGTAGGAGTCAGTGTTCCCTTGGAAAGTAGAAACCGGGAGTCCTGGTCATTCTTCTGCATCACCTCAAGCACGGAGATCTCTGGGATCGTGCTGTTCATGCAGTAGGAAGATGTGGAGAATGGGGAGGAGAGCCATTTCTGATGGGAAAGAAACATGAGAGAGAGGGACTGTGACTACCAAAGTATAGCACTCAGAGGGGAACCAAAGGTTTCTTCTACTGAGTGGCCACTGCAGTCAAGTGACCTGTTCTCTGCCCAAGCAAGAGTCACCAGAGATGGTGGGGAGGGAAATTCACATTCATGATGTCTCAGCTGCAGGATTTGCAGAGAGAATGTTATTCTGTCACTTTAAAATCAAGAGTGGACCTTGTCAGCCTATGCTTGAGATTTGTGGAGCAGGGAATTTAAGATGGAGAATTAAAGTGAAATGAAGAGAATAAAAAAGGTGGGAAAAAAAACCTTACAAGACCATAAGACGAAGCGAAGCATGATAAACAGTACTGAGGTGCATCTCATGCAATCTATTCCTCGGTGCTGAACAAGCCTCTGATACATCCACATGGCCATATGCAGATTTCTTGTCTAAAGTGCTCTTCCAGGCCCCTTGTGCCTAATTTTCACATTCATCATGAGCAACATCCTGCAGTGCATCATTATCCTTAAAAATAAACTGGTTTTGATGACACCCAAATCCATTGCCTTTATGGCTTGTGAAGCAAATTTTTCAAGTTCTTTCTGCACTGATAAAGTGTCTTCAGTGCCTGCTGCACACCCCCGTCCCCATACTCTGTACTCTTTCCCTGTAGTTTAAGCTTTCCAAGCCTTTTTGCTCCTTGGCTTTTCCAAAGCTTTGCAGTCTCTGGACCCTCTGCCATTTGTTTCTGTCCTTTTTAAAGCAAGTTGCCCCTTGGGATCACCTCCCACGTCTTGCATCTGATGCTCCCTTTAATACTGCACAGAATGGTAATTGTCTCCTTGCAGCTACCCATACTCACAGAGAGCTTAGGGCAAGGAGAATAGTGGAGTGGGAAAAAAGGGGAAGAGACAAAAATGCAAGGAATAGCTGAGTGATATCCAGTGGGATGGCAATTCACATCAGGAGCAGAGGAGAGGCTCACAGGAGGCTCCCCTCCACAGAAAGGGGATCACAGCAGAGATCTGGGGAAGAGCTGGGCATCCCAGGGCAGGCAAGGCAGCACTGAACTGGGAGGGAGGGGGATCTTGAGAGGCCAAGCTCCCTCCTGCAGGTGCCTTGTTTTCTCTCAGGCTGCCGATTGTGGGAGCAGGGTGCTGTGTTTTGCGTGGTTTGTCATTTCTCTGCAATTAGAGATGCCTTGGCTGAGTGTCAGGTTTTAGAAGGTCAGAAAATAGAACTTAAGCAGAGAACCCAGCAGCTGGTGCTACAGGCACATATATCATGTGTGCACGTGCAGCTGGGCACGTGCAGCTGGATGCTCCTTTCCCTCATTCCCCCCTCCCATGGTTCCATCCCCAGTCCCACACCTGAATGTCACCGCCGTGCACCGAAACGAGCGGGGGAAAGAACTTCTCCGGGTCTGGGATGTGAATCTTCAGGATCTTCTTAAACCTTGAGGAAAGAGGATGAGAAGGACAGATGAAGCAGGGCCTGATCCTGATCACTGTCACTGTGGTGGGGGTGGAAGAGTGCACTGCAATTCACAGGTACTGCGCTCCCATGGGGGAGAGGTAAAACAAGGTCGGGTCTGAGGGCTGTTCTTGCTCCAGTGGCCTGAGAAGCACCAGCTGAGATGTGTAGAGATGAGACAGATAAACCTGGCATTGGAAAATATGTTTTCCCTCAGCCTTTTCCCTGGGGAATTGGTTGCTGGTTTTAGTGGGTTTTTTCCCTGCCTTGCCTGTTCACCTTAACTTCTCCACATGCCCCTTTCAGCCCCTGTCCTGATGACAAGCTGAGCAAGCCTCCCTTGTTTCCAAGCTCCTGCTGCTGTGAGCTGCCCCTTCTTTGTTTTGCTGCCACCATGACACCACAGGCACCATGTGGCCCGAGCAGGGCCATCTCTGGGAAGGCTCTGGCACAGCTCTGCCCTGCTAGCAGGATGCTGCACGGTACAGCTGCAGCACACTGGTTGTGTAAGCCATCTGAGTGAGTGTGCCTTGCACTGGCCCAGAGGCCTCTCCTTCACTGGAACCTTGTCATCCTGAGGCAGCATGAAGTGACCTGATCTGCCCCTCAGTTCCTCAGGGTGGCTGGATCATCTTGTCATCCCTTTGCAGAAGCTTTGCTGTAGGATGTTCTAAGGAAAAGCCCTCCTGACCTCTGGAGGCAATCGGTGTACTCTCTGAAGCATCAGAACTTGCTAGTTCCTGCATATAAACTACCTTACATCATTGCAGATGCTATTTTTATTCATGCATGTCTAATCCTTCCTTGCATCTTACCTCAGCATTATTCTGCACTCAATTCCCCTAGGTTAATTATACTTTGTGGAGAAAGGAGGTCTTTTTAACTCTGTGCTGTACATCTAGCACTTCCTCAACTTTGTGTTATCACTCAGGGTAAAACAGTGACCAGTGATTTTCTCAGTATCTATCTTCCTTCAGCGTGGTTCTCTGTCTTTCCTTACAGAGAATGTAAATTCAATTCTCAATTACCATTTCGGGGTCCGCAAGTTGATAAGGAAGGCAGTCCCAACGATCACGAAGAGGAAAGTGCTCACTATAAGAACTGGCAGGACTGGCTGGGATGTTCCTGCAAGATGAGAAAGAATGAGGAAATGGCTGTGAAAATGTAACCAGGATTCTGGAGGTAGGAGCTGCAGCCCTTTTCATGGCTGTTCAAGGTGATCAAAGTGGGCCTTTGTTATAATTTTATATAATATTGTAATATTATACAGAATTGTAATATACAGGTCAGAGTATGCAGGGGTTCTGCTGTGTTGTGTTGAACGCCTTTGAGCTGATACGGGTTTCAGAGTCTAAGTGTTGCTTAAGAGATAATTTGTGCTGAACAGCTTGAACTCCCTGTTCATAACAGCACCACAGCTGGGGGTTGCCACAGAGGAGGTGGCACAGTCTGCTGGTTGAAGTGTCCACCAGCCTGTCTGTTTCATTGCCAAGGAAAGCAGGGACTCCTAAAACCAGCTAAAAGTGGGGTTGGAGGCTTGAAACAGCATTAATGGTCAGTGGGGGAGAGGGAGCCGTGGGGTTCACAGGTCTCTGAGAAGGCAAGAGGATAAGGACAGAGAAGGTTGGGATCAAGGGACTGGCTTCTTTCTTTGGAGAGGTGTAGGAAAGCATCAGGAACCTTCCTAGTCGAAGGTTACAGCTTCACACCATATTTTAGTACTTGGATTGTAGGGTTAGGACAAAGAGACTGGGTTCCCACACTGCCAGGGCTGCCAGCACTCCTCAGGCTTGTTTAGCACCATCTCAAACTTTCCTTAGGCTGCCTCCCTCACACAAATCTTCCCAGTGCACCTTTGCTTGGCCTTGCTATTCTGGTGCCTGTTTCCTCTGCCTGCCCCTCATCTCCCATCCCTCGTGTCCCTTGGTCTGGTCATGCAGAGAATCTCTGGAGAAGTTATGGGAGAACAGAGGAAAATAAAAGAGGGAGGAGACATTTTTAGCACATTCTCTCTTTCCCTGTCCTTGAGATGCTACTCAGATCACTTTGTCTCCTCTGCCTCTGGTACCCTGGTTATCTTTGGGTCTTGGTTGCTATGACAACTGGTTGCGGCTGTATCCTATTCAATGACATCACACACTGTCAAAATTCGATCGCCACAGCAACACAGTGCCCTTTCTAAACATAGCTCCTCTGCTTATACCAACACCAGGAACAACAGGGAGGGGTTGAGCAGGGGCAGGATGGGGGCAACATGAGAAGGAGTAACCTCTACCTGCTTATTTTTTGGGGAGAAAAAAATGACAGAGGCCACAGCCAGTGACTCGCCGAAGGCCACTGTCTTTCAAGGCTGGAAGTTCACGCAGTGATGGATGCAAATCTCAGCAGACCTTTCTTTGAAAGGGTCTTACCATGCATGTAAGTCATGAGTCTCTCCCACTTCCATGAGACTTTGCTTCCCAGGCTCAGGTGTTCCTCAGCTCAGGAGCTGAGAGCCATTTCACTGCATTTCACTGGTCAATACCTCCACTGAACTGGGCCATTTTAGGAAGCCGGGAGAATGTTCCTCGGTAACATTAGCAACTGGGAAAATGCCAGTCCTGGCCACTTCTTCTGCTGGTCAGACATCTGTCCTTACTGGTCAGGAGGGACAGTTATCAACCTTTCTGTTGCTCTTTGGTCAACACAGTCCTCCCTACACATCTTCCTTCAGCTTCTCACCCTCTTTTGGCCATTCTACCTTGCTTGCCCTGAGTCCCTGTTTTCCCCTCCAGGTCAGACAACCTGACTGGTCCTTACGGTCAGCGTGTGTCCTCCACAGGACCGGCTTGCTCCAGTCACTCCACACGCCTCTGTAGGTGCTTCTGGCACTTGGCCTTGCACGGACAGCTGCCTCGTATTTCGAGTTGGGTGAGAGTCTCTCAAAATTTGCCCACATCTGGTCCTGCTCAATGGGCAAGTTCACAGCCTCCTGGGAGCAGGAAAAATTTAGAACATCATCAACACCCTGGTTTACAGCCTCCCATACCCATCTTTTCCAAGGCCCTCAGAAAAGACCTGTCTCAAAACCTTACACCTCCTGCACTGCTTGTTCACCCTGAAGGAAAATTCTTCTTTCTTTGCTTTTTTCATCCCTTTCAGGTCTGCCCTGGAACTGTCTGAATTTTTTTGTGACAGCACTAAGTAAAATAGGATCCCCATCTGCCTCCTTGTCATCACCAAACGCTGGCAGCAGGTGACACAGATAAAAGGAGTGGGGGCTGTCATCCTCTCTCCAGCTTCACCAAAACTGGCTACATCCTGAAAGGAGGCCCAGGAGCCAGTCTTGGGTGACATAAACAAGACCAGGATTCATCCAGGATTCACATGGTAACATGTCCCAGTTTCCCCCTGTGTACTCACCTCCCAGGGCTGACTCACGTGCCGATACCGCACTTGGTACTCCCGATTCCCCTCCAAATAGTGAGAGGAAATATTCAGGCTCCATGTTAGGTTGGAGGTGTTTTCTGTTATGTTAGCCAGATGAAGGTTTCCTGGAGGCCTCAGCTTTACTGGAAAGAGAGATGAAGCAGGGCTGATATTCCCATACTCTGTCCCTAACAGGACTGCTCATCAAGCCCCTCAGCAGGAGGACATCTCCTTGAGACAGGTAAACTCACACATCCAGCAAAGCAATGTCCCAAGGAGATGTTTTTCTTCTGGATTAGTGAGCTGAATCCTTTCAGCAAAGACTGATGCATGCCAAAGCTGTCTTAAGGAAGGCTGGAAGCACATAACTAGTGGGGGGCGAGGGGGCAGAGGAAGAGCAGCCAGACTTTCCATCCTTCTATCAGCACATATTTCTCAGGAGGGCAGCTGAGCTATCAGGACCTGTTTGAATCCAGATAAGGGACAGGACAGGATGTAGCTGGCGTGACACTGCATGACAGAGGTGAGAGTGGTGGGAACCAACATGGTGCTCATTGTAGCAGGGGACAAGCAAAAGACCAAGGCCTAAAACCAGCTGTGGGTGTTGCACAGGGGTGGGTGAGGAAGGGAAATCAGCTATCCTCTCATCCTTTCATTGATGAAGCACAGATGAGTACTCACTATTTGCAAACGGATCAAAGTCTTTTATTTCCACAGGTATTTTGTTGTTATTCTCTCCAGTGCGGCAGTGGACAGACAAGGTAAGGCGGTCTGAAACGGTGAAGCACTGATTCTGCAAGGAAAATTAACCACTGCTGACAAGGAAACCTCTTGAATAAGCATTCAGATTTCTAAGCATTGCCTATGCATAAGACATTTAGGAATACTTGACAATAAATATGGAAGGTGTTTGTAGTGGAAGGGCATAAATCTCAGTGGTGAATGAGCAACTAAAAATTTGTATTTCATGTGGTTGGACTGTTTCTTTGTTGGCAAGAAGGGCACAAAATATTGTGATACACTCATTTCCTGAGATTCCTGTATGTGCTAAGCAGAAAACAAATTACTCTCTATGAGCAACATTTATTGAGAAATTTTATTTTTACTAAAACATTTTAAGTTCCCTGGTAAGACTGAAACTGCATTAGTATTAAACATGACACTTGAAATGCAGTGATGCTGAAGGGCCACATACACCACGTGCTACTGAATAAGCAACAAATTAGCTTGATTGGAAAGAAAATACTTTGGAGCTATATACCAACCCTAAAATTTGTCTTTGCACATGATATGCAAATGTATGAAAGCTTGTTTGTCATTAGAACTGGTTGTGACTTTATCAATAAAAATCTTAGCTCAAATTTGGGTGGGTGTTTTCTGAAAACATGAGGTCTGCAGTGACTCTGGGTATGACTGAAAGAAATAGATAATGAATCTAAATAAGACTGATTTAAATAAGGAATAATAGTTAGAAAATCTTCATCACCATCATCTCCAATGATGTGTTGCTGTTGCATCTTGCTTTAGACACATCTAACCACACTTCACAGTAGCTAATGGCCTGGAAAACGGTATTGATCCTTTCCAGGAAAATGAGATCAAGAGGTGACCTCGGAGCTGCTGGTGATGCCCATCCCTCTTCAGAGGAAGGAATTAGGGCCAAACCCAGGTAACTGAGATATGGGACACTGCTGTATGACCTGTCTGTCCTGCAGCTCTTCTGCACAGGTCAGGCCAGCATGGCCCAGCTCACAATGAAGCCAATCCCTGCTGCAGGGGAATCCACAGGAACCATGTATATCAGCAGCACACAACACCAAACCCCATCCCAGAACCAGAGTCAGGAATTAGGTTTGGGCTCTTTGTACTACTCCTGGATACCACACTGTTTATACACCCAAAATGCACATAGAAATCCTTTCTACCTTGTCATCAGCCAGGACATCCCGGATGAATTACTCACATTAACGTTGTGGTTGAAGGTTTCATTGCATCTCCTCAGTCCTGTCATATTCTCTGCCTTGAGTAATGTGCAGTGCTTCTTGCGTTTTTCAGGTGGGGGAAATAACTCCAGTGAGCTGGGAAGGTTGTTCTGTAGTTAGTCAAATATTATGTAACACTAAAGGGCTTTCAAAGCGTTTTACATCCTGCTGTATTTGCTGAACAGGTTACAGCAATGATTTAATCCTACTTTCCCTCCCCATTGCATCACTCAAACAAATTTTATGTGCTGGCAACATGGAAGTCAATGCACCCCAGTTATTTCAAGGCAAAGATAACAGCAGATTTCCAGTTTCAAAGACTTCACACAACCCTCTTCCTATCCTCTCTGCTTCCTGTTGATTTCAGGGCATGCAGAGCCCCAACTCACCTGCTGCAACACAGCCCTGGAAGACAGGTGCCTGTTTCAGCTCCTCTAGGATTTACAGGTCTCCTTCCAGCCACTGACAGCCCTGTAGGATCTCAGATACTGAGTGACATGTACCTTCTGAGCCAGGTCTCAGTCAGCCAGGACAGGACATCACAAGTGGCAGTGCTACACCATGACCTCTCTTCTGCTCTGGGAAGTGTGGCTGGAGAGCTCCAGCTGAGCTATGGCATGGGGGGTTGGCCAGGTGGGGATGCAGCTGGAGGGTGTCTGACTGATCTGCCTGTAAGGTCAGATCATGCCTGGGACTTGCTGACAGTGGGGAGGAGTTTTTTCCTACAACTCTGGTCAAACAAATTGAGCCCCAGTTCCAGCCATGGTCTCTGACTCACATTCCTGGAGCAACATAAATATTTTAGCTTTCTAGGTCCATGCACCAGCCCCAGGGTGTATTTGCCAATCTGACCCCACTGGAGGTGTCTCTATGACAGTGACAAGCAACCCACCCAATGCCAGAATCACAATGAGCCTCTCCTTAGGACAGGCACCCAGGGCTGGTAACCCTCTTGGCTGCAGGTGTCCTGTTTGGAGGTGACAGAGACTCAGCCAGCCCCCGCTGCAGTACTGGCCAAACACCTCCCCTCTGCTGGGAGGCTATGGGAGAGGAAAGCACCATGAACTGGAAGAGGTGAAAGAGCCAGGGGAGAGAAGGGGGACAATATTTTTCTTCATTCATTGTTACTTGGGGCAGAACATCTCAGCTCATCCTGGCAATCGCCAAACGGCCTCTGTATAACTTCAATTCCACCCTTCTCCAGCCCATCTCTATACATGCTCATTTTCCATTGAAAATGCCTTTCTATCCCCAGGGTGGCTGCCAAGGAAGAGGGATTTTTTGAAAAGTGAAGTTCAGATAGAGCCATGGAGCTGGAAGATGGGTTGTGCTAGACAGCTTGGGACTGTCAGATGGCAAACACTGAGCAGTGGCTGCCAGCATCTCAGCCCACCGGGGGTTAGAGACAGAGTTCAAGACAAAACACCTCAGCTCTGTGACTCCACTACACCTGTCCTGGGAAGGGGAAGCCTGTATTTTTGTTAAGTGGCATTGTTTTTCCTCAGCCTCTCCAGTTACCCACCTGTCACAAAAGCCTTTCTGTGATAAAATCTCCAGCTGGCACGGTGCTTCCACCAGGTCCCTGCCTGGGTCCCAGTCGCAGAAGAGAGCTGCCCGTGAGTCATACCAACAAGTGAGGCTGGAGGCACCTGCCAGCAGAGAAGAGATGGACAGCAGTGTGGCTCAATTAGCAACGATGCTCAGCATTAAACATCACCCCGGATGATTCTGCCCCATTCTAAACCACAGACTGATTCCTCTGCTGGACAACTCCAAGAAAGGCAGAGCCACTCATTTCTCTATGTCTTTGGAGGCTGATGTACTCATAAGAGACCTGTAATCCTGCAACCTCCCCTGGCTGTGTGCTACAACATAAACACTGCACAGCAGCAGACTGTGGCACACACACTGCCCTGGCTGACTCCCCTCCCTGTTCACCCAGCTGGCACAGGGGGAAGGAATCGCTTCTTACCTTGCGCCGAGTCTGATGCCCACGAGGGAGGCATGAGGCTGAACAGGCAGAGGTGAGGCAGAAGCAGCAATGAGGGCTTCATCAGTACTGCTGACACACTGAAAGAGAGAAGACACCCCCACAGCACAGCTCAGCAGTGGAACTTGGGAAGATGTCAAGATGTCATCTCACAGGAGGCATCCACTGTCCTGGGATGCAGCGCCAGTTTTCTAGGTTCAGAAACTCTTCTATATCCCTTCCAATCCGGAGCCTGCACTTTTCCCTCAGCACTTCGCTGCCTTCCTGCCTGGGCTGCTTTGCTCAGCAGTGGAGCTGTTCACAGGGCAGCACAGAGAGGCTGCAGGCAGGAATCATGTCTTCTGCAAGCACTGGAGTGAGCACACAGCAGTCGGCACGCGGTGTCTCAGGCTGCCTGCTGACTCAGGTAGAGAGTGAGCGCTGCCTCGGCTGCGCACAGCCCGCGCTTTGAAGAGCTGCTTTTTTTGGTAAACCCTAGGGCTGAAATAACTAGGTGCTTGCTGAGTAAGAGGGTCTCTGGATGCAAGTGGCAGAAGTTAGTTGCAGAGCTCGTGGCTTAGGAGGCAGATTTTTGAAAGGCACATTTGGGACAGGTGGGGGAATCGGGGAGAAGGAAGTGTTCACCAGGTTCTAGAAAGTCAAGGTTTTACCATATCAAAAAAATGTTACACAGCTGTGCACAAACTATGCACCATCCCCTCCAAGTAGACCCTTGTTCTGCCTTGGAAGGAGTCATGATTTTAAATATTAGAAAATTTGGGCTTTGTAATTAGGAAACTCAGCAGCAGCCCTCATCCAGCCCAGGCACCCAGGGAGCCTCCTTGTCTTACAAAGCTTGTGCAATCGTGTTCAATATTAGACAGACTGGCCTCTCAGTCTTCTCATCCAAGCCTCTCTCTACCCCCATCCACCTGGACACCCATACCTTGAGATCTGCCTTTGCCCACAGGAGAAGGAACCACCCTCACCTCTCACCAGCCCTGGAGCTCAGGCAGACCTGAGCAAAACAAGATGGGAGCCCCACTGGACCTTACTGGGCCTGCCAGAGGAGTGGGAAGGGAGGGTTTATAAAGGGCTGGCATGAGCTTAATACCAATTCCCGTTGTGATAAAAGATTAGGTTCAGAGGAAGAAAAACATGATGACAACATGTTAGCAGACAGGGGAGAGAAAGAGAGAAAGCAGGAGGTGTGATAGTGAGATGCGGGGTATGATTTGAGAGAATTGTGGAGAGACAGAGAGATAAATATGTTCTCAGCCCTTCCCAACGGCGAGATTCAGTTTGTCAGATTGAAACTCCTTCTAAGATGCTTTCAGATCAGCCACTCCCATGTGGGAGAGAGCTGGCATTGCCCCCTTTACCTTCCAGCTCCAGGCACCGAGCGGTCCGGACGAAGGGAGTCCCTGGGGTCGTGAGGTTGGATGGCAGCAGGTGCCGACTGTCACACAGTGAGGGGAAGGGTGAGGGGAGAAGGGAGAGCGATGAAGGCAGGTATCCTGGCTCAGTGCATGTCCACGAGAGAAAAGGTGCCTCCAGCCCAGCAGTTCCGCTCCAAAGCTGTTTCTCTCATCCGTGCATGGTGTCTCTCTGCCTTCTTCCTCTCACCTGTGCACAGGAAGCTGCTGCTTGCTTGCCTTGTCAGACTGAGACATGGCCCCGAAGTATTGAAAAGGCTAGTAAGGCCAAGAGTAAAAAAAACCCAAACCACATTCTACTTCCTGCTGATAAAGCTATAAGTGTTGAAAGCAGGTTAGAGGGGTCAGGTGTTAGCGCTGCTCAGACATACTGGGACCAGTTTAAACCACTGCTGGGAGGCAAAAGAGAGAGCAAAAAGGACCTGTCCTCTTGGGATACTGGCAAGACCCATAGCTTCCTCTTTCAGATACCCAAATGGTTCTCTCATACTGCTCTCGGGGTCTGCACAAGTTTACAGATCACTTTGAAACTGGGGACAGGAGTCTGTCTACAGTAGAAATACCATGGACTATTCTGTGAAAAATAGCTGGAGTTGTTGACCTGAGCAACACCTGAATGAAACCAGACATCATTGCCCCAGTTTTAGAGGATCCATTCTGGGTCGCAGTGGGAGTGGAACCAGGTCAACGCTGCGTGTGAACAAGTTTGAGGCGCACCCTCACACTTGCAGATGGTGTGACACCACAAGAGCACCCATCCCGCTGCCTCCCTACCCTGCCAAACACCCCATTCACTCCACAGAAGGAAGAACCAGTCCCTCTGACCTGAGCCTTGCAGCTAGTCCAGCCAGGCAGTGCCACCCTGCAGTAGCTGCAGTGCCTGTTTGGCATGGCTTGTCCATTCACCGGGCCAGACAAGGATACAAAAAAAATTTCCACCTTCTTCCAAAGCTTCCTGTGCCCTCACCTTTGCAGACAGATAGCCCCTTTCATTGCCTCCACATCCCAAGCCAAGGCAGATGTACAAATGCAAATCCACAGCCTGATGGTTGCCTGGTTCACAGATGGACATGGACTTGGAAACGTGTCCTCACCCCCCTCTCTCTTTTCCATACAGAAATAGAATTCTGTGAAGTGCAGCACATCATGTTTCCTGTCTGGTCTGGGCTGCACAATGATAGCCACTGGTGTGAAGCCATATGCTGAGAGTCTCCTCTTACGTATGCAGTGGTCACCATGCTCTGTGCTCCTCATGCTTCTCTCCTAGAGCAGCTCAAGGCCCAAGCTCAGGTCCGGCAAGAAGGTTTTGCTGACCAAAAGTTGCCAGAGGCTAATCACCAGTCTCCAGGCAGTTCCTGTTTGAGGACTCTATAAACCTGGAGGATGGGGCTGAGTTTAACAACAAAGGGATCTTGGATTCGGGTAGTGAAAAAAGGGTGTAGGAGGAGGATGAGTTCTTAGTCACAGGAAGCCCAGCCCAGACACTGGATCTCAGAAGATACTAGACCTCAAAAAGAAATAGCGTTGGAGCAAACCAGTTGTCTGAAGGCATGGGCAGAGCTGTTTTGCAGGAGGCTGCAATAGTCAGTCCTCATGGCCATTTCTGGGAAAGCACTGCAGTTGATCCAGAACCAAGCACTCACTCAGCCAGCAGGAGTGGAGCGCAGCACTTCCCTCCTCAGCACGCACAACAAGGACCAGGAGTCTTGAGAGCTGTCATTTGAATGCTCTTGCTGGGCATCTGAGAACTCTTTTCATGGCCAGGCTTGGGGAGGACAGCAAGGCAATCAGAACCAGCCAGCCTCTGCTGAAGTGGAGCAGCAGGGAGGATGAGCTGTGTGCTCTCCTGCTCTGGTAACCGCTGGCTGTGAATGCTGTGCTGTGCAGGCTCCCATTGGCATGGAGCTGCAGTGGCATGGATCATCAGGCCACAGCCTTTCCCAGGAACTCTTGAAATGAACACATCCTACTCTGGCACAGAAATCCTCATCTGAAGCAATGGAGTTCTCTGTGAGTAAGTTATTGGTGTCATCAGCATTGCAGCCGCAATGGAGCATTCCTATTAACCATCGTTTTTCCTGTTTGTCCTTCAGGCTAGAAAAAACTACACCTTAAGACTAAATCAAGACCAGAGATCACTTTGGGACAGCAAGAGCACAAAGCACAGCTTTGTTCAGCTTATCAAGGAAAAAAATCCACTGAGTGCCCTTTTTTCTATTTTCCTCTTCTTCTTTTTTTTTTTTTTTTTAAATATATAAAAATCATATGAGGTTGATTGTGCACTATGGTACCTGAAACAGTGGAAGAGGAAAACTTAACATGTAGTCAGTCCTTATAGGAGATGGGTGGCTGATGCAGTTGGAAACAAGGATTTGTGTGATCAGCTGCCTTTCTGGAGACTGTCTTTTTCTAGATCTGTTTCTCCAGGATGGATTCTCGTGCAGATTTTCTGCTATCTCATAAGGACTGGTGTCATGTTGAAGACTTTCCCATGGAGGGTGCCAATGGAAAACCAGCGCTGCTCTATCAAGATACCCTTGCTCAAGAGTAGTAAGAGATATACCTCTTTGTCAAGGGCAACTGGAATTGACTGACTTTTCCAAAATTGGGAAGGAAGGGGGAGTGGTCCAACGGGTCAGCTAACAGACAACCAAACCTTGATTATGTGGAGACACAAACTTCCTCAGCATATTTCCCTTGGAAACACAGTTTAAAATGTATTGAAGCAACAACTGTGTGGCATAAATAAGAGAGAGTTTCCTCCAGAAACATGTCAAGATAATGGTACTATGTCCAGACCCCCCTTGGCACATATAAATTATACTTGCTGTCAGCACAGTTTTCAAACTTGGTTGCCTAAGGTGTTGTGCTACTGAGAATGTGGCACTTTTTATCTCCTTTACACCAATATTGTTAGGAATTGTGCCATTCGTAATGTGAGAAGCCAAACAAAACCACATGCGAGGTGTTCTTGTCTTCACCTTCCTGTCTCCGTAATGGTGGCTGGGATGGGTAAAGTCTGCAGTCAGTGTTAAAGTGGCAGGTAAAAGTGTGATGATGGAGGTTCTGTTAAAGGTGTTGTTTGGGCCAGACTGGTTTCATAAGCATAAGTTTTAAAACTACTCTGGACTGAGGCATGTACTTATGCACAAGACTTTTTCCCCTCACGCAGCTTTCATGAGAGATGAGCAGTGCTGCTGAAACTGCTCATTTTCAGCTGTGTGTCCACTGAGAGTCTCTGCAAAATGGCAAAGGTGAGCGGGGGAACAGAGGCAGAGAAGAGGCACGAAGGCAAAAGTGTTGTGTGGTGTCAAGCTACCCCACGATTCATCAGCTCCTCACGTGAGTTCATTAGGCTGGGGACATGCCTTGCCTTTGCTGGCTCTCAGTGGGACCAGCATGCCAACTGGGATGCCTTGCAAAGCTCCCAGCTCACCAAAGGGAGCCCGTGGAGGGCTCCGCAGACCCATCTCAGTGTCCTGTCCTCGTGTTCCTCTGGACTGGAGCAGTGGAAAGAGCGCAGAACCATCAGGGGCTGAAGGGAGGAGGGCAGAGATGCCCTGATGGCCACTAAAGCTCGCTTCCTGACAGGATATACTGTGAAAGATCTCTAGACTCTCTGTAAGTTATTTCTGGTACTTTCCAAATAATGTTGTTTTAACTATAACCTTTACATTGAGTTTCCTGCCAATCGTATGCGTGCCTTTCTCAAAACTGTGCTGTTGTTCTACATCTGCAGTTATTTTCCCCTTAAACTGTGGTTCTACTCTGAAAATGTCTCTAAAATGGCCTTGTGGGAAACCGCTGCTCAGCGTATCAGTGAGGTCTTTATTGAACTTTTTCACATTACAGGCCTAAAAGAGGCCTTACTTTGTAGCAAAACAGCAAACTTGGGCTGAAGTAAGAGAGAGGTTTTTTCCACTCCTGCTCCATCATCCCTAGGCATACTGCTGCTGCAGGCTACACAGTGCCCTCAGGTTAATCTCCACCACTGTGTTTAAGTGGAGAGGCATTTAAGCAACAGAGTTTAAGATCTGTAATTGGGTACCACAACGGAGTCCAATTTTGGGCAACAAGTACCAAGCCTATCTACAGAGCAGATGATATTCCTGCATTTCTTTCCTTCCAAATTCTTCCCTACAGAGTGTCCTGATAGATATGCCTGGTAAAGGCAGTAGACATCAAATACACACATGAATACACAAAATGTTCAAAAGCAGGAATTCCCTAGCCCTGTAGGCTATAGAAGAACATGGGCAAAAGTGGTAGGAGGCATTCACAGGCACTTTCCCTCGAGGCAAGTCAGGGGCCAGAGGTGGGAGGTGATGGAGGAGGTGCTCACTTTCACTCCTTGACAGTGATGGTCACAGCCCCAGAGAAGTGAAAAAAGGGAAGAAGGGGGAAAAGTACAGCCACCACCGCATGCTACTTTCAGGCAGTTTCACTCTCAGCCTGCCTGCCTGTGAACACACTGCTGTGAACTCGTGAGCAGGAGCACAGGACGGTCATGAGATGCCCCTGCTCAGGACCTGAGCCCTGGTTCCTTATGTCTGGGGTGAACTAGACAGTGTCAGGACTTTGGCCAGAAGGGCTGGAGCCCATCAGCAGAGTCAAGCTTTGGGAGAGCTCCCAGGAGTGGATGTCTGTCTCCTTGATGAGCACTTGTGGTGCCACAAGGGCTGCTCAGACCCAGAGTCCCTCCCTAGAGACACTCAAGGAAGACCTGGGCTGTCACCTGGGCCTGGCACTCTGTGTCTGTAGGCATCTGTAGGCACCTTAGGCTCAGCAACATGAAGGAAGGCCAGTGCCTACACATTTGAGCCACAGCTGTGTGGCAAGTGATCTCTGCCAGCTCAGTCGTGGTGCCTGTGTGTGCAGATGGCCTTATTGTGGCACACCTGTGATGGAAAACCCAGCAGCATGAACTGCAAGGAGGGTGACGTACTCATGGGACTATCAGCGTGTGTGTACAGCTCTCACATCCTCTCTGAGTCTCAATTTCCACAGCAGAGAAAGGAGCCTAAAGGACACCTTCCCATCTGCTTCAAAAACAGATTCATAGATGGGGCTCTGGGTCTTGCATCACACCCGGGTGTCCACTGCCCAGGTCTGTAGGGCTGTTATGGACTTAGAGTGTCCAAACATGCCTCTGCAATCCCTGAGGGTTCTCCTGGCACTGAATGCTGAAGATGCATGGCTTGATTGCCTACAGAACTTGCTCACGGGACTGTCCTGAAGAGGGAATGCCTGTGCAAGTGATGTGTTCTACAGGAAGGCAGCACTGGACTCAGAGAAGAGCCTTACACCAAATCTATGCCCAAGCAAGCTAATAAGCTGAATGCTGGCTGATTTGCTATTCAGCATCAGTGGCTGCTCTTGTCCTTGAGGGAAATCATTACCTTATTACCTGGGCAGTCTTGGAGAGATAAAGTCCTGCTCTGTTTTTCAGCCTGTCAATGCGTTACATCTCTCTCTATTTAAAGCTAGAGGGTACAAATACTTGACAAGCCTAATATGAAGCAATGACAGCTTCCAGACCTAATAAATTGAGAAGAATTTAGAGATTTATTGTACATTCAAAATTGCTTGAAGGCAAGACACGATACTGTAAGAAGATTCTTGAGAATAAACCCTCAGGTATTTTGATTATCAAGGCTTGCTCCCAGTTTAATCACATTTCCCTTCCTTCTCTAGAGGAAAAAATTACAGCCACCACCCCCATTCTGCTCAGAGCTCTCCTTTCTCTTCATCTCTTTGCCTGAGCAGTTTCTAGAAAGGGAGTTAATTAGATTGTTGATTTTGTTTTAAAATACGGTTGGTGATGTCATGCTTATCCAAGGGCCAACCCCCTACTCCCCCTTAAGCCCTCCCGGGGGTTACTGATTTGTGACTGCGGCAATTATTAACTTTCATGTCATTAAAATGCCTGCACAGAAATAACTTGTTTGGAGGCAGCTTCCTGGCTCCTTACAGCTCGCTGCTCAGGAGCTGCATTCCTGTTGCTCCCCTGGGCTCAGCCAGAAGCGCTGTTTTTCCTCTGCTCCGCGGTTCCCCGGGTTCAGCTCTCCTCCCACTTGGCCTCTGGCGCTGCTGCTCCCCACCTTGGGAGGCAGAAGGTCTGATGAGAAAGGCCACAGCCACTGTGCCTGGCTGTAAGGAATGGAAGGGAAGGGTGGTGTTCAGGTCCACCCCCTGACCCAAGGACTTGAGGGCACTTCAGTCCCTCAAGGGATGTACCATCACCTTGTGAAACAGCTCAGAACAGAGAGCTCCCCAGCCCTCCTGGGAGGGCACCTCTGCCAGGGTTTCAGCTGTGGGATTGCTTGTCTGGGGGCTTTTTCTCCTGTGGAGCCCTCCTCTGAGGTGAACTGCCTGTAGCAGAGTGGCTCTGTGGCTTGATGAGGCTGCACACCACTGAAAAGGCTTTTTTTTTTTTTGGCTTTGGGCAGGCAAGGCTGCATGTTAGTGGAGACTACTACCCAGATCCTGGTGAACATTGCAAGACCACCACTTGGAGGAAAAACAAGCCCTGTGGACATTACTGTTTTCCTCACTGTGGTCTCTGAGGAGCCTGTAGATGCTCCTTGAGAGATGCAACACAGAGCCCTGTCCATGAGGAACTTGCCAGGCTCATTGCCACAATACAAAGCCCAAGGTGCACCTCACCCCATCTGCTCCATAGGCTGTGCCCCTGCTTGGGAAATGGGATGTAGAAGTCTCAGGGAAAATGGGACTTAGTTCCTTGAGAGAAAGACACACAGGGTTACACTTCCCTCCTCTTCTCTTCCTGACTGACATGCATGGGCAGGGGGGAAATGTCATTTTGCATATCACCATTCCCTGTTGCTCTGGTAGCTCCCACATAAGAGGCAGGACAGGGCACAGAGCATTGAAGCAGCCCATGATTTCACCCTCCCTCTCCGTGCAGTTGCAAAGAGCGATTGCACAGGGGCTGGGAGGGCTATTTTAGGCAGGTGCTGTGCCCCACAGTTGGAGCAGGCTGCGGGGCAGGTCCCCGGGGGCACTGCCCTGTGCCTGCACCTGTGCACACATTGGTACACACAAACACACACACAGAGCACAGTCCAGGCCCCCACAGTGGGGCAGCGTGGGGAGGGGCATCAGTCGTTTGGCTCCACTCGAATGCTTACCCTGGAAATAGGCCAAGGACAGCTCGTGTCCGCAGGCACCAGGGTCCCTTCTCTTAGCCACTGTCTACTCAGGTGAGGCTTTAATTCTAATAGGAAACATGAACTGTTGCTTTCATGTTTCAAGGGCGAGGGTGTCACTACATTTCTCTAGTGCTGACCTTCTGAGCACCACAAAGGATCCCCCACTTTCTTGCTACTCTCCCCATCCTCTTTGCAGGCAGCAGGTCCCTTCGTCAGAGATGCTCCGTGTTCAGAGGGAAAGTGGCTGATGAAAAGGACTGCTCAGGGTTTTTATCCTTTTGGTCTTGGAAATGATGCTAGCAAGCTGGTGCAGCATCTCTGCCTCCTTCCCCCTCCCCTGCCTGCAGCCCCCGTGGTGGGGGAGGGAAGAGCGTGGGCAGTGGAAGGAGCTGTGGTCCCCAGATGTGTGAATTGTTGCCGAGTAGAAATAGCGCAGCGCGGACAAACAGCCGAGCGGCTCAGCTGAGAGCCATCGCTTCGGGCTTGCGTCACTGACCTTTTCCTCTCGCCCTTCTCAGTCCTCACCTGACCCTCCCCCTGCTCCCCCTGCGCTTTGCACTCCGAGAGCTCACGGCACAGTGCTCTGAAATGGTGAGGGGGGCTGGCATAGGAATGTAAAGGAGGAGGGGGGAGTTGAGAAAAAAAAAGACCTGCAGCAAAGGGAAGGCTATGCATTTATCCTCTCTCCATTTCCTCCGGGCTCAGGTTGCCGTCCTGCAGGACAAGAGTCGTGGGCTGAGCCAGCTCACCACCGTCCCTGCCTGGTCTGGCCATTGGACTGAAGGCACAGCTGTTCTGCCTCCACGGCTGGCAGGGTTGGAGATGAGAGAGGAGAAGCAAGCCTGTCTGAGGGTCAGGGGAATGCTTCAGTATCTGCCATATAATGAACAAATAGAATTAAAAAAGAAAAAACTATTTAAAATCATGTGGTGCAGCTGTAAAAGCCTGTATAAGGCTCTTGGAATCAAACAACGCCACCAGCACACCACACATAGAAAAGTGGGAGTTGGGGCAAAGCAAGGCCTTGGGAGGTGTTTTGGATGGTGTGTGGAATGGTAATCCTGTGGATCCTTGGCCCTAAAGATCTGCTGAATCACTGGCTGTGGCTGCAGGTGGCAGGGCTTCGTTGCCTGGAATGTCCTTTCTAGTCACCTGCCTCATTCCACTGTTTCAGGGGAAGAATTGAGGACATGTGGGGAGGAAAAGAAACTGTCTGTAGGGGTGAACATGAGAATGCCACAAGCCCAGAAAAGCATGTGTGGGGCAAACAGAATGCAGTGACCATCAGGCACCCCATGGAAGATGCTTGCTCTAGGGCACTGTTGTGTCAAACATGTGGAAGGTCAGGGCTTCAGAGCAGGGGATCAGAACTGGGAAAACAATGCCTACAGGATGTGGGCCAGTTAGACAGGAGACCTATTGCCTACTTCTCCGCAGACCTTTTCTTCCCCTGGCTACTTTGAAGCGTTGCTTCTGCCCTCAGTAGCACCTGGCAAGGCTTGGGCACATGTGCCTCCTCAGAGGTGCACTGCAGCTCACACCATCTGGGCTCCCCATCAACAGAGGCACCTCTGCACTTCTCCATCCTCACCCACACTGGCAGTGGGTCCAACTGTGTTAAAATGAATCAAGAAAGAACCCAGCCTCCCGCCTCCCACTCACCCAGGGCTCTCTTTACAACCTCCCCAGCTGGATGGGGAGTTCCCTACTCCTTGGCTTCTCCAAGCCAAGAGCTCTACATCCTGCTCCCTCCCATTTTAACTGCTGCAAACAGAGACTGGGAAAAGTGTGAAGTATTGCAATAATTCCCAGGTCATTTGTGAGTTAAGTGACACAGACTCAATGGACGGTCTGTGGAATGAGAAACTGTCAGAAGCCTTTGATTTCTGCCCTGGCCCTCACTGTGGTCTAACTGCAAGGTGAGAGATCACAGAGAGCTCGTGGGTGAAGAAGAAGGCATTTCATTAGATGAGGGAGCTGTGCCTGTACCAGAGAGGCCTGGAGCCTCAGCCCCCACTGCCCACCTCCTGATAGCATCTGCAGAACGAACCAGGCTTGCAAAGAGCAACAGTTTCCGCTGGCAGGAAGGTGAGGGATGTCCATAGGAGGCTGGTATGTGTGTGTATACTTGTGTGGGTGTCACAGCAGAGTGTGCACCAAGCCTGGCTGGGCTGCTTTGCCACTGTGGTCAGAGAAGGGCCACGCCACACGAGGCAGTGGAACACTTGCCCACAACTGCAGCTGTGCCACATCATCCACACAGCCACGAGCAGGTCCACATCCAGCCCTTCAAATCCTGTGGCAGCTCCCAGCCAGCAGTGGGAAAGGGAAGCTGAGAAAAAGGAGATCTGGGCAGGCTGAATCCACTGCTGGCATCTGGCTGCAATGTGCTAGATGGAGGGAGGTGGCAGCTCTGCTTGTGGCACTGGGCGACGCTGCCTGGGGTGTTGCATCACCCCCTCTCCCTCTCTGGACTCTGGGAGACAAACGAGGCTGAGGTGTGAGTGAAGTAGGTTGTCTGGGTGGTTTGGGAGAGGAGATGGGGCAGCAGGCTGCAGCAGAGGGGAAACCTGCTATGGTACAGTGTGGCAGCCCCCTGCACAGTGCACTGATGAGGGGCAGACCTCGCACCATAGCTGGCAGCTGGGGAAAGTCCAGAGACACTTCCTGTGCCTGCCCCTCCTGTGAGAAAGGCTCTGAAGGGACGTGGAGCCCGGTCCTGCCATGCTGTGTCCCTGCTCTCCCTGGTGCTTTGGGTGCAGGCACACCCACCTGTGCCCACCTTTATACTTTTCTTGCCCTGCTTCTCTCTTCCCTTCCCCACAGCCATCACAGGGCAAGGAGCTATTGCAGGGCCTTCAGCTTCTCCTGACTTGTCCCTGGCATGTGCCTTCTTTCCCAGAGACAGCACCCTGTCCTGCCCTCCATGCCCTCTGTCCCACTCCCTTCCTTTCACACCTGCAAGACCACCGACCTGCAGGAAGGCAGTTTAAAGGGCCAACCCCGTGACAGATGCCTTGAATAAACTTCAGACATGTCCACAGAGCCCTTTGCAGCGGGGTTTGGGCCACTCTTACGGGGCAAAAGAGGGGCACAGCCCCAGTGCACACTTGCTTTTCCCAGGAGAGAGATATCAGCTGTCACCAACCCCATGGACCACATGCAACCAACACCAACCCCACCAACCACATTCCACAGGGCAGCTCCACTGCATGGAAAAGAACACAGACCTCGGGTGAATAAATAAATGAATTAATGAATGGTCTTGTGGCCTTCCGGGCATGGGTGCACTCCCTGGAACAGCAGCAGGGCTAATCTGACCCAGTCTCAACCTTGTTCCTTCAAAGCATTGCAGGGTCTGCCTTGCCTGAGCTGAGCCTCACCTACAGCAACTCCCTGGCCGGGCATCCATGGTGTGATGGGTGGCACCAGCTGCAGACCCTGCCTGTCCCCATGCATCTTAGCCCCAAGGGGTTTGGCTGAAGGGATTCTGAAGGGACTCTTCAGGTGGCAGGCTGCAAGGCTGAATCATAAAAAACGTTTTTTTGAAGATCTGGCTATACATTTCTGGTCCTTCCCCTCCTCCCTCCTCCCCTCCTTTCCTCACCTTTTGTAAGTGTGACAAAGTCACTTCCAATCTGCCAGCATCTCACCTCAAGGAACAGGAACATGCACAAACACAACCACTACACTTCCTGAGGACATGTTTTTATCTGCTTCCTCTGAAGTAAATAAAAAATGGGAAGAAGAGTGGGCCCTGACCTGACAAAATATTGCATTTGCTAGGATATATATAGCCCTTGCTCTGGGCCTGACACAGGACCAAAGAGGCCTGTAGGGATGTGTATGATTATGTATTCCACCCTTTGCCAAATGAAGTGTCTGGGACACATCAAACCACAGGAGAAACTATGTGAAGGCAAACTGAACTCAAAACAGAAGGTCCTATATGGGCACTTCATCTTGGTTCTTTGTCTATCCTTCTAACTCAGTAGGAGTCCCCTCAATCCAAAAATTATAAACAAAACCCCATGCACCTCTTTGACTCGGACTGAGACCCCAAAAGGCATCTCTCTGACCTTGGGATTGTACTCCTTCTGGATCTTTCCCTCAAGCTCACCAGTCTCCAGTCCCTGCTCATGTCTCCCCTTTCCCCCCAGCTTTATGAGCAATTGCCACTTGCCTTCCCACCTCTGACCTGAATCTCAGGCCTTTCTCACCATACACAAGTCTCCCAAGTATGCGTGTCCAGCTCAGCTCTGGAACTCCCACTCATTCCGCTGTGAGGAAGCTCAAGTGTCCAATCAAGAGTTTACTATCCCTCCCTACCCTGTGCTTCCTGGCCTTCAGCTCTTGGCAGAGAAAAGAGAAAGGCAAAACAGAAAACACTCGTGCTTACCAAGTGCTTGAGAGAAGAACGCACTAGAAATTCCATCAGATAAAGGATTTGATCTCCCTTAAGAGAACTCCAACATTAACCCAGCCTTCCTCCATATAATTAAGTATTTGAAGCCTACTCACACAACCCATTGTACTGTCCTGGGTTTTTTGATTCTTTTTTTTTTTTTTTGTAATCTCCACAGAATCCTTTTTTGAATTTGCAGAAAGCATTTCCAGCAAAAAGGAGATGGTTGTCATAACTAGAAGTGTTCAAGCAGTAAATATTTTAAGGCAATGGTTCTTCACAAGGGAAACAGACACGAGATTGCCAAGGATTACCCAGGGAAGTTTCAGAGCTGAGTTAGACTTTGTACCTGTCAATTTCAGGTCAGTGTATTTTCCGTCTCACCATTCATCAATAGCCACAGCTAGCAGGAATAGGTTGGGAGGGAAAAACAGATTTAAGTGCAAAACAACCAAGGAAAAAAGTTTAATACCACTGTAAAAATATATATATACAAAAGTTCTTGGAGTTTGTTTGGTTTTGTTACATAAAGCACCATTAATTCCAGAGTACATCACAATTCAGCCTACTACACCTTCCAGAAAGCACCCAATACTCCTGAAATCTGATTTAGCACCAAGGGAATGCCATCTTGTTTAGCACCAGAAGCCTGTTAAACACACCCTTTGGTCCCCCTGCCCTCCTCTCTCACATGCATCAGGCACCCTCTGGCTGCTCCTGGGTAGCACAGGAGACCTGTCACCAGCATTCAATCACCAAACAGGAAAGGAGGAAGAAGGAAGCTTGTTTATGGAGATACTCAGTGTTAGAGAGGCTTGCTTCTCCTCAGGGAGGCATGGGGCACTACAGACTGTAAATAGACTATATCTGGGTTTGCAGCCTGTTGAGGAAGAGAAAAAGGGATTAAGTCCTGAGCATCACCTCCAGCTCTCTGCTTCATCTGCTATCTGAAATCCTGTCTCTGAGCAATTCCACACACTTGACCTGCTAAGGGAGAGGAAGTTTAGTTTCCATGATCCCTTCATCACATGTTTCTCTGAGAAAAAAACCAGCCCTGCCTTCGTGAAACTTTGTTTTTATACCCATTGCCTCACTGACAGTGGTGGGGAGGATCCAGAGTGAATTTCCTGAAACTCACTACAGTCTAAACATCTTCCTTAGAAAAGCATGGAGAGTAAGTAAACAGGATAAGAGAGAAAATGCCCTGCAAGTTTTTCAAGGTCAGCTTTAGTATTTAGCCTTGGTCCCTGTTCCTTTGCCATCCCAGGCTGTGTGTACCTGACCTAATCCTGTAAAATGATGCACATATATTCGGGAGAGCTCTGGTAGTCCCAGGTGCTAGAGGCACAGACCATGAGACAGCAGAACCTGGGTACATCAGAAGATTTCATGATCAGTGATGAGCAGAGGAGAAATACTTGTGTTTCTCCTGCTTGTCCTGCCCTGAGACTCAAAAAGGAGACAAGTCTTGGCACTGCTGTCTTTGGGAGCATCACAACATGTGGAAGTAGGTTTCCTAAAGTGCTGAGCCAGCCTCACCTGCTCCCCCCAGGACTGCAGCATCCCCCCCTCCAGAGGGATGCGAGTGGGAGCAGTGTGAGACCAATATAAATAGTACTAGAAAACCCTACCACTGGCATTCCTTTCTCACTGCGACATCTCCAACCTGACTAAAAGAGCGAGGGTTTGTTTTAGCCGCGTGCTTTTCTCAGTTACTCTGATGAGATTGCCAGAAAAGGGCACGGAGCATGCGGCAGGGAAGCTTTTAACCCTTGGCCAAGGTGCTGTAGTCTCACCTCTATCTCTCTTTTCCATCAGACAGGCAAAGAAGTGGCGGCCTGTTCAGGTTTGGAATTGATTTCACTGCAATTGCCCCTACAGCCTGCAGCTCAGGCCCTTCTGAAACAGTGGTCCTTCAACACCAGTGTGGGAGAACCACCTTCAGGAGGACAATGAAATGACACCTCTGCCAAAGGCGAGAAGATTCGGGTTCACTCTCTGGACTAGCTTCCCATAGCTGAGGAGCCAAGACTGAGTAGCCCCCAGGGGAGGTTTTCTCTCTCTCTCTCTCTCTCATTCTGTACTGGTGATCCCCAGTGGGAACAGAATGGCCACCTCACTGCATCAGTGGCAGATGCCCACGGTGGGCCTGGCCAGGTGCCTCGCCCTTCATCTCTTTGAAGAGCTAGAGCTGGCACAGAGGAGGATGATCCCACCAGGTCTAGGTTTGACAGCCAGCCTGGACTCTGTGACACAGAAGGGTGTGTAAGAAAAGCCAGTTTAGAAGGGCAACAGTTCCCTTTTTGGAAAGACAATATCCTCTCTCAGTGCTCCTACATCTTCCTTGTGCTACAGGAGACCACCAGACCCCGGTCCACTCTCTGGACTACAGATACCAGAGGTGACATGAAGACCATGTCTCAGGCTGCAAAAGTGGTATACCTAGTTGGGATGGAGACGAGCCAGGATGTACCTCGGCAGTGGGGACTTTCCAGCCCTTTCCACAGGAGTCCTTTGTGTATGAAGCCCCAAGGAGGGACACAGGCCCAGGAGCAGCATTTTAGCTTTCCCCTTGCTCTAGAACCCTACATGCCAGAGGCACCTCATGGCAGATTGAGAAGAAGCCAATAACCTAAGTTGGGGTTATAAGGGGAGGGGCGAGAGGGGGTAGTGTCATGATGTAAAGTGGGCAGATACAGGTCTGGCTACAAGAGAGCGTGAGGTGGGAGCCAGTGTGGCAAGTTTCACACTCAGTGCCTGAGATTTGACAGGCCCCTTTCCAAGTGATTTGCAGTGGTTACGGGCAGTAAAGAGAGAGAGAGAGAGGGAGGAAAAAGAAAAAGGCCTAAGAGGCCCCAAGAAAGAGGAGAGGCAGCTATTCAGTGCTGGGCTTGACCAAATACCCGCTGAAGGTGATGTACACATCGACATCATCACTGTAAATGGCATTCTCCCGCTCCCTCTTGTAGAGCCTCACCCAGATCTCATCATTTTCCTGGAGCTCCAGCATGAGGCTCTGGCTCTGCATGATGCTGCGGTCGCTGGGCTGGGCGTACAGGATGACCGCCTCCTCTTCGTTGTGCATGATGTGCATGTAGGTCTCCTTGAAGTTCCAGGTGTGGACATTGAGGCTGAAGTAGTAGAGTCCACCCACGGAGCAGTAGAACTTGCCATTGAACATGTCAAAGTGGCTGTAGAGGTTGACGAAGACGGTGTCAAAGATGAGCACCTGGAAGCCCTCGCTGCTGTGCAGCGCTTTCTTGCGGCCGACGGAGAACGCGGCGTACTGGTGCTTGCAGGGGTCTCCCGCCGTGCCCATCTGTCCCTTACTGCCCTTCTGGCCCTGGGCACCCCGCTCGCCTCGTGGTCCTTCTTTGCCCCATTTCCCTGGCATCCCAGGCTCTCCCCGGTCTCCTTTCTCTCCTGCAGGAGGAAGCAGAGGACACAACCCCTGTGCGATACCAGAAGGTGTGGAAGTGGCGGTGAGAAAGCCTAAGGAGAAGGCAGAGGGTTGCACAAGAATGGGGCAATGCCAGAGGAAGGAACACTTCTGAGAGCACCACTGGCGCTCTTGACCTCTTCTTCCTCCCCCACACTCCTTTACCTCCAGCATGGCCCTGCCCTCCTACACACCTGTGACCCAATGATCCACACAGGATGCACACCATTCTTGCCATAGGCTGGAGAAGGGGAAGAACTGCAAATGCCTCTGGGGGAATGTAATTAGGAAGGGTTACATGGGGTGGGTCAGAGGGAAAAGATGCGAGCTGGACAGGGCAGATGGAGCACTGCAAGTTAGAGGGATCGTACTCTGACAATACTGGCATGCTTTGGGCATCTCGTATAATTAATTCTGCAGTTCTAACCTGGGGTGTGTGCACTGCCCATCACACACTTGGGCAGGCCTCAGTACAGTGAGAGACCAGCACCAGAATGTACTTTGTGTATACAGGGAAGAAATGGGGCTCAGAGCAGCCTCCAGCTCAAAGTGACAGCATTCAAACTTTGTGTCTTGTTCTTTTCCTCCTCTCCATCCCCTGCATGGTATTGCAGATCCCTCTATGACACCCCCCTCTAGTCTAGGCCTCAATCTGCCCTTCTGAGCTTTACTGGATGGCAGCTACTTCCAGGCAGGGCAGGGAACAGAGAGCATCTGCCCAGCCAACCCAGACGAACCACAGAAGCGAGTGGCAGCATCCAGCTGGGAACAGGCTTTTGCCCACAGCAAAGGCTAAAAGGGGACTTCTGAAGGGAGGAGCTGATCTAAAATAGGGAACCCTTTCCCTTAGCCAAGTCAGCCACTGCAGGGTGGAATGAGCTGGGGGTCACTGCCAGTTTAGCCTGGAGGTGCTTGCAAATGGCTGCTGCTTCCCTATGCCCTCCTCCTGCTTCCAAATGCATGTGACCCACAGAGCTGGAGAAGGTTTCCCCCCCAACCTCCCTGCCATGCTTATTCTGCAGTTGATAAGGAGTGTTCCTTCCCTCAGGCACTACAGGAATGTGTCCTCCCAGCTGGGCAAGAGGCTGTCACTGCCACTCCTGTGTTAGCAGCGAGGAAGAGTTGGTAGCAGGCAGCATTCAGAGACACAGAGATCACAGCAAGGATTCGGGCTGACTTCCATCCCCCCAGGCTACTCCTCATGGCAGCACAAAACACCTAAAAAACACTCTGGGCATGGTGTGTGTGGCCACTTATCCTCCAGGATGGCTCCTGGTGGTCTGTCAGCACAACCAGCATGCCAGCAATCCAGCTGTCACCTCCACTGCAATGCCATCAGTCCCTGAGGCGGCCTTGGCACCCCAGGGCAAAGACTTACCCTTCAGAATGGTGATGTTGATATAGGGACGGACCTCTGGCACTGGGTAGGGAAAGTGGTGGTGGCTGGGAGGGACTGGTGGGGTATCTCTGGAAGAGTCCAGTGAGTCACAACAGCGCTTGCAAGCACCAGGGCCTGGTTCTGTGAGGTTGGGCTCATCAGCAGGTGCCCCAAACACAACAAGAGGGAGAAAAAGGAAGGTCAGGGATGTGCGCAGGTAGGTTATGTCCATGGTGACCTGGGAAGATATGAGGAAGTGCCAGAGTGAGGTAGAAGAATGAGGAGGACATAAGGGATGGAACAGAGATCACGATAAAACATCTTTCTGTGGCTGGAGCCAGGGGTGGGATGAAATGGCATTGTCCTGTGGAGGGAGTTTACATGCTTGTTCAAGGCTGCAATCTGAGCAGCAACCACATGGCCCAAGGCGATGGCCCGTGCCCTTCTGTTCAGGCCAGTGGAGACTCGGTGCTGACCCTGGAAGAAGGCTTGATGCTGACTAGGCAAACCATCAAAGCCACCAGAATATTCAGTCCCCAGGCTGGGATAGAGGAAAGAGACAATCATAGAGTTGTTAAGGTTGAAAAAGACCTCGAGGGTCATTGAGTCCAACCTCAATAGTTCTTCAGCAAAAGCATGCTCTGGAAGGCTCCTCAATCTGTGGGAAGAGCTGTAAAAAAATTCTCCAGCCCTCCTATTACTGCCTATCAACTCTTTATAGGAATCTAACCCAAAACTCCCCATGTCCCAGATGGAGTCTGACCCACATCTCTCAGAAGAGACGCCTCTTCTCTGACGGGCTGGGAACCTGAATTCAGCCCCCTCCTTTTCCCCACCAAATCCCCCCGGTCCCGGCGGCTCGGCCCCCTCCCACCAATGCCCAGTGGGCTCTCGGGCACACCCCAGCACCTTCCCAAGGGGACGGCCGGCTCCTCAGCGCAGCCTTTGCGGGCACACCAGAGGGGGGAAGCTGCTTGGCTGCCGCGGTGAGGGACGCGAGGCTCTGCAGCTCGCAGAGAAGCACGCTTACGAAAGGCAGACACGCCGAGCAGCGGAGAAAGCTCCTCTCGCAGCCCGTGCCCATCCCGCTGCCTGCCCCCCGGCACAGCGCGGCTGCTCACCCCGCGGGCCGAAGTTTCCCCTCTTCGCTTCCCAGCCCCTGCTCGCCGGCTCCCCTCCGCCTGCAGGGCCGGCCCCCGGGCCCATGGCTTTAAGGAAGCCGGCTCTTGGCACAGGCACTGCTGGCTGGGTGCGCAAGCTGCGCTTGGACCGGCTCCCTCCCCTCTCCTCTCCCTCCTTCTCCCTCCCTGGCTTTGGGTGCTCTCCATCCTAAACCGGCTTGGGTTTCAGCGTCTTTTTAACTCTTTCCTAGGAAGCGCCTTTTCCTTGCCCATGTTGTTGGTTTGGGGTTTTTTCTCAGCCTTTTCTCTTGCGGCCAGCAAAATGCAGGCAGCACAGCTTGTGCCCTGAGCAGCAGGGCAGTGTCCCACCCGTGGCATCTCAGGGTGGGCAAGGTAAGGTGCATTGGTGCAAGAGACAGACTTCCCTTCAGGCAGGATGCTACAGGACTGCCCTCGGTCCTCTGCGCTAGTCCCTTGTCCCGTGCATTAGTCCTTCACTTGGCCATGCTCTCTCCCCAGCTGTGCCTGACCCACTCACAGTCCCCAGACTTCATCTTTCATTCTCTCCTGAATTGTTTTTTCTGCACGTCACTGTGGCCTCTTGCCCCAGGCATGATATTTCTAGCAGGAGCAGCTGCCAACTGGGAGAGGCATCAGTTTTTTCCCTCTCTGGTCATCCCCTCTGCCTGGGCAGAGCCCCAAGCCTTGTGCTCCAGCACGTGTCATCCCCTGGTCATGTCCCCTGCTTAGGTCCTGGGCCGAGCCTTTTGGATGGGAGGGGTGTGCCTGGTCTGAAGCACAGCCTGGCTGCTGGGAGCTGCCTGCCAGCAAAACTGGGGATCCGGAAACAGATCCTGGCTGGGACCATTGTCCCCAACTTGGCGCCAAGCTGACAAGCTCGTGCCTTTGGGGTAAGCATGATGTGGCTGCACTGGAACACCGGAATGAAGGGCATTTTGGAGGGGAGAAGAATGCAGGCTGGGAGAGACGGGATACTTTTCTCACACTGCAGAGTCTGTTGGGAAGAGGATTGGAAGAATCCACCCTGCACCAAAACTGACCTGGGTTTTTATACCCCGGGCATGTGTGGAGGGGGTATGCACACACAGGGATCTCTGGGAGGCAGAAGGAAGGATGGACAATAGCTCTGCTCTGCAGGGGTCAGAAATGCCAAGTCAGCACTGTGCCTCCTGCAGTTTCCGAGAGGAGCTGCAGAAGGCTCCAAGGTTTCTGAGGGGAATAGGGTTTTGAGTGTGTCTACGTGTGCTGGGACATTTTTTTTCCCCTGTTTCCCTTTTCCCATTTGTTTGGTTTAGGAATGGGAGGCCCCGCTTCCCAGAGAGTGGCTGGCGTTTGGCAGGACCCCAGAACCACTGGAGAAGCAAGCGGAAAACTCTGGGAAAATATGTACTGTGAGCTGGGGGGGGAAGGGAGGAATGGGGGCTGGGAGGCCTGGAGATATTCTCAGGCTGCCTGTCAGCCTGGAGCTCAATGAACATGGAGTGAACATGCCTTCCAGCTGGGGTGGGAGGAGGACGGAGAAATTCACTGCCGAGCGCGTGAGCTCCTCACCAGGCTCCAGCACTGACGTGCAATGAAATCCACAGCAAGTTGCCTATGTTTGCCCGTGCCTCAGTTTCCCCTTTTGGGAAATGAGAGGCAGGGGGAAAGGTTAGGGCAATACTTCTTGCTAATGGAGCCTCGCTAGCTGACAGAAGTGAGTTTTTGTGAGCAGTTGTGTTGTCTACTCGTGGCTGCTGCTGGTGGGAATTTTGGCAGCTGACAGCACTTATTAAAGGCAAATAAATTTTCTGGAGTGCATGAAAACTTAGGAGTTTGACACTGAAGACAAAGTTCCTCTCTGTCCCAAAAAAGCTACTGCAGTGCCTCTCTCAGGTTTTCCTGCCTAGCTTATTTCCAAACATGACATTACCCACTTTTGCAGCTCTTGGTCATACGCCTGGCCTCTTCCACCTTTCCAAGGGAAACAGGTAGCTGGGAGGCCATTGTCCTCATTTCCGTCCCACATTTCCATCTGCACTCCTGAGCTGCTCACAGCCAAGCAAATGTTCTTTGTGGGGAACCTCATCAGCTGGGGCCTCTGCCTGTGTCTCATCTGACTGCGAGAACAGCTCATGGTGGGGAGCGAGCAGGGCTTTGTGTTTAATGTCTCATCAGGGCTGAATGGGGACCTGCCAGAAGCCAGCGAACAAAGACTTGCCCTGGTGGCTTTGCCCAGCTGGGCAGAAGTTTATGCCAGTAAAGACACTTCTGCTAGGGTAATATTGCCCTCCTCCCTGGAGGGAACAGTGTGTACCAGGAATATCTTGCCAGGGAAGCCACACTGCAGGAGATTTTGAGAATTCTATCTAGTAAACCTGTGCCAGCCATGCTTTAAAGTATAGTCCAAGCCTGAGGGCACCTTGTGTGCCCAACAATCTTCCCTCTCCCTCATCACACACTTTGCCTTGGAAGCAGCCCAGGGAAGCACTGTCCAGATTATACTGCAAAGAGCCCTGCTCAAAAGCAGCTGCTTCCTCCTCCTCCTCCATTTCCTCCCTTTTCCTATAACCACCACAACACTGGCAAAGTAGGGGGACAAAGCCTGTCTCTACTTCAGTGGCTGCATCCACCCTATTACCCCTCTCTACCACAGGTATGGAGAAGGGAACCGATGTTTTCTCCCCTCTGTAGCCCCTGTGCACAGCTCAGGTCCTCTGTGGCACGCGTGGATCATGTGCCCTGTTGCACATACACACAAACATCCACGCACAAACACTCGCCCTTCGCAGCTCCTCCCTCGCCAAACTCCGGAGTGAAGGCATCATGTGCGCCAAGAGGCAGAGGAAGAGCCCTTTCTCTTCCCCTTACCTGACTGCTTCTCCTCCTCCTCCACCACAGCTGCCTTTCCTTCCCCGTGCTCCCCACTCCTCTGCCCCTACTCTTGAGCAGCATGGCAAGGCGGGAGGGGAAGCGGAGCACCTCTTACCTCCGCTGCCCCGCGGAGGGGTCCGGCGCTGAGTTATCCGTGTCCTGTATCCTCAGCTGCTCCTGCTTAGCAGCGCGGGAGGGAAGGAGGGAGGGAAGGAGGGACGGCCGGCGGGGCCCAGCTGACTCCAGCCAGATGCTCGCCAAGTGCTCTTATGTAATTACTGTCTTTTCCATCCTGCCTCCAAGGCCTTTGTGAGTGCCTCGCCTCCTGCTCTGGCCCGTGTCAGGCTTGGCTCTCCCTCCCTCTCTCCCTTCTTCCCTCCCTCCCTTCCTCCCTCCCTTCTTCCACCCACCCTGCACAGCATCACAATTTGCTCAGCTCAACAGCTGATTCTTCCTGGAAGCAAAGTTCAGGCTTTTGGCTACTGCTGTTGCTACCCTTGGAAAGAGAGCTCACATGTGTTTCAAGGGCTGGGAAGGGATGAGCAGCACTGCTCTGCACTTGCCTCCTCTCCATCACGGCCCAACTGCTCCTGGGTACCTTTGCCTTGCCCTTCCAAGGGCCTGTAAATGGGGAGGGCCTGAGATATGGGAAGGTGGCAATGTGGGGTTTTTGCTTCAGTAATTTGTGGTGCCCCCAGGTTACCCGGTAACAGCAGCTGTCACTCTGCTGTACCAGGATCACCGATCATCTCTGGCCAGGCAGCAGAGGAGGTTGGGAAGAATAGATGACCTTTAAAGGTCCCTTCAAACCCAAACTATTCCGTGATTCTATGATTAGATGAATCTTTTCCAGCCTGTGGACTCCACGTCTGTGCACAGGGCTTGTGTAACAGCCAGCCCTTGTTACTCAAGAGCACCGACATGGTATGAAATTACTGGCTTAGGATACTTTCTAAGTCTCTAAGGACGGGCAGGCCTATTAGATGTCAGCTGCATGGCTACATTTCTCTTAAGACTTCTGCCCATGCAGGGCCTGGACTGAGCAGAAATGACACGTTCCTTGGCTTTATGCAGGCTGCTGCTGAGTTTGAAGGCACTTCTGCCAGCAGGGATTTCTGCTGTGTGCTGCTTGGCAGCCTGGCCCGTCTCACACAGAGATCAAGGCCTGGCAAAGAATCTACTTTTTTTTTTTTCTTTTTTTTCTTTTTTTGCTATGCATTGCTGAAATGCCACGTGGCTGAGGAGCAGCTGGAAGAGCCTTTCACCTGCACTCCTTGCCTGAGCAAAGCTGTTGCTAGACCTGGCAGTCTCTGATACTGAGCATGGAAGTGTGAGCTTGTCTTCCTCTTCCCGGTGCCTCCAGAGCCACTCCATGTGTGACACAGCTGAGCTGGGAGGGCATCACACACTGGCTCACAGGCTGCATCAGCTGGAGATGTCTCACAGCTAAGGAAGCATCACCCAGTCTGCCCCTCTCCCCATCAGCAGCTTTTCCATCTTGACTGTCCCATCTTTTACCCCTGCCTTGTGACGCTGCCTGTGAGACCACCAAGACAAGGAACCGTGCTGGTATCCACCCCAAACTCTGGCATATGACTACAAGGACTATCCCTCCTGCAACCAGGAAGACTTTGTTGCCTTGTGAACATCTAGATCCAGCAGCTTGGCTGGGTGGGAGACACCAGGTGACATTGTAGCCTGTTTGAGCCAGTTCTAAAAATAACCTTCAGCCAAGCCTGCTGCCTTTTGCTTCTCTGCATCTGGGTGCACTTGAAGGCCCCCTCATCCCATCCACCCCAGTCTAGACCCAGAAATTTTTACTCCTGTGCTGTCCTCTCCTACGCACACTCCTAGACCTGCCCGTATCACTTATCAGCAGTAGATCTTTACTCGGGGCATATCAGCTCTCACAAGGAGTGCCGAGAAAGGTGCACAGCAGTTTGGGTGAGAAAACTTTATTCAGAGCTTTCTCACCAAAGAAACAAAAACTTTGTGGAGGGGGGATGGGCTGGTGGGACATGAGTGGACAGGTGGATGGGCAAGGAAGCTGGTGTTTAGGAGCTCACAAACTCTTGGACTTGTAAGGGGTGCTTTCCACTATGGGAACCAGACTGACATGACAGAATCATAGAATCACAGGGTATTTTGGGTTAAAGGGCTCTTCAAGATCATCTCATTCCAAGCTCCCNCCCCCGCATCTCCCGCATCCCCCGCGCCGCTCGGCGCCACCCCTGCCCTGCCCCTCCCGCCCCGCTGCGTGTCCCCCGGCGGTGTCCCGCGTGCCCCAGCGCACGGCAGGGCCGGGATGCGCTCTCGCGTTCCCTCCGTCCGCAGCTCCGCAGCCGCTCCGGCTCCAGAGCACCGCAGGGAGCCGCGGCGGGGCACTGCCCNTCATGGGCAGGGTCACGTTCCACTGGATCAGGTTGCGCAAAGCTCCATCCAGCCTGGCCTTGAATGCTGCCAGAGATGGGGCAGCTACAGCATCTTTGGGCAACTTGTGCCAGCGCCTCACCATCCTACAGTGAACAATTTCTTCCTAATATCTAATCTAACCCTGACCTCTTTCCCTGTAAAGCCATTCCCCCTTGTCCTTTCACTACATGCTCTTGTGATAAGTTCCTCTTTAGCTTTCCCGTCGGCTCCCATTAGGTACTGGGACAATAAGATCTCTATGGAACCATCTCTTCTCCAGGCTAACAACCCAAATTCTCTCAACTTGTCTTCACAGAACGGATGCTCCAGCCCTTTAATTATCTTCATCACTGTCATCTTGGACCTGCTCCAACAGGTCTATGTCTTTCATATATTGGGGGTCCCAGACCTGGATGCAGCACTCCAGACAGGGATCTCACCAGAGAGGAGGAGAGGGGCAGAGATCACCCCATTTCTTTTGATGCAGTCCAGCACACAACTAGCTCTTTGTGCTGCGAGTGCACACCTCTCCTGCCAGCACGGGTCCCTCTGGATGTCTGACACGCGGAGGTTTGGCACGGAGAGGCTCCACTGCCTCTTGGCAGCCCAGTCCCGAGCCGGCTCCTCTCACCAGTGAGAAGGGCAGAGGTGCGGCCNAGGGAGCCGCGGCGGGGCACTGCCCGCCCAGGCGCAGTTTGCCAGTCGAGGCATCCGTATTGCCGTGCCCCGCGGCCCTGTTTGTCATGTAGGGGAGGCTGCTGTGCTGCAGCCCAGGCACGTGTCCTTGCCCGGCTGCATTGACGCACTGGGTACTGTGTCTGCTTGTGCATGACGCGCTGAGTGTGAGATCTGCGTGAGCTGGCTGCGTGGTGTGTGGCGTTTCCATAGTTTATGCTTGGGAAGGCAAAGAACAGCAATTTTTCATGAGCAAATATTTGCATATTTTCCACTCGTTCGAGCAGATAAAGCATTTCAATTCTCTGCCGGATCCTCAGGAGAGCTAGGAGCATCTTCTTTTTTAAAGGTGTTTCCCCTGTTCATATTGCTCTGTCTCTTTTCTTTGGAGGCTACAACAGTGGATTGGCTGCTTCTTGCCCCCTCCACACATCCCCTTGTTCCACAGCCCTGTAAAACAGCTGAAACATGGCCTGGACAGTTTTGCTGTTGCCTGCTTTGAGCTGCTGTGATTCCCTGCTGATGACAAATACAGTGTCTCCCTAACAACAGCTCCAAATGACTTTATGTGTGGGCTGTGTTGGTAGCAGCCTGGAAACACACCCTCGCTTCTCGAGCCCCTCTGCTATCACCATTCACCGCCCTTCCAGTTTTTCTCCTGAAGATCCACTGCAGAGCAGAAGGGTCTCACTGAGCAGGTCCAGAGCTGCCCCGGACCACCATAGTGTGGTTAGGTGGGTATGTGTGTGTGGAGGGTCATGGGCAGGGTCCAGATGCCATCTCCCAGCCTGAGCCCGTGCCTGGGCTGTGTGCACTGAGGTGAATGTGCTGCACTCACGGCGTTCACACCTAGGCTGAGAGGTACCTGGAGGTCTGGGTGTGCATGCACCTGTGTGGGTGGCCCTGCCTGGCCTCATGCACACATACACATCTGCTTGAATCCATACGTGGTATGAATACGTCTGTGTGTCCGTCCACATCCACACAGTTGCATGTACACACACACACATGTGCCATCATGCAATCAGCACTCATCTGCCTGCGTGCACACACAGCTCATATCTGCTCCTGTGCCCTGATGTGTGCACACAAACTCTCCGACAGGATGGGTTCCCTGTGTCTCTATCGCCCCATCTGTAATCACACGTTCGCTGGGAAGAGGATTGCACAATGCTGCTGAAAGCATTGCAGCCCTTTCCAGTCCTGCAGCTCAGATCACTACGTGACGAGAATGAAACCTTTTGTGCAGCACAGGGCTTGATGGAGCCCTTATCTCTGTGTCTCCGCACCCAGAACAGAAAAAACTCTTTTCCATATCTGACTGGAGCAAATCCCCCCTGAACACATCCAGACTTTCACTTTGCCACTGCACATGGTCCCCATGGCCTCTGGGCTGCCCAGAGTCAACCACACCATCGTTAAGGAGAGGGAGAGGGATCACAAGGGCAGTCAGATTAATGCTGTTACCACAGAGAACTCAGGGCATTCACCAACAGGGAGACAGTGCTGAGGAAAGAGCATAGCTCAGGAGGCAGTGACCTCCTGGCCATCATTCCAAATGCCCGTTCCTATGAAAAACAGCCTGTAAATCAGTGGTGATAGTTTGAAGAATTTTGCAGCGTTTGTTTTCTCCTCATTAATTTTGGACAAGAAATACCTTTTCTTTTCCCTCTCCCAGCCTTATTTTCTGTTCATCTTCATTTATTATTTCCCCAATTTGTCACTGCAAAATAGGATACAGCCTGGGGGGGGGGGGGGGGGGGNTGCAGATCTCCCTGGAACACCTTTTCTTTGCCTCAGCAGGCTGCCCTGCAGAGATGCCTTGGTGGGAGCTCAGATTCTGTGTGTCAAAATGATGTGTCCTTGGCACACTTGCTTGGTGCTGGCTTTGCAGTGCTTGGGCTCTTAAGGGATGTTGGTATTTTAAGAAGCCAACAAGTCGACAGAGTTTCTTGAATGGTGATTTGCAGCAGATGGAGCTGCAAAGGCGTGTGAAATGAAGTTTCAGCTCAGTTTGGTGGTGAAGGAGACTCTCTGTTAAGTGTGTTGGCAGCTGGGGAGCTTCCCCCATCTCCCCATGGAAGCTGGGCAGCCACTCCATGGATAAGGAAAACCAACCTATATCTGCCCCACACCAACCTGAGCTGCTTTCTGCAAGGTCCTTTGTCCCAGTTACCTGCCTTCTTCAGTGCCTGGTCATCAACCATGAACAGTGCTACAAGCTCCTCAGATAATACAATTTCTGCTCTGTCCTACAGGGATTGCTCTGCCAGGGGAGTCCAGCATTCACCTGGCTCTGCTCTTCTCTGCAAGAGGAGCAGTGCAGACCAGAGTTTAAACTGCTGTGTTATCCATCTATCTGATCATTTGGTAGTCAGTCCTTTTAATTTTTCTACCACTTGTTGCCCCTTTCAGAGGCAGAAGCTTTGGCAGTCCATCCTCATTCTGCCAGGATTTCTTGGTTGTGTTTCATCCAGTGGATATTGCGGGAGCTCCCCAAGAAACTAAAACAGAGGCTTTTTTTAGTCCAACAGGCTGTATCCCACGCCCATGAATAGTTTGGCTGCTTTTCTGACTGGGGCCCACAGTGTGGGAAGCTGATGCATGGATTGGAGGAGGAAAAGATGTAAAGAGATAGCAGAAGACAGAAACTGGCTACCAAGCACTTTCTTTTCCCCGTGGGTTGGGCCCCTGCACTCCTGGGTGTCCGGCTGCCCATGCTCAGGGGAGCACTGTAGGGGCAGCTAAGCAGTTCCTGTGTGGTATGGCAGGCAGCTCGGCTCCTGAGGCTGAGCCTGCAGGCATGGAGAACTTGGCACCAGCCTTCCAGGCTTAAAGAGGAAACATGAGGATGTAGGATTCCAGGGGACAGTCTTTGTCACGGAGGTGATGGCAGTACCAGTGGCTGAGAGCACAGCTGAATGTCTTTGATTTGGTTGTGTCTGCAGTCCCTGCCCGCCCTTCCTCTGCTCTCTAACCTGGCTAGGAGATGTCTCTTCACCTGTGACAGTCCTTTTCCAAACTCAGGTGCCCTGCACTGCAGTTCTCCTGATGCCTGCAAGGCCTTCACATCTTCTCACACTGCCTTTGTGTGACCTTGACTCTTGCTTCCTCATAAAGTGGTTCTGTTCCCATGACCCTCAGCTGCTACAGCTTGTTCTGCTTCACAGCCCAGGGCTTTTGGCTCCTGTCCCAGCACACCCAACCCCTTCCCTTTTCTTACCTTCTCTCAGTGACCCGTGAGGCATCACAGTGACCTGTGAGGCATCTTTCCATTGCCCAGCCAGTTCTCATAACTGACCTTCCACAGGTTGCCTCCTGCAATATCTCCTGACCTCAGAGAGGCATGTGTCCTTCTGGTGGGTCCCTCCTTCCCATTTCTCAGAATTGTTTGTGGAGAAAACTGCCCAAAAGGGCTGTGGTATGGGGGTCATTTTGGTGGCTGTAACTTCGCAATAGCATTCATGGAGAAGTTAAAAGTATGGGGACAGACATTTTAGCAGGGATGCAGTAATGAAGCCAAAGTGGAGAGGGAAACCTTCATCCCACCCACCTTTGCATGGTGCTGCTCTTCCAGCCTGCACATGCAGACAGGCCCACCTACAACTTCCCTCCAACAACCAGTGTGCAGGAGCAAGCACTCATCCAACTCCACAGCAGCAGGTTTGCTCTCCAACTCTTATCCAAGCATCCACATCCGCACCTAAGCATCCTGCAACTGCATAAACACACTCCCTCATCTGTGTTTGTACACACTTACCCCTTAGGTACACATGTGCACATCCCCCAGAGATTAGCATCAGTGCCCAAGACTGACACCAGTCTCCCACCAGCCCTGACTCTGGAGAGGTCTCCGATCCTCTGCAGCCATTCCCATACATGTACAGTCCAGGGAACAAAGTTGTGCCTGCAGCTACCTCTGTACCTCATGCAGACATGTCATTTCTTCACCATCCTGAGCCAAATGCTCTACCACTTCCTGCAGGATAAATTAGTTCCTAGTATTGCCCAGACTCTTTACAACCACAGCTCTTACACGCTGGAGATCCCCTGACCTCCATCTGCTTCCTACCCCCGTCCTGTACTGATAGATGCCTTGATCTCCTGCACCAGCCAAACATGACTCCATACAGAGGCTGACTCATCTCAAAGGCGTGGTGTATTCTCAGGAGAGCCAAACCTCTAGCACCCCCTTCCCTAAACACACAGAACAGTTTTGCCCACCTGGCCTTCTAAGCCCAAAGGCTTTTTGTTTATTTACAGTAAAGCTTAAGGAGAGGAAAAGAAATGCTGCCTCCGACTCATGTCTCACTGTCTTCTTCTCTACCCTTGTTACACCTCCCACCAGGGTGCAGAGGCACCAGGAAAACCCTGAAAAATGTGAGGTGCAGGAAAGAAATGTTCAATTTTTAACTCCCAGGTAAGTCTCATCATTCTTCCCAGAGTCCATAAGAGCCCTGAAAAGAAAGAGGAGGTTTTGAGCAGTCAGCGGTCTCCAGCCACAACCAGCACGGGCAGGAAATTTGTCCCCAGGTCTTTTTGAAGAACTGGAGAGGGGCCAGCCAAGCATGCAACTGGCTGGTATGTCTTTGCTGCAGACATTTCTCCTTCCTGTTCATCTTTTAAGGTGAACCGCTTCTCATGTTTATGAGGAGGATATTCAAGGCACAGGGTTGCCTATATGTGGCATACACCATCTGGGGACATCCTGGAGGTGCCACCATCAGATGGCAGCCTATGCCCTCCACAGCTGGGTCATCTAAGGGCAGATCATCAATCTAGGGCTGACCTTGTTCTCTCTGTACTGTCAGTGTCCATCACCTCTTCTGCTCTCCCTAAATACAGTCTGATCCTCACCTGGTGTTGCCAGATGAAAAATCATTGGCTCCCAGTGGCTAACACAACGCTTATTCTTCAAAAGCCACTGGCCTATGAACTGCACAGTGCTTATTGTGTAGGAAGAACTGGAATGCAACCAGCTTAGCTGTGCCAACTTTTACCAGCTCACCAAGCAGCCAGGTATGCCTTTGGGGTCACCAACCACAAGGGGCCACCAAAGAGACTCCCAGAACAGAATAACATATGTGTAAAGAAGAGGGAAATTATGTTAATGATTTCAGGGAAATGATTACCATATGTATGTTTATTCTGGGAAAATCAATGAGCATGTATGTAAAATATGGTATATAAATGGGAGCTTTTTCTGTCCTCGGCATGCATGATATTTTGGAGGAGATATCCCCTCATGCATCCAGCCAAATAAAGAATGCTTGCTTCTTAACGTTACATCAGTGTTAAGGAGGTTTTATTTTTACCAATTTCTGGTAACACTGGTACCACAGAAACCTCAGGTGTCTCTTCCAAAGCCAAGAACAATGCCTTGCTTTTCCCACAAGAGCATGGAGCCCTATTGATCTTTAAGCAGACTCCTGGACTTTAACATTCCCTTGTATCCATGTCTCCCATTGCCTTTGAAAGCAGAGAAGGTGGAGGGGATCCCATGTCCCAGTGTCTCTTTCCCCTGCACCACCCCTTTCATCATAAATAACTGACATGCAGCTTGTTGCTCTTTTCGCATCCCGCGGGCTCCTCAGGGAGCGGTTTTTGCTCGTTGCTTTTTCCTTCTCCACTGCTTAGAGGATGCTCCTGCCTGTCATTTCCATTCTGGGTGATCTTGCTGATCTCACCCTCTTCCCTTTCGTCATCAATCTTCTCCGGGGGGCACGCTGGCACCTCCTGGCTCTGCACTCGGCGGGATGGCCTGAAGATGGCCCTGCGGAAGCCCTGCTTGAAGCGGTAGGAGAGGAAGCCATAGATGATGGGATTGGCACAGCTGTTGGCATACGGCAGCACCACCACGAGGAAGTAGACTCCAAAGAGGGATGGCTCCTCTGGCAGCGGGCAGACAACATTGATTATGTTGAGGACATAGAAGGGGAGCCAGCAAAGGACGAAGACAGCCACCACAGTCACCACCATGCGGGTCACTCGGCGCTCTGAAAGCTTGTGCTTGGAGGACAGAGCCCTCACCCGCCTGCCAGAGGAGCGAACCTTCACAACGATCAGGAGATAGCACAGACAAATCACCAGCAGCGGTCCAAAGAAGCCCAGGGTAGCAGTGTAGACGATGAAGCCAGCTCTCCACACTGAGGCAGGCTCTGGCCACTGGATGTGGCACGTACTCATCCCTAAAGGGACATCTGAGAAGACAACCACGGGCAGCACCACTATGGAAGACAGCACCCACACGGTCGCGCTCACGGCCTTGGCCACCCGCGCTGTCCTCCACTTGGAGGACTTCCCTGGGTGGACCACAGCCAGGTAGCGGTCAATGCTCATCACCGTCAGGCAGAAGATGCTGGTGAACTGGTTGATGGCATCCACGGCCATCACCAGGCGGCACATGAAAGAACCAAATGGCCAGTAGGACAGGGCATTTTGTGCAGCCAGGAACGGCAGGCCCAGCATGAAGAGCTCATCAGCCAGGGCCAGGTTCAGGATGTAGACGTTGGTCACCGACTCGCTCACGGAGTGCCGCAGGACCACATAGATGACCAGGGAATTCCCAGCCAGCCCCACCACACAGACAATGAGGTAGACCACGGGGATGAGGACACTGCTGACAACTACACCAGGGCTGACGGTGGAGGAGCTGTTGGGGGTGGTGAAGCCTGCCCAGCTACTGGAGGCATTCCCCTCCTCCGACACTGCCGGCGTGGGGAGGCTGAAAGCAGAAGTGTCCATAGCAGAGGCAGGGAAGAGGGCAGGGGGCAGTGTCCTTGCAGGATCAGTTAGCAATCTGGAGCTGAGAGGAGGAGATAAAAAGATTGATACTGGAGACATGACAGCTGAACAAGCCACAGGTAAAACCACCACATTAACTTCATGTTAGATATGGGCAGGTGTGGGAATTCAAGGGGAGACTGTGGATACTAGTGGATGCTGGAAAGTCTAGGACAATATCAAACCCATCCAGTCCTCGTCAGTGGACATGGAGGGACAAACAGGGACATGGTTCAATGTGGGCCTCTCCTCTAGGGCAAGATCCTCTGGGGAAAGAACAACAGACGAGGATAAGGACAGGGAAAGTTTTCATTGTCTGCTAATGGATCCAATACTAAGGACAGGGTCACCAGAGGCCCAGTTCCTATTTATGAGTGGCAGGTGCTTTACAAACAAAAGAGGGAAAAGCATGCAGTGACACAGTGCCTTTCCAACTCTGACTTTCCTATTCTCTGAGTATTAATTCTCCTGCTTGCTGAAACTCTTTTTGCATTGGCCTTGTTACTGTTAGCCCCGTAGCAAAAAGAAAAGCACTTTCAATCCAAGCAGAGGGGCTGAGCTCAGCACCTGAGCTGAAGGGCAGTTGGTTTGTGTTATGCCAGTTTGAGAGTAAAAGAAAGATTCTTTTGGATATACCAAGAGGGATCAGTCCAGATCCCTCTTGCCTCTTTTTCTCTTCTTCTCCCCACCATTCTGTCCCTCTCCTTCTGCACCCTGCAACACACTGCTAATGGTAGAGGCTCTGCCTGCCCACCTGTTTGCAACACCACAGCCGTGTTCCAGCCTTCCTGATCTGAGGTGCCCAATTGCTCGTCACGTCAGGGTTTGGCATGGAAACAGCACTTGGCTCACTCAGAGAGAGCCCTGAGCAAACAAGCTTTCCATTCACCACCAGCTCGCTGCTGACACGGGGTGAGGAGCTGCAGGGAGAGAGGAGACAGTTAAGAGATGGATGTGCCTTTTGTCAGGGCTCCACACATCGGGGCACCATTCACAGAGCCCAGCACATACTATGGGCCAGAGACACCCTGGAAAACCTAATGCAGGGGGCCTTTGTGTTTCTTTCCGGATTACTCCAGCTCTGGAAAACATTTCTTGAAGTGTGGACTGACAGGGCCATCCTCCTGATGAATTAGGCCCTTGGGAGGAAGGATGACTTGGTGGAAGTGAATGGGGACTCTGAGGCTCACCTTTGCACATCTCAGCAAATCTCTTAGGGCTCTGAAGCTCCTTTTCTATAGAATTAAAACTGGGGATGTCAGAGGAAAAGACTCCCAACCTTAACTACTTTCAGGATGCCAGAAACACTCCAGAGACTTTTCTCCCAGATGTGATTCTCTGTAGCATCACAACTTTCTTCACAAATGTCTAATATTGCAGTGCTTGGGGTGTTTTTTCTGTTTGGTTGGGGTTTTGTTATTCGTTTGTTTGTTTTGGAAACGTCATTCCAAGTTCTGGAAATCCTAGGGGAGACCTGAGCTTTAGATGGAGTCCTTGGACACCAGGCAGGCAAACCCAACAGACTTCACAAATGTATCAAATTTTATGCTGAAGTAACCTCATCTGATATGCCCCATAAAAGCACAGCTCAGCAATTATGTCTTAAGGCCATTTCTACAGGCTATTGTAAAAGTGTTTCTTGATTTAGAGCATTTGAGCTTTGAAGAACTTGGATTGTTTAGATTTTCTTAATTTTCAGGTGCCTTGGGCTGTGACAAATTGTCCTGACAGAAGCCCATTTCTTGGGGTCCTGCAGTACTGGATTGTCCCACACATCATGACTGGCTGCAATGAATAAGCAGAGTAGGAAGGAAACTCTAAGTTAAAGGATCTTTCCCCTGATATTTTTTCCAATTCTGTTTTAGTGACACAAATCACTTTTTGGAGAAAAGAGGAGGGCAATGGCTGCTCTAGGTACAAAGATTCCTACAAAAGGTGGCAGAGGCCAGAACAGCATGTTCGTAAAAGGATGATCCTCTAAAAGGTGAAGACACAGATGGGATTTCCTTTGCATGTTCCTCCTGCATGCAAAGGAATTTAAAGAAAAAAAAAGGCCAAGTATTTGGAGCCTTACAAATATCAAATACGGATGGAGATACTCCTGCTGGGGCTGAAAAGCATTTGGAGAAGTGTCTGGGGTCCACACCTCAAAGCCGGTTGTTCAGGCTGTTGGTTAGCAATACAGTAAATCCAGCTTCAGGGTAGCTTCAGAAGCCCTATCAAAAATGCTAAGGCATGCAACAAAAAGCATGAATTTCCTATAAACTCATTTTCCTGCTCAGGCAGCTGCAGGGGAAAATCTTGATCTTTAAGCAAGTGTGGTCTGTTGCTGCCATTCTAACTTTGTCAATTACCATGTACCAGGTCAAATGCCATGTCACACATTTTGGCTACTTTGGCAGAAAAAACACTGGACATCGGTGTTTCATCTAGTTTGGATCCACTCTGCTGGTTGCTTTGGCAGCACATGCATAGGTAGGAGGTGGTGAGCAACCCCGGCCTCTGATGGTGTGTTGGCATCCACTTGGATCTTCTCCTGATGTGGACAGCACCTGTTGCAAGAGGCTTGGGATCCTCTAACAGCTGCTACCAAAACATGTCTGGTTCATGCAGCTGGAGAGCGGGAAGAAGGCAGAGAGGTAGTAAGAGATGGGAAATTGGCACTACTGCTTTCCTTAGGGAAAAAAAAAATATAAATATATATTTCTGCATTGAACGAGAGGAGGAGGTGGATGCTGAAAGCTGAGCCCAGACCTGGTAACACACCGTGAATAGCAACTGGGAGGGATAACACAGCCAAATAATCTGCAGCCCCTCATGACCCCCTCCCCTCCTGTCCTCCGTGTTTCCCATGGCCCTGCTCCAGCTCGGGACTCTCCCGTCTCACCTCGGGGTTGAGCTCTCTCGCAGGGACCAGGCTGGACTGGCAGAGTTGGAGGGTCGGGAGAAGGGGGTGGTCGGCGGGTTTTCTCCTCTGAACTGCAGACTTAACTTCTGCATGGACTCATGCCCGCGGGAGACATCTGGGAAGCACGGGCACAGCCGCCGGGTACTTACATGTCGTCGGGATGTACATTTTCCTCCGCTTCACCGGGAGAATCCGTGTCATGCTTCTCCCCTTCCCCTTTCCTAAGCGCGGCAGAGCGAAGCGCTCCCGGAGGGAGCGAGCCCCGCCGAGCGCTACCGGAGGCGCGAGTCCTTCTCCCCGGACTTGCCCATCGCCCCCGCCGTGCCTGGCGTGGGAAGGGGCCCGGGGGCGGGCGGGGGGATGCGCGGCCCCTCAGCCCCACGGCCGTGGGTCTCTCCCCCCCGCAGCCCCCACCATCGGCGGGGCTCGGGCAGAGGGATCGGAGCGCCGGTACCGGGGGACGGGTGCCGGCAGCCAATGGGCGCCACGCACGGAAACACCGGCAGGAGAATGAGGAGAGGGAGGGGATGGACCACAGGGCAGGAGAACGAAGAAGAGCGGGGGGAGATACCGGGATGGAGAATAAAAGCGGGAGAGGGAGGCGCAAGGAGATGGGCAGAGGGATACGGGGAGCGCAGAAGAGGGCAGGATGAAGGAATGAGGAGTGCGGTAAAAAAGCTGAAGACAGTGAAGGGAAGAGGGAGAGGAAGAAAAGAGGGATGCAGAGAGCAGCTGTGTGGTGGGAGAGTGGGCGGAGGGGGCGACCCGGCTCGGCTCCCCTAGGCGGGCACCCAGGAGACCGGGCCGCTGTTCCAAGGGTCTTGCAGGCAGGACTGGTGCTGCTCGGAGCTGCAGGGGCACAGCAAAACCTTCTGGCTGGCAGGGTGCTCAGAAATCGGTGTGGACACAAACCCTTCTCCCTTCTGTTCTGACCTGTGAGCACCTCCAGATGGATGGAGACACGGGCAGACAGGGGACTGTCTGTTTCAGCTCTTTCCCCTCCCTGGGTCCACACACGATCTCCTGTCTTTTGCCCCTTCATTGGGAAGATGTTGCAGTTTAACAGCCCCAAACTCTCCTAACAGGTTTCGTCTGTGCTGAAAGGCATAGGCTCAGAAGAAATGGATCTGAGAAAGAAATTAATCTTCTTTTGTGCAATCAGTTCTCCCAGGAAGGACATGAGGATTTTCCCATCCCATTCCCAGCACAAAGGGCTTCCCTGTCATCCTCACCCTCTTTCCTGCCCTGCAGCCAACATCGGTGACTCCTTGTGCTGTGCATCACCCAGTCCTTGACATTTGGCATTGCTGTTGTGAGCGTTTGAGCCCCTAGGGCAAATTCCAGCTTTAACAAAAGAAGGCAGTATCTCTTCAAGCAGAACATAGCCGGGCTCCAAAATCTGGCGTTCCAAACCTACTTGGGCAACTTTATGTGCAGCCAGTGCTGCTCAAAGGTGAGCTGATGAAGGCAGTACAGGACTTCAAAGCTGTGAGGCCTCTTTAGGCCAGAACCTGGCCACAAGGCTGGCTGGAGACACACAGGAGAGAGGGGGCCTCATTGGGGAAGGAATGGCATGGATAGCATCCAGAGGTTTTTCTTTACCACAGCAGGGCACATGTCTGTACACTATGCAGAAGCCCCCGAGCTCGTTTGTTAGAAGGAACAGAGCCACACAACAGCAGAGTTCTACCCTGGCCTGCTAACCCTTGCAGGACTTGTTAACCTAAGCACAGATCACAAATTCCAGGTCTCCAAATCACTTCCTCAGTGCTCTGAGTCGTGCCCCATTCTCTGCCTCAGCTCCAGTGGGGGATTATGCAAACCACTTGAACTGTGTTGGGAGCAGAGCTCAGCCTGTGCACCTCCACAGGTAGGCAGGTACAAGACTGTTGTTTCACACACGTGGTAGGCATTGCTGTACGTGACAGGGGATGGGGCAGACTGAAAAGATAAAAGCCAACACTTGAAAACTGGAGAGAAGTAATAAACCACTGGGAATATATAGATTTGAGTCATGCTTAGGATGTTTAAAGGAGGTTAGATCCCATTTTCAAGTGCTTTGTGTCCCTTGCCCTTTCACACATATATGCCCATACCAGAGGCTTCATTCTTCTGGGCTTAGGTTGACATAATTTGCATTACCTTTGGATGGAGCCTGGGAAATTCATCCAGCAGCCCACGTGCAGTGCAGATATTTGTGGAACTCTGCCACAGGATGCCCTCCAGGGTTGCTCCGAACTCTGTCAGCAGGTAATGTGTCACATTGCTGAAGGAACTGCCTTATTCAGTGCTGACCATGACTTGAAATTGCAGGAATTTCCCTGGCAGCAGGGCACCTCGGGGGCTTCACTGTGGCTGGCTGTACCTGGCATTACCAATGCACCTCCTCAGTGCAGGAAGCAGCCTTTGAAGCTCAGAAGTGTTGCTGCATCCGGGAGCAGCAATCTGGCTCAACTTCATAGTTTCTCCGTGCCCTCCTAGGACTGCAGGATTTTGCAGTGCCAGTCATCACACCCCGAGCCCTCCTCTCTCCTGCAAGTAGTGGCAGTAGCAGCCACCCTGTAACACTTACTTTCAAGTCCCTGCAATGCATCAGGAAAGCAGGTGCTCACAGCTGCCAGATCCATAGTACCGCTGGGACCTCTCTCTTCAGCTTAATTTTAGTGTCTTGGAGGCAATTTGTCTGGACTGGTGACTCATTCCTCCCTCTTTAATTTTTTTCCCTGCCCTCCCCCTTCCTATTCTCGTTCTGCCTGTGGCTGGCAGTGAGAGTGAGTGCCAGAGCTCAGGAGGATTAATGCAGCAATGTTTTGGTGAAAGGATGTCCCCAGCAACAACCTGCGGGGGCAGTCCCCACGGAGAGGTGTCTGGGTCCAGGTGTCCCCTCCCAAAGCCTGCATCCCATCCTCCGTGTGGCGCGGAGGGGAGACAACTTTTCCTTTGAACACATGGAGACGGAGAAGAGGAAGGGCAAAAGGAATGCAGGGGGCTCAGCTGAGGACTTAGCAGGATGAACTTAGAACTTGGAGGATGAATCAGGCCTGGTCTCATCATCCTACAGCAGCTGGGGCTCACCAGGCTCTGTGTGGTGCTGCCTGGGTTGTCACTGCTGAAGGCGGGGCACAGCAGGGAGGTGCCTCCAGCCCAGCCATCCCCTTGCTCACAGCCTCAGGCCTGTGTCCCCCTGAGGTGCAACACACCACGGACATGACAAGAATTTACAGTCTGTTTATTGGGTCTTATTCACTACATTGTAGCCTCAGGGGCCTGGGAGGAAGGAAAGGGGCAGGCGAGGTGAGAGCGGGGACGTTGTGTAAACAGACAAACCAGTACCACAGACCCACAGGAGTCTTTCAAGACAGCAGAAGTAAAAAGCAATGACCACTCCAAGGTGCTGAGCTCTGGGTTGCTGGAGCCTTCACTCTCCTGTGTGCTGGGCAGCACCTGGCATTGGGACGAGGCCGGGATCTACAGCCAAAAACAGGACAGACCTCATAATACCAGCTCAGCTATTTTCCTGCTCTCCCTCCCTCTGCTCTGGTGATGGTGGGTGCCTGAAGGGACAGGGTTCAAACTAGCAAGCTCTCACTCCTCTCTTTTATTAGGATGTGACCAGCTTTGCCTCTTGTCCTGAAGCCTGTCTCCTCCCTCTGCTGCTTTGTACTGAAGTGGAGGCAGGTAGGGACAGTATGAGGAGTAAAGGAGCCCTGGAAGGGAACCTGCTGCTTGCCAGTGATCAACACAAAAAAACCCTTGAGCTGAGCAGGGCATGGTAAGAGGAAGGGCTTCTGGGCAACTGCCATGAATAAGGAACAACTTTTTTTTTCTATATGCAAAGGCTATGGCTTCATAGCTCTCAGAGCAGGTCATCCCCAGGGCAGCCTGGATATAGCTCCCTCTGTGGCAGAAGCTGACAGACAGCTCTTCTCTCTGAGGGCACATGTGGAAAATCCTAGGCTGCCCACATTAGGAGATGGGAACAAACTTGTTCAGTCAAGCAGAAAGGAGGGGGAAGTTGATCCTGGGTTCATCATACCATGTCCTGTCCTTTCCCCAAGCAGGGTCTGCTGTCTCCCTCTCTCTCTTTGAAGGTGACCCATTCCAACAGGCCCACCAGGAACACAGTGGCCCCAACCACTGGGTTCAGGAGCAGGGAAGCACCACTGGTGTCATCCCAGGGATCCCTGTCAGACTTACTTGCTCAGAGGAGGCTGCATGCCCGTTTCTTCGTCCGCGTGGGCTGCGGGCACAGGACTGCTCGGATGGCCTCGTCAAACACCGTCTTGAGGCCGCGCTGCGTCAGAGCCGAGCACTCGAGGTATTTCACAGAGTCTGTCGGGAGGAAAGAGGTATTGCAGTGGGGGGTAGGCAGTGGGGATACCAAGGTTTCTGCTCCTTGTGCTAGGAAGCAAGGCACCTGGCTCTTGCCTGAGCTGAATAAACACATCTCAGGTGATCAAAGACATTACACATTGTCAGGACACATTTCACTCACTCAGACTGCAGGTCTTGATTTCAGGGCAAAGCTTGCCATCTGCACTAGACCAAGGTTTGCCTATTGGCTACCCACGTAGCCAGAGCAGAGCCATCGTGTGAGGCTGACTGTGTCATCCTGGCCAGACACTCCCTCTGCTGAACTCCTTCTTGAAAACTCCCTCAAGCTGTGTTTCTCACCCTCTCTCCTGCTTCTGTGTGCCACATCTGAGAAGGTCTGAATGGTGGGGTGAGACACCCATATCTGGGATTGCACCTATAATCCCCAGCAGTCAGAGGCAGGGGCAGGAAACTGCAGTTGCAACTCTTCCTGAACAGAAGTTAAAAACCTCTCTTCTGCCTCTCTCCGGATATGGAGGAGTGGCCTCTGCCCACAGTGCAGCTGTGGCTTTCACAGAAGAAATATTGTCCCAGATAGAAGTAGCAGAGTAACAGGGGAGGAGAATGTGAAAGCGTGTAGTTGTGTGTGTGTGTGGAGGATGGTGACCAGAGAGAGGCAGAAAACAGAGGGCTGAGGGGTTGAGTCTTCCTCAAGGAGCAGATCTCCTTCCTGAGGCTCCCGCAGTGCCTTTTGTCCCACAACCCTGGATGTGTCTCCTTGTGTCCCTTGGGGATACCACTGTGAGATACCTCTACAGAAGCCTCGTTACACTGAGGGGAAGCCCTTTTCTTCTGCCTCTCTCCTTTTGGTAGGTCCAAGACGATTCCCCAGTCACCTACCTATTTCCTTGGCCAGAGCAAGACCCTGAGGATACGTTATGGGGGATAGCTTCTTCTCCTTCAGCTTCTCAATGGTGTCCTTGTCATCACGGAGATCCAGCTTCGTGCCCACGAGGATGATGGGAGTGTTTGGGCAGTGGTGCCGCACCTCAGGGAACCACTAGCAATGGAGCAAAATGCCAAAGGTGTGAGAAGTCACACATATGGGCATGCATGTGGGAAAACAAAGAGGCACTCCTGAAAAAAATGTCAGCAAGGTAGCTAACAGCCTGTCCTTCCTCACATCCATTGCTGGGTGCATTGCTAGGCCAGGCCAACTCCTGTTGCTGGGTCCCCAGGCAAAATCCTTGACATGGAGCTTAAATTTTGTTAAGCAAAAGCACAAGGTGCTCTCTGTCTTTCACCCTCACACCCAGGGAAGTGAAAAAGTGGTAGGAAGAATACAGTCTTATTCTCTTCTTCGTCAGTCTCTCCCTTCTTCCCTCACTTCCCATCTAAAAGCTGTGGTACCTGCTTCTTATACCTTAGGGACCGGTCCTGCGTGTCTGTGCATTGACAGTCTTGGCTGAAAGATGCCATCAGAATATAAGCCTGTGATCTGACAATAGCCCAGCAAGATGAATTAGGCCCATTAGTGGAGTTGGCCACCTTCTTTGAAATGAACCAGAAAAGGCATCTGAAGGAGCCTTCTGACTAACACAAAAGACACATGACCTTTTGAACCTAGATGTCCTAGTGGTAGTCTCCACCCAGCATCACTGTTCTTGCAAGACCAGCACCAATCCCAGTCCCCTCATCCCCTGGTGGACCAGGATACCCTGTCTCACCTTAGCACGGACGTTTTCGTAAGATGCTGGGCTGACAAGCGAGAAGCAGATCAGGAAGACATCCTGCAGGCAATACAACCATGGTGCAGAGTTAGCATGAGAGCAGGCAATGGCACGATAAAGCAGGGAGGGGAGGGAAGGTCTCTGTGGGCAACACCCTCCCTCTGCAGCAGAGGGCTGTGCTTGGGAAAGCTCTCTCTTATAATATAAAAGTCCTGACTGCTGCTTCTTGCCTCTGGTGGAGAGAGGGATCTCTGCTCCCCTGAGTCATTGTAACCATGGCCACCATTATCAGAAGAGCCAAATGGTCAACTCTGAGGATGGGGTTTTTGTGGTTGGCACACTCATCCTCATGGGAAATGGCCTGACAGCTTCCTGCTCGTTTCTCATGAACACCAGAGAGCTTTCAGGCCAAAGTACTTTTGCCTACAATTGAGACAGACCTACTTTCAGCCCCAAAAGTACACATGCAGGACTCAGAGGAGATAGAGTTTCAGCTCTCCAGGTAAGCGATTCTCCTGGGCATGGCAGAATTCAAACTTCCTTTAAAACCAGACCAAACCAATAGCAGCTCATCAAGGGTATATCTATTTCCTCCAGCTTCACACAGCTGGAGCAGTGGTACCAGACCCAGCCTATCCATTTCCATACTTCTACAACTATCAGAGACAAAAACCTTGGAGAAACATTCCTCTACCTATCCTTGGGAAATGTCCCAGGGTGGATGCAAGCATCTTGTTGAGAAATAGATATGCTTGCACTGACTGCAGGCAAAACCACATTGTACCAGGTGTCTGTTTTTAAGGTGTCTGAACCTAGCCCAAACAAAGAATTTCTAATCAATTCCTAACCTTTTTGATTGCAGTGGCAACCTTCAGACCAACGTTTGATGCAGCAAGGTCTTTCTGAGCTTGCCAAAAGACTGCTTGAAATAACATTCTCCAGGGAAGGTGATCCTTAAACCCTGAAATCACTCTGTCAATGTGGTGAAAAACTGGTGAACAGAGTATCTGAGGCACCCATTTGTTCTGCTAGAGGCACCAGCAGATCAAACACATGCCCACACATCAGATCTCTTTTAAAAGGCAGAAGTCAGAAGAGTGGGGTTCACAGAATTGTGACAAGCTCCTGCCTCAGCTCTTAAATTCCATGAACCACCTTAACTTCACAAAAGGAAGGTTTTTTACCAGGGCTGTATAAGGCATCTGCCCCACACAAAGTCAGTGTCAGCTGGGCTCAAAAGTGTCTTTGAATTTCTCGTTCTCTCGCTCAGTTATACCAGTAATGGGAGTTCAGATAAAGGCTCCAAAATATCCTTAGATGTCTTTTAACTTTCGGGTTTCAAGGCAGTTGCATATCAACAGAGATATTCTCAGAAAAGGGCAGAGAGTGACAGCAATGATCCTGTCACTGTTTCAAGGCACACGTTGAGTTTTGCAGCAAGGGGTGGAGGTGTAGCTGAGGGAGGAAGGGAGGAGGGGGGGCATGGAGTGTGACCCACTTTCTGCGGGTAAGAGAGTGGCCTCAGCCTGTCATAATCCTCTTGTCCAGCAGTGTCCCAAAGTCCCAGATTTACAGGCTTGCTGTCAACCATCACGTTGGCAGAATAGTTATCAAACCTGAAATTCAGAGACATAGGCCATGGCTCAAACAGGAGAAGAGGGAGCCCTTGCAGTAGTGTAGGTGCATCCAGAACAAAAGGTGGTGATTCCTCTTCACACCTCACCTGGGTGACACTGGTTTTTTCGTGAACCTCCACCTTATGGAATTCACACTCAGCATCAACCTCCTCCCCATCATTCAGCTGTCCTGGTCAGGTGCCTGGCTGCCTTTGATACATTGCATGCAGGTCCACAAATCCTTTTCCTTCCCCATTTTTTCCCCTGATACCTTTCCCACAACTGCATCTGGCTCTAGAGCCAAGCCCCTGTCTTTCTTCTGGGTTCTAAGACCTAGTTTTATTTGTAGAAGTGAAGAAGAATCCATGTCTCTGTAGTTTGCTGTACTCCTCAACAGCCCTGCTGGAACTGAGGACAATGTGTCCCCTTACTCTTTTGACAACTCAGCTTGAAATATTTTAGGACAACTGTCAGGATTGCATGCTTAAGAGTAAAGTCTTGATAGAATAATAAAAAAAAAAAAGGGTATTAAAGCAATAGAGAAGTTCCTACACTCATCCTAGAAAATTTTATTTCCTGGTCCTTCTGGTACTTTTTTCTTCCAGACTAAGGGAAACCAGGGAAAGGGAGGGACCAACACAAAGGTCTTGTGAATGTGCTCATGGCATATGCACGTTAGAAGGGACATGGTTTAGCAGTGGACTTGGCAGTGCCAGGCTAGTGGTTGGACCTTATGATCTCAGAGGTCTTTTCCAAGCAGTTCTACAATTCTGCTCCATGCAAAATCTGTGACTGCTCCAATGACAGCAAGTGCTTTGGACAAGGAAGGAAGTGGGGTCCCATGTCCATCCACCTGCCTTCTCTTGGGTCTGACCCAGTTGTTGTAGCCTAGTTCCTGTTTGTCTTGGCTGGCAGGATCTTACCTGCTACTTGTACACTTAACAAGCAGATAGACCTTGAGGTGGTTTGAGTGTCTCAAATGTCCCATTTACACCAGGGTTTTACAGGGTTGCTTCTGGTGAAAGGTTACAGATCCAAAGTTAGAGACACCTTCACTGGTTTGGCAGACCTTCCTCTGCTTGGCATGGAGATTGTGAGCCATGGAATGCACAACAAGGGGTCACTGCATCTCTTTGCAACCAGCTTTTGATGCCTCCCACCCACTCCAGGACCTGTTTATGCGTTACTCACACAGTGGGGATGTATTCTCCTGGGAAGGCATTGGTGGTATAGCTGATAAGGAGACAGGTTTTTCCCACAGCCCTGGAAGAGAAAGAAAACAATGGCAGGAATTCATGGCAGTGCAGGCAGTCTTGCTAGGGTGAGATGGGGCAATCCTTCCACACCCCTAACCCAGCCCTGCCAGGACACCCCTGAGAGCAGAAACACATTCACAGGACCAGACAGTGCATAACCACAGGTTCAGAAACTGGCAGGAAGAAAGACAGGATGTCACCCAGAAATGTTTGTTGTCTTTGAGCAGCAAGGCTTGTTTTTACGGTCCAGTACAGAGATCACTCAGCTAAAACACACCCACTTTGAGATGGAGGTGGGAGCCCATCTTGCAGTGCATGCAGAGTGCTGTGGGCTCACAGCCAGGACAGGTGCAGAAAGAAGTGCAGAGAACTTCTTTCCCTCACCACAGAAGGTGGTTAGAGGAAAATAAAGCAGCCAAGACAGGTGTTGGAAAGAAAATCCTTCTCCTGCTGGGATGCTGTTTCTCAGGTTTGTGTGGCCTGGGAAAGCTTGGCCATGTTTCAGTTACGGAACACAGGAAATGGAGGTGCTGACAGCAACCTGCCTCAGCTAGCACAGCCCAGGATGAGGGAGAGGTCTTTCCTGGGCAAAGGCTGGAATTCTGCTGCTGGGGATGCTCAGCCCACCTCAGTTGTACCTGCAAAGTCCCCTGCTCCAGGGCTGCAGCTCTGCCTTTTTGAGTGCTCTTGACAAGGACCCTGGTCACAAAGCACCTGCCTCTGTCACTGGTCTGTGCAGCAGCTGAGGAGGAAGCAGCTCTGGCATTTGTTTCTTACTCCTGCCATCCCCCTTTCTTAGATCCTTCTCTCCCAGTCCCTGCCCTTTCCCCAGGTCCCTTGCTTCCTTCTCATCACAGAGTTATGGAGGGAGGTGAAGCCCTACAGGAAATGCCTCAGGTCTGTGGGTCAGTCCTGGAAGAGGGGGACACTCTGAATTGGGGTGGTTGAACAGAGAGGTGCACGAAGGGTCACTGAAGGGGTGAAGGTTATAATACAGAGCTGAGGTCAGTGGAACCTGCAGGCTCCTGGGATTGAACCCAGGGCATGTTAAGAGGTCAGTGATGTGTGATGGAGGGGCTGTGGGGGGAACAGCTATGAGCTGCATATGAGCTGAGTGAGAGGAGAAGGTCCTGTGGTTGTTAGGGTTGAGCCAGGAGGGTGACATTGCTGGTGTTGCTGGGAGGGAGCTGAGGGGTGGGGAACCAAGAGCTCAGAGCAATGGGGCCTGTGTGGCCCCACATGATGAGAGGTGTACAGAAGTGCAGTGTACAGAGAAGCAAAGCCACAAGACAGAAGACATTTAAGATAAATGCCCAGTGGAGTTGTTCCTCCACCTCCAGTTTAAAGCCTTCAGGGGACTTTTCTTAGAGGCTACAGTTTTTATTTGGGGTTCTGCCTTTCCTCGTTCCTCCTCCCCGTCCCCCTGCCCCAGCCCCTGAGAACACGTCCAACACGTACTGTTACATGCACAGACATCTTCTTTCCCAGGCGAGCTCTAAAGGAGGAAGTGACTGTGGGGAGCAGCACTGCTGCAAATGTCTCTTCATCTGCCACCTTTTAGCTGCCCCAGATAACAGTCTGGCCAGCTTCTAGGTGGAAAGGAATTGAGCTATTCCATTCCAAGCACTGACTCTCCTCCTTCCCTCCCCTTGCATTTACTCATCCCATAAGGCAGGAAGACACTTTGTCCACTCCATCCCTCCTGCCCCAAGCACTGATGCCTGCTTAACTCATGGATGGCTTGGATCAAGCCATTTCCAGGCATCAGGGGACATGGGCAGAGAAGCCTCCACGTTGAGAAGGCGAGGGTTTGTTACCTGCCACTCCAGAAGTGGCCTATACTTGTGCCTATCTCAGTGGAAAAAGCCGCTTCTCCATGTGGGCCCCTTGCCAGCAATCTCCACCACACTCCAACAGAGAGATAACCTGCTGAGAAAAGCTGAACACAGGGATCCTGATAGACATCCTGGCAGGACCAGAGTGCCGTGCCCTCTCCCAGTCACTCCCAGTGAGCAGACGGCTTTCAAGGAGCCTTTCACCTGCAGGAGAGCGTTTGCACCTCACGGATTTTAAATCTAACTCCTCCTGCCTACAAGCTGAATCTGGCAGGAACACCATCACCTCCTGCACATGGGACAGACCCGTTCCACTTTCCAGGGATGCAGATGGAAATGCAGATGCATGATCTGCATTTCCACGCAGATGCCCTGCAAAATGCCCTGTTCCACGCTCCCCAGAGGAATGTCCCTTGCCCCGGAGAGAGAGGAGCGAGCACGTCTGCAGTAGGAGCAAGCCTGCAGGAGGTCAGAAGCAAAGCCAGGGAAGTTTCACCAAGCAGCCACCTTTTTTCACGGCCCTGGTCACAGCCCGTCCCGCCCCGCACGCACGGCAAACCCGCAGGGTACGTACCCGTCTCCCACCACCACACACTTGATGGCTTGCATGGCTCTAGACCCGTGGCGGAGGACAGAGCCCGAGGCAAAGGGAAGTCAGGCCAAGGCGAACAGCAGGGAGGGCTGGGCAAATGCGGGTATCAGAACAGCAGGTTGCAAGGAGGGAGGAAGTGGAAGAGGGAACTTCACTGGGCGATCACGCTCCGGTCCCTCCGCCCCTCCACCGCAGCGGCGGCTCTGCGGCCCGGGCCGTTGCTGAAGGCGGAGCGGGCGTGACTTCTCGGTGCGGATGATGGGTGCTGGAATGTTTCTTGTGCTCCCCGTGTGTCTCACCCACTCCCTTCCCACCTCATCCCCCCAATGAACAGCGGGGGGCACCAAACTGCTTTTCCAGGGGAGCTGAACAAGGGTTAGAAGCGGGGTGACAATGTGCAAGGGTGGGTATTCTCCGCCCTCCTTTATCATCCAAGCTTTGGAGGAGGTGTAAGCAGGGAAGGGAATCTGAAGTGGGAGTAGCGGGATGATGAGGGGTAGTGAAGGTTTTTCAGGTCCTCCCAGTGCCCCTAAGTGTCAAGGGTGAAACATGACAAGGAACAGGACTGTAAAGGCTGAGCAAGGAAATCATGCAGCCTCTAGAAAGACTCAATGGCTGCTCCATCCCTCCTCTCCTGTGCAGATAAGGTACTGCTGCACTTCCTCATCTGCCCAGACTACTACTACTACAAAAAAGTGCTGTATGAACCTGTGTGTTCACCATGAAGACGAGCAAATGCATCAAGGGGTGCAGGGAACTGTTTTCTCTCTCGTTACAGCACCATGAGAGCCAGGACTGCACGAGAGAAGCCCCCGCAAACCAGTCTCTGCCTGTCCAGCCTCTCCACTGGCTCTGTGCAAAAGTGGCCAGTGGGAGCTGCTGCCAAACTTCTTATATCTTGGAATCATAGAATAGTTTGGATTGGAAGGGACCTTTAAAGGCCATCTGGTCACATTCCTCGCAATGAGCAGGGACATCTTCAACAGTTTTGCTCAGACCCCATCCAACATGACCCTGAATGTTTCCAGGGATGGGGCATCCACCACTTCTCTGGGCAACTTGTTCCAGTGTTTTACCACCCTCATCATAAATAACTTCTTTCTTATATCTAGTCTGAATCTACACCCTTTTAGTTTAAAACTATAGCCCCTTGTCCTGTCCCAGGCCCTACTAAAAAGCCTGTCTTTGTTCTTTCTTATAGGTCCCCTTAATGTATTGAGAGGCTGCAGTAAGGTGTCTCCAGTTCCTTCTCTTCTTCTGGCTGAACAATTCCAGCTCTCTCAGGCAGTCCACACTGTCCTCAGAAAATAAAAGATTTTTAGAGCTCAGCTTTAAGAAGGAAGCAATCACCCTAAGAAAGAAGAGACAAGCAGAATGATCCCGGGAAGCTTTACTCCTTCCTTTCCATTATCAAAATGAGGGTTTGCCTCCTCTCCCTTCCTTCTCCTCCCGTGCAACATTAAGCCTTGAGTAGAGTGCATGTGTGCCCATCTGTGTGCTCCAGCCTGAGCTGGTGAGTGGATGGGCAGGAGATGGGCTTTATAGAAGATGGGACACGGTGGCACAGAATTAATTAAGAATTTCCAGGCTTTGTCAGGAGGCCAGTTAGAGCAAGAAGAGTGGGTTTGCAGCGGGGATGTTCCTGAGGGAAGGAACTCTGAGTAAAGTGTTTCTCCAAAGGCTGATGACCTCTGTGCTGCTGCAGCCACAGGAGGCTGTTGTGACTGACCTGCTCTGGAGGAGAGCGCTCCCAGCTGTCACTCAGCACTGGCTACAACCCAGAAACCTTCAGCCAGGGAAGGTTTCCAAGTCTTGCTGCTACTTTGGAAGCACAGAGTGACCAGCTGTACGAGGTGTTCCCTCTGTAGGTGGTAGGGAAAGGGGAGGAAGGAAACCCGCTGACACCTCTGCAAGCGAGAGCAGGAATGGGACACGGGAACACAGGTCAGAGAAGGACATAAGAGAGAGGGACAAAGGCTTTTACAGAGGGTGGCTGGAAAGGACAGGCAGGCACAGAATATAGTGGGCCAGGAGATAAGAACTCAGAAGAGAAGGCAGGTGTATCAGGCTCTAGAGAATGCTGCTGGTGGAAGGAGAAAAACCATTCTAACTCCCTGGGCAAACTGACACATTGAGAGCTTTCTGTGGGAGACATCCAGGTGACAAGTGAGGGCTGAGGGAGCTGGAGCTGGCAGAGCCCATGAAGATTCAGAGAAATCTAGGTTGGGCAGGCAAGCAGGGATTTAACCCTTTTTGGGCATTGCTGAAACTGCATTGGGAATTAGCTTCTCCAAAGGAACATTTCAGTTTTTGCCACACATTTTCTCTGAAGGTTTGCAATAACTCTAATTATTATTATAGTCCGGGGAGAAACAGGTTGGAGAAAAAGAGTGAACACCTGGAGCAAGAAGGATGGGGACTGAGGGGAAAAGAGTGGGGGAGAGCTGGAATATACACTGAGTCTTACCTGGGAGGGAGTAAGTTATTTGGGGATGCTAGAGGCAGGATTCAAGCTAAGGGTGTCTGGATGGAAAAGCAACCAGTGGCACAGTAGGACCTGGTGGCAGGGATGAATGAGGACCACTGACCTGCTGAACACCTGAACACCAGTGTTTGCTTTTGTCCTCGAAGTCTGGCACATGGGCATGTGGGACTGGCAGTGTGGAAGGGACTGGAGAAAAAGAAGACCAGTTAATTGGTCAGGGAAGAGAGATTGCTGTGGAAACACACATTCAGGTGAGCCCCATGTAAAAGGCACTGTAATTCTGCATGTTCAGCAATGAGCTGTGAAGTCCTGGCAAGAGCCCATTTCTGGGCAAATTACATTTGGAAGATAATTCCCTGCAACTGCCATGGACAGTCAGTACTTGCCCAGTCAGAGGTCCGTGCTGTGAATCTATAAACATCCTTCCTCCCCCAGTGCCTCTCTAGAGGGAAAACAGGGATCTATGTAAAAGCTTTCAGGATGTTTCTTTCCATCATATTTAAACGGGATTAAATGGGATTATTAAAAAATGGGATATTGCACTCCAATAACACATATAGTAATCACTCTAAGAACAACTGGCACCTGCTGCATTAAAACCTCTCATTTGTACACGCTGCAGGAAAAGCAAGGGACCTGCAGGAAACAGGCCCGTAACCCCAGACTGAGCACATACAGAAGTGTTGCTGCTGCTCTGATGTCCTCTCACACCACCAAGAGGTGCTCTTGACACGAGTTTCCTTCTGCATGAGCTGCAGGGCACACGTCTGGGGTTTCTTGTTCCCTTTTGCGGCGTTTGAGGGAGATGCTTATGGGAATTAATTGCTCAGTGAGACACTTTTGTTCTGGGAGGCTTTCAGGGTCCTGAGCTGGGTCACCTCGCAGCAGCCCGGATGTGGCTGGGTTTGCATGGCACCCATGTGAGGCTGCAGCCCAGGGAGGAAATGCATGATGCTGTTTTTCCACCACAAGGACCCAACACAGCGAGGACCACCTCTCTCTCCCTCTCATTCTGTGGTGCTGTGGTGTTCTACCCCCTCAAGGATGATGGAAAAAAGGTAAGGGGGCTCTTTCAGCAATGATGTTTGCACATCACAGCCCTGTACAGGAGGGCAGGAGCTGAGCAGGAGGCTTGTCCTTCAACACAGACAGAATAGCAGGGAGGATTCTTTCAGGGAGGCAACACAAGGCTCATTTCTTTGCACACACAGGATATGGTCCCAGCATGTCTTCTCATTACCCTGGGCCCTCTTAGGATTTATTTGATGTGACCTCTCTCTCAGGCAGTCCTGAGTGGCCATGAGAACTTTTCTCTGTGCACTGGGTGCCCACCAGGGTAAACATTAATTTACTTCAGCCTGACTGTGCTGCAAACTCTCCCCACTTCCTATATTCCCCTTTTGCGCCTTCCCACTTCCCCTTTGACACAGCTTCATACCATCTGTCTCCTGCTTTTAGTTCTTGCTTTGCTGCTTCTCTTTTCCAAAATTCCCACTCCTCCCCTTCATGGCTGTGGTTTCTCAGACTGCCACAGTTGCTTGAAAAGCCCGTCCTGACTTCAGAGCTCAGATCATAACTGAAGTGGGCCATGATGTTCTGCAGTCCCTCTTTGAGAGGCTGTGGAGTTGTTTCATACAGGGTCTGTTTTCTGATGGCACTCCCCTCCAGCATAAACTTGTTCTATCAAACAAAAGCTTAGAAAAAGAATGAAGTTGCCAGTCCAGCCTCACTGAACACAAACTGCCTACATTTACATCCATCATAAGCAAGTCAGCTTGCAAAAGGTGCTTACTACTGCAATCAGGGGCAGGTGGTCCATTCCTGACACCTTGTGTCCTGGATGCTTCTGTCTTTGGAGCGTGGCTGCTCTCAGCCTTTCCACTTTGGGCCAGAACAGCAGATCTGCTGCCATCTTCCTACCTGGAGCACTGAAAGAGGTTCACCTCCTCCTCCTCCTCCTCTTCTCCATTATGGATGTGGGTAAGCAGAAGAGCATGGCACAAACCCTTGGGCTTCAGGTTCTTTGTGATGGTTGTCTCACACTTGCACTTCCCTCAGTCGAGAAATTGTTCACAGACACTAAATCATACTGGGTTTTTGTGGCTTGGCCTTATCTGATTCTCTGTACTTCTGTAGGTCCCCAAGGATGCTGGTATGGGTTTCCATTCCCAGAGACATTCTACTCTCAGGCAGTGACAACCCCCATCTCAGTGATACCAGTCTGCCACTTTATTGGCAATAAATACAGATCAATATCCGTTTGTGCATTCTTTCCCACAAGCTGCTTAGACAAGCAAACAACATTTTCCACCTGCTTGTTGCAGAAGGGAGGTAACAGGGACTAGAGATTATATGTGTAAACTCAAACTTGAGTGTCAGCTGCATGACTTGACTCCTCTGCCTGCTGGCACTTTTTATATGTTATCAGATGTTAGATATACTGTGTTTCATAAATACACATCTAACACATATCTTTGCTCATAAGTGATGATGTCTTCTAGGAAGGCTGCACCAGGGAAGTGAAAAGAGCTGTTTAGAGTACTAAGGAAATCTATAGCTACCCTGTTTTACAAGACTAATATTTCCTGAACTACCAAAATAAAATCTTTTGCTTCCCTTCCACCATTTTATTTCAAAGACATAAAGCTTCAGTCTTGCTGCACTTTCAAATCTAACAAAAAAATCCCTCTGGCTCTTCATTCAAGTTTATCAGACTCTAAGTGACCCTTCTGTAATTTTTATAAGAGGGTTTCTTCTTGCCTGTGGCCTTTTATAACCACCATCTTTCTACCTGTAAAATAGACTCCAGTCCCTAAGCCCAACCTGAATGGCAGCCTAAGCCTCCTGAAGGGGCTGTTGTATTTGAACAGACCTGTACTTTGTCACTCTGTGGAGACTTGTGGGAATACAGTTGGTACGTTCAGCACAGAGAAATACATGGCACTTTGTCCCTGTCTTAATCCCCTTGCAAGTAGTAGGAAATATTTATTTTTCCTTTCTATTTACACAATTATTTTAAGTCTGTACCAAGCAATGGAAAAGTGCACCCACATTGTTGCTTTGATATTTTCCGTCGTGACCACCAGAACAACGGGTATTTCCAGCTCAAATTTAAGTTTTTGTGTGCAGTCAGGGAGCATCTGTGGAGAAAAACTGGTCCCAGGCACAGGAGGAACTGGGAGTAATGCCTGGAGTATTGATCTGCAGCAGTCTGCCTAATCTGCCTGTGCTTGATGAGGTGAGAATGGTGGACCAGCCTGGATGCCCCCGCTGCCCACACAATGGCCTTGCTGGTAACACCTGTGGGAGAACCCACAGGCTCTGAGCCACTGGCCATGGGCAGCTCTAACCTCATCTCCCCCAGGATATATTTGATGTTTCTATATCCCTAGGGCATAATTAATTTTAGTTTGTCCTTCCCTTCCCTTCCCTTCCCTTCCCCTTCTGTCACTGTCACTGTCACATTCTCTCTGTCACTGTGTTTTCCTTTGGGTGCTGTCCCCCTAACTTTTTTACTCGAAATAACACAAGTTCTGTTCTGTAGTCCATTCATGGTATTTTGATGCCATGGCCACAGAAGCTGTGACCCCTTAAGGGCATTTTCTGGCACATTGCTGGCTGGAGCAGTATTGGTATCCACCTGAGCTGACTACAGGTCCGTATTGCCTGTCTGGGACGCTCAAGCAGAGTGACTCCTCATCTGGTTCGAGGTTTCCTCAAGAGAGGAATTGGTTGTTTTGCTCCAGGGTAAGCCTAAAACTGCAGTAGTTTGCCCACCATGTGAACTGGTGGAGAACTAGGGAGCTGGGCAAGGAGACATCCTTACCCTGCACTTTGGGAAGAATGGGAGATGCTCTGGGGTTAGTTTAGTTACATGGTCCTGTCTGCTGGGTACCCTCACGAGGAAACATCTCACAGGTGCTTTGTTTTCACGTGACACAGGCTCATGCAGTTTTTTATCAGTGCATTTCCCATTCAGGCTCCTCTGGTTGAAATAACTGAAAGCATTTAAAGTGCACCAAGTGTTACAAGCAAAGGCTGGTACCAGAACCAGAGGAATGCAAGTAGGGGAGGTGATCACTGAACTGAAGGAGTAGCAAGGTCTCAAAACAGAGCATTCAGGCATTCCAACAGACAGGCAGGAAAAGCTTTGGAAGGAAACCTCAGGGAGCTAAAAGATGAAGGAAGTATGCAGGAAAGACACAGGGTTTGTACAGGTTTTGTACTCTGTTGGAGTGGCTGGCAGTGCTTCTGCAGTGTACAGAGGCGTCTGTTTTGGTGTTTGCAGGTCTTTGTGGCTTGTCCTGCTCACACACACGTGTGTAAGAGCAGCCCTGGTCAAGCTGCCTGTATGTCTCCTACCTTTGAGGCAGGCAAGATCACATCTTCAAGGGAGTACTTTAGGTTGACATGTCTGCTTGATGTCAGCTGCAATACTGCTGAAACTATTTTTTTGTAGAAAAGAGTGATGGAAGGAAGGACTGGAGGTGACACACCAGAACCAGCTCCAGTGAAGAAACTGGAGGCTCTGGGCCAGACTTTGGAGCAGTGAATTCTCCTCTTATGTGGCCCAGAGGCTCAAGACAGAAATTTAGTTTACAAAGGGTAGGTTTTTGACAATTTGTGAGCCAAATACAGGCCTCTGATAGCTTTTAGGTGTGGACATGGTGTGTAATGAAGATCTGGACAGACATGGGTGCAACAGTTTGGAATCAGTTTGCATTCATGTAGCTCACTCTCTTCTCCTTTTTTTTTTTTTTNTAGCTGCTTCTTCTTAAATATTGAAACTGGCTATGGAAAGTGAGTCCTAAATGTTTGCCACTGACTCTTCCTAAAGATCACAGGTTGTTTGTGGCCCTGCCTACAGCTGCCTGTGTACATTCATTCTGGTTTTCTCCCGCCACTTGACACATTTAAGGTGGGGATATCACCCACTCTTCACTGGAGGTTCATCAGAACTCTTCTCCTCTCCAATAACAGCACTGAACCTCCAGTATAACCAGGGTTACAGCAAATACAGGAGACTGGGAGGAAGGGAGGGCAATCTGTGTCTTTCTTTGTGAGGATGAAGGGCCCTAGAGCAATGGACCCTAGCCAGAGTGTTCAGACAGATCCTACCTTTCACATCAAGCCTTCTAAAGGGCCAGTTATTCTCTCCAGAGCACTCCAGACCAGACTCAGTGAATGGAAATGTGGGAAGGTTATAGCTCTTCCCTTCCTAGTGAGTCAAGGACCTTCAGTCTCAAGGAGCCTCTTGTATGTGGTGGTGAGCGTGCACAGATGCAAGCTTTTCTTAGTTTTCTACATGTGCAATGCTCTTGCAAACTCCACCTTGCTGTCTCAGGGAAAGATGGCAGCTACAAGTCTGGCCCTGTTTTGCTATGACTGCCATGAGTACAGCAGCAGGCTGGGGAGCTGACGATGTGGAGTGCTCCAGAGGAAAGTGCTCATGGATGGAGAGGAGCCAACCCTCTACAGCTCCAGTCCTGCCAGAGGAGGCTGGAGCACTTGGGCATTACACTGGTTTTGAATTGGACCTCGACCTATTTATTCAATCATCAGTTCTTATGGCTCTAACATGGTCCTCTCCTGCATGGGGATTTTTTGCCTACATTGCCTACAGCACAGGTCTACCACATAAATCACACAGCAGCCAAAAGCAGACCCAGGGGATGTGGTGTGTACAGCCTCTCAGAGCTGTGTGGAGGGCTTGGAGGAGAAAGAGCACCTCTGTGCCTCACAGGAGAGCAGAGCTGCACAAGTGCCTTCACAACAGTCCTGCTAATGCCAGCTCTCTCACCAGCAGGAGTATGGGCAAACCTGAGAGAGGACTGCATTTCTTCTTAGTTCATTCTCTTCTTACTTACAAGGTTTCATGAGAAAAACAGTTTGTTAGGGGGGAAAAATGGAGCAAGACTTAAAGTGCCTTACTGAGCAGTGAGAGAGGCAGAAGGGTCTGATGACTTTACTCTCCTCTCCATCAACAATTCTCCAGTTCTGGAGTGTTCATCCCCATCCCTGCCCCCATCCCAACCTCCTGCAGAATTAACACAGGAAGAATCCTCCCTCTAAAATGAAACCACTTCCCCAATCAGATGTGTTTTCTGAATCCAGAACTTCCTTTTTCTCCCCCTCTCTCTCCTCTGAGGCTCTCGGACAAAAGCCTCTCACTGCTCACTTTAATCTCCTCAAAGAGAGATCCCCAAAAAGCTGCCGGGATGGAAATGCATTTGTGCCCTTGCATTTCTGAAATAGCCAACGAGCCCCTGTTAGCTCATAGAAACAAGCACACACAGTTTCCTCCATTGCTACAAGCCTGTGACATGTGATCGGGGAGGGGGGAAGGGGGAGGATGAGGAGGGACAGGGAGGAGTCACAGGGAAACCCGCCCCCCCCAAAGCTGCTGCGGTCTCGATCGGTGGCTCCAAGTTGTTTCGGTGCTGGGGCATCTGAACAAGCCGAACACAAGGAGGAATAACCCCTGTGTTGAAAATACATCGTGCTCTTCAGGATGGATCTTTGTCCTGCTGGTAAGCCTCAACCACTGTGTGCCTTTTTGGGGGGTGAGGGCTGTGCTCTCAGGTTGATGGAGCAGAGCACACCATGAAATCCCAGCAGCCAAGAGTGGATGCTGCGCCTGGTGGCCGGAGGAATGATGTGCTGCAAGATCCCTGGTGGAACAGTTAATTGCTTGTCAGTCTTCAGCACTGGGCATGGCTTTCTTTTTACTCGCTCTCCTTTCACACCAGGAGAAATTTTCTCACTGGTTTGAATGGGCCTTTGTGCTGAGAGTGTTACTGCCCCGATTGCTTGGGCCAGCAATGCTGGGCTGAGCTGGGAGCTGACTCCTCGCTGTCAGTGGTGTATGTGACACCTGGGCTGAGCACTTGCACACTTTGGCAAGCTCTTCAGTGGTGTTTCCCTACAGATCCCAGGAGCTGGTTTGCCTTTGTGGAGCCTCTCATGCAGTTGGGTATCCCAGTGCAACGCCCTTGCAAGGTTTTTGGTACTGGGGCCTCTTGTGCTTATGTCCATGTTAGAGGTAAAACACTGTAACAGGGTTCTAGAAGCTCCAAGTGATGGATGGTGGGCCTGCCTGCAGTGGGCAGATGTGGGTGAGGGGAAATGAGCCACATCTGAGGAACCGAGAGAGATCTTAGCTTTTATTTCCTGCTTTGGCCAAGGGTGGGTGTGAAAAACGAGTGGATAACGTGTTTGGGATTCAGCAAGGAAAGGCACATCAACCAGACTGAACATTTCCAGCTTCTGGCTGAGGAAGCTCTGAGTGTGTGTCTGTGCAAAGCCAGCAAAGTGGGAGGGATGAATGGGAACAGGCTGAAAAAAGGCAAGGAAGAAAAAGGATCACCTTGCAATGTCTTCTCGTTTTGACTCTGTCCCCTCAGGCTTTTGTGTATGGGATGTGGGGCAGAGAGTGAAAGCAAAAAGCCCAGTTTCAACAACTGTTGTGCACTTTTTAGCTCTGAGGTGTGTAGCCAAGGGCACACTCAAACCACATACCAGCCTTGCTTGCCAGGGAAATTGGTGGTACCTTTGGGAGCTCAGTTCTTGCCAGCATCTGTTTGGTGTAGAACGTTGGTGAAAGTGGGTCTCTTCTGATCACCCAGCTCTCACTACCTGAAAGCAACTGTGGACAAAGCTTCTGCAGGACAAACTGGGCAGGAGGAGGGATAACTCATGTTTTGCTATTTATTTTGGGGTGTGCCTTCAGCAGAAACTGGGGTTCTCCTAACTGAAGGTCTGACACAGTCATTCTCTCAAGTTATGTGTTACTGAGTTAATTGTGTCTTGAAAGTTGCACATTTAAGCAAGTGTACTCACTGCAGTAGCACAGTGAGATCCCATTCAGGCACAGTGTGGGTTTGCTCAGTTCTGGGTAGAGGCAGAGCCTGGAGACAGGCAATGCCTGGAGATAGGCAATGCTCTGACTGATGTTTTTGCTCAATCCTGACCTGTCATTCCACAGCTGGGTGAGAAAGTGGGTTTGTTTGATGCTGAACTCCCCTGGGAGCCAAGGCTGCCACCAGAAACAGTTTTCCAGTGAGTTTTAGAGTACTGAACACATTTGGAATTGCTCAGTTGTGGCATGATTGTCCTGAAGGTCAGAAGTGTGCGTACACCTTTCCCTGGGGCTGCTCCTACCTGGAGAAGCAATGTTCCTGTTAGTCACACATCTGTTTGCAGGTGAGACTTGATGCCTCAGGGAGGCTGCTCTCCCTGCAGTGTGTGTCCTCTTTCAGCTTCCTTCAGAACCCTTTCAGGACTCTCTGGGTGAGGCCACAGAGCTGGTGTGCCAAGCCCTTGAGTTGGATGTGTGAGACATGGCAGAGCAGACTCGCACTCTGGTATCCTGTGCTGGGGTGAGAGGTGGAGTCAAAATGCACTGAAAGCTATCCTGAAGGATGGATGTAAGTTGTCACGTGGGATAAGGGGACCAGGAGACAACATAAATTCTTCTTCCCACCTTTCCCCCCATAGCTGAAATGTGCAAATTACACCTGTTGGGATTTGTGTTGAATTTCTTCTGACACAAGCTAGCAGAGAACTGTGGAGTGGCTGCTGGAGGGAGACACACATAGCTGGAGGGAGCTGAGGAGCTGGAAGGCTTTCTGTCATCTCCCTGCTCCTAGGTTGGTACCTGGCTGTGGAGGTGGTGCTCTGTACAGGAGATGACACAGCAGCCACATCAAAATAGAGAAGGAATTTCAGGTGGATTTTTTCTACCAGAGAGCCTCCTTCAGGCAGAAGCTGCCCATCAGGCTGCTCTGCTTGTGTGCTGCCATGGATGGAGGTGCCCAAACCCTTTAGCAGCTACACTCAAAGCCCTCCATTGCCTTGCAAATGGGCTTGATGAACCTTTGCTGTTGTACCGTGGGTGTGTAGCACACGGATGGTCTGCAGCAGTGCTACAGACACACTCATGCTTCATAACCTTCCCCTGCTGCTTCTGCAGTCCTTTCTTCCAGCTCTCCTGGGTGCTCATCTCCCTCTTACCTCTGTGCTTCAAAAGCCATCTCCCTATTCCTGTAATTTTCCACGGGACTGAAAGCCTCGGTTAGCACCTGGTGTTCAGCAGAGCCCTTTGCAATGGGAAGTGAAATCAGCACACACAGAACTCTCTGCTGGCCACATGAGTACCCAGATGTTTGGGTAACTCCAACGGGTCCTTTAGATGGGGAGGCTGAAGGCTTAAGTCCCCACAACTGGAATTGAACTCTGTGTACTGTTTGGAGTGACAGCACTGAAAATACAATCCTGGTCAGTTTTGAAGAACTGGCAGGTCTTTCTATCTGGGTCTGCCCTGAGAGTGGGGAAACAACCCCAGGAGTAGGTGTATGACCCACAAATGTGATGCCGATGCACGTTCCTTTCAACACTTGCTCACTTAAAATAAATTCCAAACAACAACCTAATGTCCTCTCTGGAGAGGGTACTAGCCATTTATTGTGTGTCTGAACTGGAAAACTTCAGTGTTGGCTGGGCTGACAGCATTCTTCTGAAATCTGTGGGTGTTTTTGTGGTGTGTTCTTCATCAGGGTGAAATTTCCCCCTGTGCAGAGAACCCTGACCGGGGCTATGCTTCATGTGTGCACTGACCTAGTCCTAGAGGGAAGTGGAACTGAGGTGGTGCTGAGGACTCTGGCAAGGCTGAAGGCATTCCTCCATCCCCTGGGACAGGGCTGGATTCCCTCTGCCTCTGCAAGTGTCCAGAGTGAGCCGGGCAGTGCTTCCCTTGGAGTGTCCCTCTCCCGTTGGCTCAGCTTGTTCTCAGCATGGAGAGAGAGGGGAAGGAGAGGCAAAGCAGCTCTGTTACCTCACCTGCTGCTTGCCCAGCTGCCTTCATTGCCTTTCTGCAGAGGGTTCCCCAAACAAGCCTTTTGTGTTCACTTCCCCCAAGTGCAGACCCCAAAGTGTGCAGCAGCATTGGTGAATGGCCTCCAAAGAGCAGAGCACAGCATCAGGCCTCCTCTTAGGGAAGCGGAGTAATGTGCAGGCATGGGCCTCAGAATTATTTTCCAAAGCAGTCAAGGACTTAAACTGCCTAGGAAACCTACCAAGGACTCTCTCTGTAGCTCAGTCTAAATTGCCCTGCATGTTTGATCCATCTGGGTTTTTTCCAAACTATGTCACCCTTTCCTGCTTTTTTACCCCTTGGTTCCTTCCCCTTCTCCATGACTCATTCTTTTTCCCCCCCTGCCCTCCCCACACAGACAGTCCTTCCCACACTTTTCTCTTTCTGACAAACTGGGCAGGTGGGAGTAGGGAGCTGGGGTTTTCAGACGTTCAGGAGGAAGGGGGACTGTGTTATTTACAGGCTTGTGGGGGTCATGTGGGAGAGATGGAGTCCTCTGGGAGCCTCATGACTCTTTGAGATGCTCTAGGCTGCTTTAGTAGACACAGAACAACTGAAGCAAAGCAACCAGCCACAGAGTCTGCTGATGGGGTGGGGGAAGGCAAGGTTCCTCAGGTATGTCCTCCTACAGTGCCTTTGTGGAAAGAAATACAGGGTGAAAGGTCTTACTGGTAATTTGTCAAAGAATAACCCCAGGGACTCCACAATTACAAGCCCTAACAGAAGTGAGAGAGACACAGCTGGAGAGATGGAGAGGATGGCCTCATCTCCTGCAGACACCACAACTGCAGCTTACACAAATTAAGCAGAAGGACCTGGGCACTGCTCAGAGGCACAGGGTTGACATTCAAAGGGAAGTCAGCAACCCACCTAGTAAGTAGGAGAGCCACTGCATATTTTCGGTTGGTTTTCTTTGTGGTTTCTTTTCGTTTGTTTATCTTTTGTTTGCAAACCTGCCTGCCTGCTTTGGTTTTCCCCTCACCTACAGATTTGCCTGCCTCGAGTTTCTGGATGCCACAGGTTTTCCTTCCCTCTTGACTGGCTTCAGCAGTCAGTCAGCTTCTTGCAGCTCTTCACAAGGGCTGCTTGCAGGGCTGGGAGGGCACATGGGTCCTTCCCAGCCTGGCTTCATGCTGGCTCCTTGTCCAGTGCTTTACTCCCACAGACTCAGCAGCCTCTCCCCAGGGAATGCAGTGCTTGAAACCAGCAGAAGGAGTGACAGGAGAGAGGCTGCAGCCTGAGAAAAGTAACGGGAACATACTTAGCACAAACCCAACCAGCCAGGAGGATGGGAGAGACATTAGGATTGGGAAAGGCAGGTCTTTCTGAGCTGTTGTGACCGTGACAGGACAGAAGCATATTAAGATGATTGCCCTTGTCGCTTTTCCTTCTGTCTGTCATGGCTGCTTCCTTCCCTTTTTTTCTTCCACTCATATTTATAGCAGTTGTTTCGCATGTGAGATCCACACTAAAAGAATTTCCAACGCAACTGGTGCTGCTTCCCCTTTTTCTGGGAAGATGGGAGCCCAGGGGATTTTGTCTTATGAAACAGTGGAGCAGGGTGTCCGGTGACTTGACCTGGCTTCCTGGGTAGGCTTTATCTTTCAGTGGTTAGGTGCAGCAAGGATGCCCCCTGCGAGTTCAGCAGCGACCTCCAGAGCTCTCAGCCTTTTGCAAGCTCTGCTTTTCTCCTGGGGCCTCACCTCCTGCTTTGTCTCCTCTCTAGGGCTGCAGCCTTCTCATTTTGCTTGCTGAAGAGGCTATGTTTCACCTGGATTATATTTAGCAGCAATAGCTGTCACCCCAATTCTTTTAGTCCTTTTATGAATCATGTTGTTGTTGCCTTGGTTTTGCTGCTATTTGTTTAAGTTCCTGTGCATTACAAGGAAGCCTACTCATATTTCTGCATTTTCTGCTTTCCACAGAACAACAGCCTCCCAAAGACATTCCTTCCTCAGCAAGGCTTTCATCCCCCAGATCCTGCCCTCACACTTGAGAAACCTCGATTTTCTCTCTTAAGCCATTTCTGACTCTAGATATGGCAGATCAACTCATGAGGCCAGTGGTTTTCTTGGGAAGTTTGGATGTAGATGAAGTATTTAGGTCACAGATTTTTAGTGCCTAAAGATGACTGACGTAAAAACCACCAGAGACCATTTGGTGAGACTTATGCACTGTGCTCAGGCTGAGCGGAATTGGCTGAGCAGGCAGTGGATGTCTGCAGGGTCAGCTGAGAGGGCTGTGCACAGCCTCTGGCTGCGAGGAGCGGGGTATGGTCTGTGCTGCACACCCTGCACTGAGAACCATTTGCAAGGCAAAGGTGAGGTGCAGTGCTTGCAACAGCAGAGAGCACAGGTGCTGAAACACAGGAGTCAGAGTTGCTGTAGCATGATCCTAGGAGAGGGTAAGTGCTGAGAGGTTGGGATGGCTTTTTCCATGATATGTTGGCTCCAGTAGTGGTTTCACAGGCATCTTTATTCTTCCAGAGTCAACTGACTTGAGTGGGGCTGAAGAGGCTGAAATAGAGACAATCAGGAAGCACAGACAGGAGCTTTTGGATGACATTAAGGTAAGGACCATCCTGTCCCTTGTGCCTGCCTAGCCTTCCCAAATCTGTCTTCACCAAGAAACATCTTCGCATCTCAGTCCAGGCCATGCAGAAATGCTCTTGCACAGGAGACATTTTCTCTGTCATGATCCAGCTTCAGTTTTGAACTTCAGGCTGCCCTGGCCTATTTGCCACTGGGGTACATCCAGCCTGTGATACTCTCTGCTGCAGGAATCATCAGCTGCCTTAATGGGATAGCTGAGAAAGGCTGCTCAGATTATGAGCAGGGACGAGCTGGGATTGCATTCTTGGGATTAAAGAAAGTCGTATTGGCAGGCATCTGGCTCAGTATTTATGATCCTTTTTAATTACTGATTACCTGCTAATGACCTATCAGTCCTGGTTACCTGCAGCATCCCCCTGTGTTTATCAAACTTTTGTTTGATAACAAGTCCTCCATGATGGATCCTGTCTCTTCGAAGAGGTCTCATGGCAAGACCTCCCACACAAGTTTCTGTGGCTGAACTTGCTTTTCTTCTTTTCTTTTGGAAGACACAACCATTCCTCCAGTGGCTCCTAAAATGTCTGAAAGTAAAATCAGTCACTAAGACTGCATAATAGTCCTGCAGAGAGCTGTGCCCTTTCTATTCCATTCTGCCTCCACCATGAAAGTTGTTTTCCCATTTGGGAGAGCTTATGGCACTGAATCATTTGGCTTGGACTGATTTTCCCACAACATGAAGCTGTCCAGATGCCTAGGGCATAGCTGCAGTATTTCCTGGCATATAGTTAAGGATGAAGCCAAACTACATATTATTTCTCAGGCTTCCAGACCCCCTCTCTCTGCTGCAAACCAGAATGGTCTCTTGTCCCCTGTTGCAAAACAGATTATGAGTGTGTGTGCCTGTGATTTGCTTGTGTGTGGTTCCTCTCTCATCAATTTTCAGAACAGGTGACAGGCACTGTAAGAGGCAGGACACTGGAATAAGGAATACTACATTTTTTTGCCCACTGTGGACAGAGAAAGCTTGCTAGGCTGGACAAACCCATACTTTGAAACCCAAAGCCATTGAGAAATCGAGTAGGCATTGTTCAGTGGAGCAGAATGAGTTTGGGTGAAAAGAGACATTTTCCCCAGGGGATATTTTTAAAGAAAATATCTATCAATACCCTTAAACACAAAGATTTGGGGGCATATCTGGGGGAAGGGGGCAGGGGAGGAGGAGAGAGGATGGGTTGTGGTTAGGCCAGTAACACTGCAAAAAGACAGCAGTGAATAAAATAACAAAATTGAGAATCATTTGAAAGTCATGATCTGAGATCATGGCTCTGTTACATTTGTGCAACACCTAAAACTCAGTAAGGAACACTCACAGCTCTGGGGGCCAATGAAGCACAACAGAAGGTGGCTGGAGCAAAAATGAAACCCAGAAGCTCTTTTAAATTATAGGATATTGCAGAAATTCAGTTTCTCTATCTGATTATATGCTCCATCCACATCCTCATTCCTTGATGAGAAAGGATTTGTCATAAAATAACCCTTCTTCCCCTGGTTTGTACCTGCTCTGCTTCCCTGCTCTGGTTTGTACGGGGAAGAATTTGGGTGATTCCTGGAAGAGAGCTGTGATGCACTTTGGCTTTCGGGGGAACATAACTGCAGGATGGAAGCAAGGAGATATAGACACCTTCATTTCCTTGGTAACACAGAACATCCAGCCAAGGCAGTCATAGTCTGTCATGGGCCTAAAGGAAAGTGAATTTCACAACTGATTTTTTAAAATCTGGTAATAATTACTGTACTTTTACTCCTTCTCTCTTTTTTTTTTTCTCCACATGAAGAGAGGCATCTGCTCAATGGTATTTAAATGTCAGGTACATTAAAAACTCTGCGTTTCACAATTCAGCCACTTCAGGTTTGTATTGATCTCACAGTTACCACTTCCATTTCTCCTTTCCTGGATGTGTAGCAGGGCTATGCAAAGTAAAAGCTCAAAAGAAATGGGCACACTGGAAGGATTCTTGCATCTGACATTGTCTGGAACTGAAATCAACAGTGGGGTGAGTTTTCTGACACTCACCACCCTGATTAGGGTTGATTTTTCCAGTCTTGAGTGACAATAGACATGAGTAAGACATGCTCTGTGTGTCTGCTGTTTTTCCCTCCACTGCCTTCATCTTCCTGATATTTCTTTTGCAGAGGCTGAAGGAAGAGATTGCTGAGGTGTTTGCAGAGATTGAGTGTTTCCAACATGCAGAGGAGAGGCAAGAGGCAGACGACAGCCCGGGAGAGCAGACCAGGCAAGTGGAATGAGATGAGTATTTCTTTGCTTACAAAGTCTCTCTTTTGAAGAGAAAACAAAAGCACTGCTGGGGTTCAGTTCTCAACAAGGACAGGGAAATGAAGCCAGGAATACCCTTCTCTCCTCTTAGATTTCCCTTTATTCCTGGGTAGTCAGACACTTGAGATATCTAAGTTACCTTGTGAGTGAAATGACATGGTCCTTCATTCCAAGTTTGACTTTTCCTTCTTCTTTGTGTTTGCAGCAAGCTGTCACAGAGGGATAAAATTCTGTCCCTGGGCCGGAAGAAATTCAACATGGACCCTGAAAAGGTAGGATTTGTTCATTCCCCCTTTGAGGATAAAGCTGGGAGCAAGAGCCTCTGCTGGCTGCTGCTCCAGTTGCAGCCACTGCTGTCAGAGGAGCTGTGGCAGGGCACTGTGGGGATGGGCTCCTACCTCACTGAGGCCCCCATTAGGAGCAGCCTCCAACCCTGCCCCTGAGTGAGGTCTTCTGATGGGATCAAGCTGCGTTGCCTCCCCCCATCATGTGCTCAGAGACCACGCCACACAAGTCAACCCGAGCTTAAGAGGAGTAAAGGGAGGATGGTTTAACACTGCCAGCATGCCATGAGAGCCACAATTCCTTCAGCACAGCCCTTGTTGACTGTGAGAGGCTAGGAGTTGGCTATAATGTGATAGAGGAGGATGAACTAAGAAGGAGGTGAGAAGTTTTGAGAGTGTCTCAGGTTCCCTGGCTCATTCAGAGCTGAAGAGGACAAGCTGCCTCTGTCATTTTGGAAGCAGTTTTGGTTTTGGTTGAACTGGGAAGTAAACATAGTTTGTCCACTTTCTGAGGCTCTGACCAGGAAGACTCCATAGCCTTCAGCCCTCTGCAGAAAGCTCTGAAACCATCATGATTAAGTAGAGAAGATGTGAAAAAGACAGTTCCCTCTTCCTTCCTCCTGACTGGTGGAGCACTTTGTGAGCACTTCAAGGGAAACCACAAGCTGTGATCAAACGGTAGCTGATCATCAGCTGACCACCACAGCTAACGCCTCGGGTGGCTGCTGCTCTGTGTGACAGCTTTTCATGCCTCCTCTGTGCCCTGCTGAGAGCATCAAGATGCCCTCCCCAGTGTCCACACCGCAGCTGGAATGCTTGGCCATCCCCTGGACATCCCTCTGCCAGTGGGAGCTGTCCAGAGCAGCGATATTGGTACTTACAGCCTGCATGAGAGTAGGTTTTATTTTGCCTTTCTGTCTGACCTTGGCTCAAAGCCCCTGAGGCACCTCTCTCTGTGGCACCATGCCACGCTGTGCAGGAGTACCCAAACAAATTCTAACCCCAAACCAGTTCAGCTTTATGAGTTCAATGCCAATCAGACTGGTCAAAATGTTACATACTGTGTGCCTGTGTAATGTAGATCTCTGATTCTTGCTCCCCTCTTGCTACATGCCATGGAGTGGGAGGTGCTGCAATGCAAGGAAATTTCTTTGCCCCTCCTTTCTAAGGTTACACTCCATCCATGCAATGCTGACACTTATAAATGAGTTCCTATCTCCAAGATCCATGGAAAGTTCCTGAGGCTAGAGGAGGTAAGCATTAGGAATCTGGCTGATAAAAATCTTTGGGGAGAAACATTTTCTTCTGGAAAATGGGGCCCCATGATCACTGCAACGCTTTTCAAAATTAAATTGATCTTACTGAAAAACCATCTGGGGGAAAAAGAAAGGAAAATGGAGTGGAAAAAAAATCTCACAAAAATTTCAATTTCTTCTTTTAAAACTGTTTTTTCTTTGGGGCATTTTAAAAATAGTTTCATATATATTGCAAGGGAAAGTGAAATGATTCTGTTGAAGTAGAACATTTTGATGGATCTGAAACAATTTTCATTCCTTTATTGTATATTGCAAGGAGAATTGCAATGTGGTCTGGAGAACTGCAGTGTTGTTAGATATTGTCAAGAATCTTTTGAAAAAAGCCTCAGCTTTTCCTCTGGCTTTGAAAATCATGATATTCTCTCTAAAATAGGATATTGACTCTTCGCACAAGCCAATTCACACCTTCTATATTCCTTAAAAAGCATATTCCATCCTTATTGTCTAGGAGGGACGGAGCTGAAAACATTGTAGACTGTTCTGTGGCATAGAGGAAAAATCTGGGAAAAATTGTTTTAAGTTGTCTCAAGTCCATATATTTGTCTGAGTACATTTTTTTTATTATGCCTTTTTTTAAACAAACAATTTTTCTTTTAAGTTAAGTTAATTTAGAAGAAGAAAAGACATTTAGGAACAGAACACCAAGACATTTTGATTGAAAATATTAAAATTAATTATTTTGACTTTTCCTTTTTGGACTTTTAATCTACATTGCCCTATTTTGTTTGTTTGAGTTTCCATCCCAATGAAACATTTAGCCTAATCTAGGGATGAAATGAAAATGGGACTGACGACCCATAGTGGATGAAGAGGAATTGAATAAAGATGAGAACATGGCTGTGGCCTCCCATGAAGGGGCTGGGGAGCAACAGAGGAGACAGGTCCATCAAAGCTAAGGAAGGCTGGTGTCAGAGTGTTGGGATCCTACTTTCTTGTTGGACCACAGAGTTTTTTTACTTCCCTGCCCTGCTTCTCCTTCCCAGGGGATCCAGTACCTGATCGAGCAGCAGATATTGTCCTCAGACCTGCAGGAGATCGCCAGATTCCTCCACAAGGGTGAAGGCCTGAACAAGACAGCCATTGGGGATTACCTGGGTGGCAGGTGAGCAACCTGGCATGAGGAGACCCCTTGGAGGCCCTGTCCTGCCTGCCCCCTCTGAACTACCATTTTGGATGACCTGTGGCCAGGTGCCAAGACTGAGCACATCTCCGGTGGTCTGGGGTGGGCAGGACAGCGCTGGGAGGGTCTTTGGAGTGTGACTGGGGCTGGCTGCATGGGCTGCCTTCCCTCCTGCCTGGAATGGGATCGGTCTTCCCAGACTGGAGTGTGCACCTTGGCTTCTCCTCGCTCAGAGGGGGAGTGAGCCTGGGATGGAGCCAGGTGCGTGTTGTCACACCAAGGGACATCCCAACTGAGCAGGGTTCAAAGCTCTCTTCTGACCTTTCCCCTCTATCCTCTCCCCCAGGGACCCCAAAAACATCCAGATCCTGCAGGCCTTTGTGGCATGTCACCAGTTTGCCAACCTCAACCTGGTGCAGGCGCTGAGGTGAGTGAGGGTGATGGGTGCAGGGGACAGACAGTGCTGGGACCTGCTCAGCCCCTGGGTCTTGCCACCCAGGAAGGTCAGGAGGCCCTCTTGGGCTGAAGTGGGAGCTTCCCAAGGCCCTGGCTCCAGGGCTGCCACTCTGTGAGGTGCCAACAACTTCTTGGCAGGAGTGGGAAACACTTTCATGGCCCGTTGATTGGACTGGCCCCATGCAGGAAAGTGGGTCACTGTGGCTTCAGTGTCTGGGGGGATGGAAAAAGTTATTTTTTGCAGCAGGAAACATGTCTGACCTCAGTGCCTGTTACATCCATAACAAAGTGACTCTGTTTTAGGGCACCTTGTTTTATTACAGGCTGCCTCCTGGAAGGGCTCTTTCCCCTGAGGTCTTTGCTGCCTTGCAGGAGAAGAAATGCCTTCTCGTGAGGGAAGCAGAGCCATGATTTCTGCAAGGCTTAGTTCTGCTTCCTGTGTCTGGGGTGTCTGAGGCTGATGTACCCAGGCAGTTTGTAAGGAGGAGCAGAGCTCCTGCTCCGTGCACCGTGTTGTCTCCCCAGTGTGATGGGATGACTTCTCTTATCTTCATGGCGTTGCGTGGGTTGAGGGGAGGCATCAGTGTCCCTTGGCCCCAGTCTGAGCACCTCTCTGGCACCCTGCTCCTGACAGACAGTTCCTCTGGAGCTTCCGGCTGCCGGGGGAGGCGCAGAAGATTGACCGGATGATGGAGGCCTTTGCCAGCTGGTACTGCAGGTGTAACCCGGGGGTCTTCCAGTCCACAGGTACTTACGGGGGAAGGGCCTCTAAAGCTGAGCTGTGCTGGCTGCTGGGGAGAGGAGCCCTCCTTTTCCATTCACAGAGCACAGGCAGCATCACTTGGAAGTGTGTTTCCCCTTAAGCTAAAGGAGGCAGCCCAGTTCCTGTGAAGCTTTTCAATAAACTGAGCATCTTCCTTTTGCTACTGTGCTCCAGGCTCTACCGATGGGCAAGAGACTGGAGAAGGGCTCCCAGCCTCCCGTGAGGTTTTGCCTCATCACAGCACTGACAGATGGGGGTCTGCAGAAGCTGTCCTGCTGGCAGAGCTGTTATTACACTGCATCTGCCCAACTTGCCCCATTATCCTGAGGGCATGGAATCACCTCCATCGCAGGAGATCAGCTCTGTTCCTCTCTCTCCTAGCAGAGGAAACACCTCCTTTCTTCTCCTACAAATGAGAGGATGATTTTCTTTTTCAGTGACTAGAAACCAAGCCACCTTAGGTGTGGATTGATCTGTCCTCTAAGACAAGTGGCACCCATCCTGATTTTCTTTCTCATTGCTAGATACCTGTTACATACTCTCCTTCTCTATCATCATGCTTAACACCAGCCTGCACAACCCCAATGTGAAAGACAAACCCCACTTTGAAAGGTTTGTGTCCATCAACAGAGGCATTGACAATGGAGGGGACCTGCCAGAAGAGCTTTTAAAGGTAAGAAGAATTCCCATTTTCTCGTCCCCTGGCATCCACTGTGAAGCAAAGGTGCAGAGACAGGGGATGCATCCATCAGCAAAGCTGCAGCTGGCTTTTTCCCAAAGGGTCAGCAGGCATGGTACCTGCCCTGTGAGACAGAATAGAGGTGGGCAGCCTGGCTGTGCATGTCTGACTTCACCCAGCCAGCCTGGGCAGAATAACTTCTGTCTTGTGTCAAAGAGCCTGCCTACATCCTGTACCTGGGTTTGCTGAGCAGCATCCCCTCAGGGTAGAGGCTTCAGGTCTTTCTCCAGAGTGTCATTTCTTGCAGCCAATTTGAGGAAAGTTGCAGGACCCTGTAGGCTCTCTATTTTTTAACTTGGCTTGGCATTTGTGTAATAAGTGATGGCAAATACAATGATGTGAGCAACATCTCAGTATCCTTTGAAAGCCAGTAACCTGCCTCCCTGTCACTGTGTGCTGTTATGAATGCCACCCTTTGTGTCCCTCAGTGAGTGGCTCTGTGAAATGTGCCTCCTTGGGGACACGTAGCCCTTCGTGCTGCTCTCCACATTGCACTTCCCAGTGGTGTTTGGCACCACCAGCCCAGGGATTGAATGGTGCTGCATCTCTGCCGTGTTGAGTCCCATCCTAGTGCCTTAACAGTACCCACAGCAGCACTTGTGACAGGCTGGGTTTGGTCCCTGCAGCCCACCTTGCTATGGGAGCACCATCTTGTGGCTGTGATTTTCCAAACTGAGACTCTTTTTAAGACACGGGATGCAGGAAAGAGCTGGTGACCCACCTCCCTCCAGAGGCCCTGTAAGGTGCAGACTGGGGACTGTTTTACCCCCAGTGCTCATTGTGTGCTGCCCTGCCCTTCACCCAGCTTCCTTTGTAAAAACAGCAGTGCATCAGGTGGACCTAGGATTGTCAGAAATCAATCTTTCTTCTTCCCTCTTTCTCCCTCTCTCTCTCTCTCTCTTCTCTCCTTCCTCACCAATGTGCTGGGGCAGAATCTGTTTGAGAGCATCAAGAACGAGCCCTTCTCCATACCAGAGGACGATGGCAACGACCTCACCCACACTTTCTTCAACCCTAACCGTGAAGGCTGGCTGCTGAAACTAGGTGAGGGGGAGGACTCCCCTAGCTGCTCTGACCTGCCGGGTTGCCTGCCTCCCATCACAAATCTCCCCCGGGAACCTGCCGTCATCTCCGCTGTCCTTCGCTCCCGTCTGCTGCGGTGGGCTGAGGCTGACACCTGCTGTTGAAAGCAGCTGTCTGCTCCCTCGCCCCAGCTCCTGCAGGCTCTGTCTGCTCAAAAAGGGACTCAAAAACATATCCCTCCCCATCCCCAGCCCCATCCAAGCGAACTGGCTCCGTGTGTGAGTGTCCAGCACACGGCATGGTGTCGGTGTCTCCTTGGGGCTCACCTACAGGGAGAGCTGGGAGGGTGCGACTGGGTGTGCGTGTCTGGCGCTTGGGGGAAGGACAGGGACACGTGTGACTCATGGCTTCTGAACCTCACTGCCTTCAGGAGGACGTGTGAAAACCTGGAAACGCCGTTGGTTCATTCTGACCGATAACTGCCTGTATTACTTTGAATATACCACGGTAAAGGCTGAACTCGTGGCTGGGAAACTGTGCTGGGTGGTTATGGGCCTCTGAGGGGCCAGGGAGGAGCAGAGGGTAGAGGGCACTGAACTCCCAGCTCCATTCTCTCCTATGCTGTTTCCTCACCTCCATCTGGAGGAGGTGAGGGGCTGGACACTGCAGCTGTGGTGTGATCAAACTCCCCATTGTGTCAGTGGAAGGGCTGTCCCCAGCCGTACTCTGCCCTTGTCACCTCCACACAGGGGAAATCACAGAGGTTCTGAACAGTGGCATAGATCTGGGGAGCACGTCAGGTGTTAATTCGTGTTTCCTTGCCTTCAGGACAAAGAGCCTCTGGGCATTATCCCCTTGGAGAACCTATCAGTCCGGAAGGTGGATGATCCCAAAAAGCCAGTAAGTCTCCCCATTGGTTGGCATTCTACCAACACGGGCTATCAGATGGTCAGAGGGAAGAGAAGATGCACACAAATCACTCCTACTCTACTTGCTTCTCAGAGGGAAAGTGCCATTCCAAACTGCCTGGTGCCCCCATCTAAACACAGCTCTATTTTTAATTTACAGTTTTGGTGTGAGTAGAGAGCTGTCCTTTGGCTGACTGTAATTGTATGTTTTCACATGTGTACATGTGCGTAGGGGGGGCAGAGATGAATGCACACAACCGACTTCCTACTTGCTTTGCACCAGGAGATGTGGGCTTAATTCTTCTCCTTGGGGCTCTCCATAATGAGTTACAGCACATGTAGACCAAACAGAGCTGTTGGTGTTAGGGAACTTGCCCAGGAAGTGACACATTTCTTCTGTGTGTCTTTTGTGGATACCCACTCTTCGATGTGTCATGGTTCTGGGAAAAGTGCCTTCTATCTATGTGGTGGCAGGCACAAAAAGAGGATGTTGCCTCTACTTAAAAGGGGGAGGGATTTTCACAAGTGGATCAGAGTGACAGATCCCAGAAGGTGTGTTTCAGTAAGTGCTGATGCTCCATTTCTCCATAAAGCCTGTTTTAGTGTCCAGTCCTTCACAGGAGGGGTGTATTTACCTAAGAAGGATGGTCATCTAACTCATAAGAAAATTTTTGGGGTGGGGGAGGATGGGGTCTGTTGCATTTTGGAGACAGATTCCTCCCTGTTGGAAGCTCTCTGAGCCTGTCACCTGTAGTTGAAGGCAGCAGTCTCCTTAGTCCCCCCCATCTTATCCTACTGCTCCATTTTGTTTCCCTTCTGACAGAACTGCTTTGAACTCTTCAATCCCAACTGCAAAGGGCAGAAGATCAAAGCCTGCAAAACAGATGGGGATGGGAAGGTGGTTGAAGGCAAGCATCAGTCCTACAAGATCTCAGCAGCCACTCCAGCAGAGCGTGATGAGTGGATTGAGGCAATACGGTGAGGAGAACTTGAGGCCTGAGTTGTCTTTTTTCAGCCCCAAGGACAAATGGTCACACAGTTTATTTGGCTATCAAAGCTGGAAAAAGGGGGTAAAAGAAGTGTTTTCAGTCTAACAGCTATGGTACCCCTTGACTTTAAAGAGTTTCAAAGTCCCTTCTGGAGAATCTCTAGCCACAGCTAAATTCTCTGCTGTGAGTCTGCAGATCTCCAGTCCTGTATTTTGATAAGTGGTCTCTGTGCAAGCTCAGTTAGGTTGTCTGTGCTGCTCTCCATCATTAAATCTCTCACTTTTGCTCCCATTTCCTCTTATTTCCAGGACCAGCATCACCCAGGATCCTTTCTATGATCTGGTCTCTGCCCGTAAGAAAAAGATTGCCAGCAAAAACTGAACCGTGACCTGGCCACTGGCACTGGGAAGATGTAGGTTGTTGGACAGCTTCCCTCTCACATTGGGCTCTTCCAGTGAAGAAGTTTGGGAGCTTTGGTTCCCTCTGCCTGAGTACTTTTTGGCTGGCAGATGACTGACAGGACAGCTTGCCCTCTCTGCTTCTTCCCTTTCCAAACTGAGGGCAGAGGCCCAGGGTGCGATGCACTGAGGACTGTCAGAACTGGGGGCATGGGGTTGCCCATGTCTGAACAACGTAAAGGCTCAACAGCAGCTGGCCTTTGGGTTCTCCCATGTAGCCCCAGACACGTGGGACAGGCTCTGAGAGGAGACAGGAATGTCTGCACGGTGTCTCCAGCCCCTGCTGCTGTCACACCAGCTCAGGGTATTTTTCTGTGAGGGACCATGTAGATTCTCTGGGAGCAGCTGAGCACGGTCCAGTCAGCTGCAGAGCAGAAAGGCCCCAGTGGTTTCTCTTCCACGAACAGATGTGCAGTGGTTGTGGGGTGGAGGCCACTGACATTTAGAAACTCACTGTGAAACCAGAGGTCAAGGTAAGATAAGAAGCCCCCAGTTCAGAAGAAATCCCTCTCTCCCCCTTCCTAAAGTCTGTAGTGAGGGCTGTAATCCTGGGAGGTCTCCGCCCTGTGACTGAGTCTTAGATTTTGAAAAGTTAAAGATATTGGATCCCTGTTGGACACAAGGGCTAAATGAGCACAGAGATGCTCTCAGACCAGGGAAGCAGCAGGGTGTTTTGTCTCTCTTTTTTGAGACTCATGGAGCACCACAGATTTCCTTAGGGAAAAAACCCAAACACTAGCTCTCCTTCTGGCTAATGGTTCCCCAACAAAGGTTGATTCCTTGAGCAGCCAGAGGCCTGAGTTTTGTATCTGGAAGGTTTGCAGCCAGATGGCATGAAAAAATGGAGGTTTATATGCCTTCTTCCCATCTTCAAACAGCGGTATCAGCTGGAGTCTGTGGG
>VXAC01000503.1:313074-350071 GCA_013399225.1 Rhipidura dahli
GGGGCGGTGGGGGGGGGGGTTGTCTCTTGTGTAAAGAAAGAAATAAAAGTGCTTAAAACAAGCCCAAAACTCCGGGTAACGTGATCACTTTTGTGATCAAGTCAGAGGGTGTGAGATAAGAGTGTCGTGTTCCTGTGCCCAGCCTGAGCATCGCTGCAGTCTCTTGTCCTTTTCCTTCCTGCAGAGGGCTGTATCTACCCGGCAATCTGCAGCGGGGCCAGCACAGCCCCATTATTCATTCCGCTTATTTTCGCCCAAGCCACAGGAATGTTGAATTAATTTCAAGAAGCAGGGAGCGCATCTCAGAGTTGGAGCACGCGCTCACCCTGGAGAAGGAACGTGAAGGTTTTCTTCTGCTCATTCCTTCAAATGTCTCCTGCGCTGAATCTCTTTGTTACTGATGTGATACAGAGTGAGTTTGTGCAGCACACGTGCTTACACACACACACACACACACACACACACACTCTCTCTCACTCAATCCTGCTTTGGGTTCAGCGCAGGGAGGCAGGATCCTGTCCAGAGGTGCAAGAGAAGTCAGGATAGGGCCCCTTATGTTGGCAACGTCTCCCATATATGTAAGAGGAATATAAATATGCTTTTGGTTGGTGAGAGGTGCCCCAGAGCCTAGGACTCAGGTGGGAAATGTCTGTTCTAGGTGCTTCTCAGGCTTATATTCTGTGTGACAAAAGCCATCAAAATGTAGTCTGGCGTGTCTGTTCTACCCACAGTCTGCTGCTGGGTGAGGAAATCCAGGCTGAGCCCTCCCTATAGCTTTCCTGGATCATTCCTATGACAGCAGGGTCTATCCAAGCTCTTCCCCAAATGCTTCTAATTCTCTTCATGCTGCATATGTCCTTTCTCCTCCCTTCTTCCCCTAGATACCCACACACTGCAGAGCAAAATTACTCCTAGCAGGAACAGGGTGGGAAGTACAACTTGAGAGAGGCAAAACAATGCACAGAGACAGGCAATTGTGTAATTTCCACTCATCAAGCTAACCACAAGAGTCAGGAAGGGATGGACCATGTTTCGTCCCTGCTGGAAACTGAGGTAGGGAGACAGACAGTTTGAGTTTCTCCAGCACAGAAAATGCATTTCTAAATGCCTTGCTAGAGGATGCCCCAACCTCCTCAGTGTCACAAACACAAGGGTACGTGGTGTTGCCCACCAGCAAATGCACCACGTGCTCTCTCTGAGTGGTGTCCTTGACCAGCATGAGCCTGCTGAGTACCCATGTGTTCGGTATTGGCCTGGGTGTCTCAGGACAGGTCTCTAAACTGCCCACCCACGCCTGTCTGTGTGCTGTGACAGACTCTCTGGGAACCCTTAGGAATTTATGACTGGACTGACTTGTGCAGCTCGAATGGCACCACCAGGGAACGTGCTGCTGACCACCCCCTCCACCATAGGTGCAGACGCAGGGACAGACACACAGACAGGCACACACAGAGCCCCTCAAGTGCTCAGTCTGACAGATTGCTGGCTGCATGACAGAAGTATTTCTCATAGGCAGCGTGTGTGGCTCACACAGACATACACACAGAAGGCTGGCACTCATTCCCTGCCTGCCTAAGGATTCCTGCACACACCCAGCCATTCTTTTCCATAATAAATGTCCATCTATTTTCATAAAAGGGCTGGGAGGAGAATGCTGCAGATGTGTGGAATAGACCACATGGCTGCATCCTGCCTCCTCCCCACTCCTTCCTGTCCTCCTGCCCCCTGTTTATCAGCTCCTTTTTTGGAAAGCTAATACATTTTTAAAAGGCATTCTAGAAATTGTTTGCAGCGACAGAGATGGAGCAGCTGTGAGGAAAGCCAGCAGCCTCATGCACTACAGCTTTGGTAGAGAAAATCTCTGTGAGGTGGAAGTGAAGAACAGCGTACAAATGGAGGCAGACTAGACTGAATTATGGATTGAGAGCGATCAAAGGACATCAGTTGAACCTGTCCTTTGCCTGGGGGTGAATGCTCTTGGTGATGGGGGCTCAGGAGAAAATGGAGGCAAGACTCTGCATGCAAGTTGGCCAGGAGTGGTGTTCAGTGGCAAGGTCAGAGCACCCATTAGAGACACTATTCCTGTCGGGCCTGAAACTGTTCAGCTGTCCCTCACACAGCCTTCAGCACAACAGGAAAATCAAGGAGCTCTTTTCTGCCAGCTGAACAGGGTTATATGCACCAGGACTGCCAGTCTTTTAACTCCCTCTGTGTCAGCACTTGTGCCTCACCTCTCCACAGCAGGGCAGAGATTGACACCAAGAGGGGACAACAGTTTTTTCAGCAAGTACCATAAATCCATGGGAATGGAGGCTACTGCAATGGCCTCAGAGGGATGGGAGCCAGTCTTCTCCCCCCACATTTGTATGGAAAGAAGCACAGCCCTGCTGTATTGGAGCTGGTTGGAATGGTGTGGTCAGATTTGTGAGCCCAACAGGAGCAGTTCCTCCTGTCTCCCACACCTTATGTTTGGTGGTTGGAAGGCAACTGGATACCTGAGAGTGGGGGACCCACTGAGGGACTTCTTAAAGGTTTTTTTTTTGCATGTGCTTTTCACACAGGAAGGCCAGAGCACAAAGGTAGAGAGCAGAACGGCTGTCAAAGGCACCATGGCCTCTCTGCTGCACCTTGCTCTGGATCACTTCTGCCTCCAGCCTGGCAGAGGGCCCATTTGGGGGGCTGGAGGAAGCCCAGACAGACAGAGGTTGAGACCTGACCAGGATTTTTTGGAGTGTCACTGCTGTCACCTGTGCAGTGTCCCTGCTCTAAGTGCCTGTGACAGGGGCGTGCAGCAGTCTCATCTTGCCGTGCCAGTTCCAATCCTGCTGCCTCTCTGCAATGAAGATGAATGTAGCCTGTCCCAGGTTATCACATTCCCACGTGTGTGAGCCTGTGCACAGACAGCAGTTTGCTGCTGAAGGCTGCTGCTACTGGGCCAAGTTCAAGGAGGGGCAGAGGGATGCAAGGGATGAGTCAGGGAGGGTGGAGGAGTCTGGCTCTGTGTGGGTGGTCAGTGAAGAAGGGCTGGCACGGACAAGAACAGGGCTTCCACCTCAGCCCCAGAGCAGGGGCAGCACAAATGCCAGGAAGGGGCAAGCTACAAACACCCTCTGAGCAGCCTGCAAGCTCTGCCACAGCTGCTGTGTCACACCAGTGAGGGGCACCTCTTGTCCCACAGCTGTCCTCTTCTGTGGGGACGGAGAGCCGCGTCACCAGGTGTGCCAGCCAGCACTGCAGGGACACAGTGGAGATGGTGAGAGGTGGCCATGGCACCTGGGCCCTCAAAGGCACAGCCTGTGCAGGGAGAGGAGCAGATGTGCTGCCAGCACAGCAGGCTTTGCTTGTGTACCTTGCTGATGGGACTTGGCCAAAGTGTCCGTGTGGGAGGAACAGAGATAAGAGAGGAGCAGGGAAGGGCAGTCCCTGTGGGGTGGGACAGCAAGCAGTGCGTGGGGAGAGGGGCAGGACAGACTGCAGATGTGTCTACAGAAACCACAGGGCTCCTGACCCCTCACCTGGGGCAGAACTGGGGAAGGGCTGCTGTGGCTGTGTTAAGGGACATGACAAGGTGAGTCGTGTGACCTCCTCCATGAGAGGTGCCAGACTGACCTTAAGGGACCTACAAAAGAGACATTTTCTGGTGCCTCTTTAACTATGGTGGGTGGCAGCAAGGTTCCTGGAGTTGGCTGAAGAGGTGGTGATTTATGCAATTAACATCTAATCAATTCTATGAATATTTATTGCTAGTCAGCAAGCTTCTGAGTGACAGTGAAGCCCCATCTGATTGGGATCACATTCACAGGTAATTCAGAGCCTCCTTTGGGGGTCACAGACCTCCCAGTGGGGCAAAAGGTCACAAAGGTATGACCAGCCAGCTGCACATGGGAGGCACACATGCAATGGGAACATGGGAAAATTGTGTTCAATCCTTTTTTCGAGAGGTGGAAAAAGTGAGGTTTTAAAATTGGCTTGTTGGGAAGAGACACCTTGAAACAGTCTGAATATATTAACAAACAACACATGGCTGAGTTTGAGCTTGGGTATTTGCTTTTGGTTTTGTTGGATTTGGTTGTTTGCTCTTTTGTTTGTTGGGGTATTTTTGTGTGTGTGCTCTCATTTATCTTCTATTGCAACATGGGAGAGAAAATAAAAGGCAGAGAAATATAAAGCCTTGCAATTGTGTGAAAACTCACATAACAATCAGGAATTTCTTGGAGCTTGTAATTGACCCTTCCCCCTACATGACTAAAGTGTGCAGAAAGCTAGCCTGGTTTTTCCTCAAAAAATACTACTCTGGGGACTTTCTGTCATCATCAGAAATGTTGACCCTTCCCAACTTTGTCCAAATTTATGCTGCCTTCCAGAATCCTCCATTCTCTTTATTTTCTCTCTGCTGTAATCCTTCCACCTCACCTCTGCCTCTGGCTTCTCTTTCCCATGGTACCTTCCACCTCCTGGGCTTTGCTCATCCCTCTCCATAAACTTCCCTTAACAAATCCCCTTTTTCCTGATGCTGCCTCTCCTGACCTCCTGCTTCCTGGACAGACTCAGCCTGCCTTGGCAGAGCTCTGGGAAAACCCCTTATTATCAGTGGAATGTGAGCAGTTAAACCTCAGCCAAACTCTTCTGCTCCTGCTGCTCACCTACAGCTTGGGTTTGAGCTGGAGGTGCTGCCAAAAGCCTGTTATTACCTAAATGAAAAAGACACACAGCTCTCCCTGAAAAGGAAGACACACAGATAACAGTGATTTGCCTGTTGCCTGCTGCCTTCTGGCTGAGAAAAACACCCCAAATTCCAGCAGGGCTTCCACAACCAGCCCTCAGTGGAGACAGAGGGGCAGAGACAGTTCTGCACATTTTCATTTCCTGGAAAAGTATCCTGGGAATTTTTTGTGCCTGGGCAGGAGAAGATCCTCAGAATTTGCATTGCAGATATCCTATTCTTCTCATGGTATTATGCTTGGCCTTCAGCAAACGTAGGTAGGATGGGAAAAAAAAAACCCCAAAAGTGGAAGCCAATAATAGACCCAGAACAAACAGCACGGTAACAAGGGAGGAAAGAGAAGGGCTGGAAGAGAAGGGAGGGTTGGCAAGTCTGAAGTCATAATCATAGAGAACAGGGGCTCTGTTGTGTAGAACTCTGTTTTCCTTGCTGCAGCCCTCCACTTTCCTCACCAGTTGCACCTGGAGCTGTGATTTCACTATCCAGGAGCTGATGGCTGCTCAGTCCCCTCTCCAGAGGGCATTCAGCAGAATAAAGTGTGCTTTGCACACAGAGAGGCCAGAGACACTTCAAGGGAGACAGCAGAAAGGGGCAGAGGGGAGCAAGCAGCTCAGAGCCATGCACTGCAGAGGACAAGTGCTCGTCTTCCAGGTTCCTGGGAATGCCAGCTGACCCCAAGCCCCAGACTTGCACAGCTTCCCATCTCACAGCTCGGTGTCCCTACAGTGACACTTTTACTCTGATGTGGCTAAAATTCAGGTACTGCTAGGCAACACACTGAGGGGTGTGGACACCCAGTATGGGAGTGGTGTCCCTGTCCTGGCAGATTTAAACTGGAAGAGGGTAGATTTAGACTGGGCATAAGGAATAAACTTCTCATGATAAGGGTGGTGAGACACTGGAACAGGTTGCCCAGAGAAGCTGGTGATGTGCCATCACTGGAATTGTTCAAAGCCAGGTGGGATAGGGCTCTCAGAATCATGGTCTAATGGAAGATGTCCCTGCCCATGGCAGCAGGGAGTGGATTAGATGATCTTCAAAGATCTCTTTCAAACCAAAACATTCTATGGACACATGCACATACACACACATTCTTTTTCCACTACAGTACTTTGTTATATCCATTTACCATTTGACCATCATCTTTCCCAAGTTAGATCAAAATATCATCAATTTCCCCAAACATAAGTCTGGGCTTTAAAAAAAAATCACAAGATTTTATTTCAATGCTGCCTAGTTATATTTTGAGAGTATTTGTCTGGAGAAGAGAAAGAATCTTGCTTCCCTCATTCCTTTTCATATTTGGTCTGAGAATTGAAATTATCTTTTCATTACCTTGGCTCCAGGTGCTGGGGCTTTAAGGAAATTAGTAATTTTTATGATGCTTAGGACAAAACGGTGAGAATCTGTATAATTTCCACACACTCCTTTCATCAGACAGCTCTACTCCTGCTGTTAGGTGTGCCCTTAGGCTCACACCTTCCCCCAAGTGCTTGCCCTCCTCTGTTTCCCTGCACCTGACCCGAACACCTCTGCACCACATGCAGCTCTGCTCAGCCCTTTGCAATCACACACAGAAACAGCTTTTTGTTTTGGTCTGGTCTGTGGTTTTTTTTCAAGGAAAGGCCAATGTTTATCTTGCCCCATGGGGACATTTATCTTGCACCCTTCAGAGCCCGGCTAGTTGAGCAACCTGAGCAGCCAGACCTGCAGGTGAATCCATGAGGTGCTGGGAACCCTCTGCGAACCCAGGGGGTCTCTGCTATGAGGGAAGAAGGAGAAGAGAAAAGCCTCTGTCCTCTAGGCAGGCTCAGGAGCTGTTGCATATTTCCCCTCCTCAGAGCAAACAGGCTGCTCCTGGGAGATGGGAATTGCTGAGAGATTGAAAACTTGTTGCTGTGAATTTCAGAGCTGCCTGGCAGGGGCAGCTGGAGCGAGGAAGGGTTCAGTGTATTAAACTCACCGTAGTAAAGCCATAATGTGATTTTGCATGCTGCTGTGACCAGAATACCCGAACCAGCTCAGCACCTCACCTCATCAGGGATGCTCTCAATACCTCCTGGTTGCTCCAGCCCCTCTCTGTACTCCAGGGCATGTCCCAGCCACTGAGGCTCTGTCTGTCTGTACAGGAGGAAGGGGGGACTTTACCCCTCAACACCACCCAAGTCTCACAGGCTTGTTGGCTTCTTCATCTGCTGTTTTCCTGTGTGCAAAACATCATTTGTAGGTGGGAATACATCAGCAGCAAAGGAGAGAGGGCAGGATTGCTCCTGGGGAAGAGGAGCAAGGAAAGGAGTTTCTGGGAAGGTGGGTCAGCTGTATGTGGAACGGACTCTTGGGAAGAGACAGGTCAAGTGTCAGATGGGACAAGGACGAAGGGCCTGAGAGAAAACCAGGAGGAGGGATGCTCCAGGGAAAGAGCTGGGAATGGTTTGGGGGAGGGATGCCTTCAGAATAAGTAGGATGTGGACAGGGATCTGGGAGGAAAAGTACCCAAGAGATGGGGCTGTGGGAGGGCAGGCACTGGGCTTCTACAAGGGTTAGCAGTCAGGTGAGCTCGAGGAGGGTGGTGGGCATTTAGAGGGGATACATTCACCACTTCCCACAAGGTATATTCCCTTTCTAAAAACCCACTTTGCAACCTGGAATCTGGGATTTGCTCTGTTGGATCTGCCTCTCCTCTGCAGAGCATCTAAGAGAGTTCATCTTGTTAAATCCTCTGCCCTGGAGGAGGTGAGGAGGTCAAATGCCTTCCAAGGGACAAACACTTAGCAACGCTGCTTGGGAAACTGTTGCAGGGACCTTAATCCCTTACTTCCTTCCCCTGCTCAGGCTCTAACACCCAGAAGGAAGAAAAGATGAGACACACAGGTGGATGCAAGAGTGAGCCCTTGCTCCACCTTGCTTGGGACTCCAGGTCTGTGTGCTACAGTCCCATAGCTGTGTCCTGACTAACTCACAGCCACCCAAATCTACTGGTGAGACCCAGACTTTGCAATGGGGGAACACATAGGGCAAATGCCTGAGAAGCCTGTGCATCAGGAGACAAAAGCTGGTGTCAGGGTTTGCGTGACTGAGGAGAGGCCCAAATAGCACCTCAGTTTCTGCCTTACTCTTTGTGGTTTTGAGCAGGAGACCTCAGGCATTGCAGTGGTCTCTGTCACACACAGAGCTGAATTTGGGGTGCAGCTCAGGAAGATATAAAGGGTAAATAATCCTAAAGGAAGATTCGTCAGTGGCAATTATTTAGTAAGTTGGATGTTTTAGGGTGACTACCTCTGACACAGTGGGTATTAGCACAACAAGGAAGCTGTGAGACATTTCTATGCACAGTGCTCTTTTCTAGCCTGGAGGAAGTCAGGAAGAGACCTCAGGGTTTGCTCCTCAGCTGTGAGTAAGCCTGTAAAAAAAACTGCATTACTTGGGTCACTGACAACTTGTCTGCCCCAGGGGCAACGCTCCCCGCTGGCTGGGTAACAAGGTCTTCCATCTCCAGTGCTGGCACCGTGGCAGTCAGCCACTTGAGGAAAAGATGGATCAAATCAGAATGCAGCCAAGGGAAACCTGAGAGGGAGATGGAGTCCAGCTCTGTGAGGCCAGGCTGAGTCTGCTAAGCAGTAGAAGGACAAAGCTCAGTTTCTTCAGCACTCTGGAGGGTGAGGCAGGAGTATGGGTAAATGGGAGTGAAACTTAGTGTTCCTGGGAGCAGGAGAGGGTCAGGGCATCCTACTTACCCCTTCATTATCCTTCCATCCCAGCACCCAAATCAGACACCACTGCTGTGTGAAAAATGTCCCACCACTGAAACAAGGGGACAGCAGAACAGATTAACAGGAGTACATGGAACTAGCGAAGGCTGCACTGCTCTACCTCTTCCTGAATGCTCTTTTCTTTCCCTTTTTCCTTTTGGTACCCCATGTGCAGCGGTTTCCCATCTGCTCAGTGAGGAAAGGCAGGTGAATCCCTTCCTCTCCCCACCTCTGCACAGAGGGTCTCCACAGGCTGGGGGATGACAGTGTCTTTTTTTGCCAGAGTTCTGCCACAGAGCAGAGAGGCAAGTCACACCTGGCCAAGGATGGTGCTGCCACCAGAACAGGCTGGAAACACCCAGCAGGGCTCCAGCCAGCAGCCAGTCACTCCTGCCAGGGGAGATGGCTCCAAACACAAGCTTCCTCCTTCCCTTTGAGGGACGGACATGTCTCCCTTTGTTCTTCTCAAGGGAAAGGCACCGCCGGGCACAGAGGAGGGGAGCAGACCTGTGTGGGTGTTGGAGAATGGCTCCCCACATAGAAACAGGGATGCTGTTAGCAAACAGCACTGCCCAGGGTTGTCATTGTGAGGTGTGGAGTCACAGGAGTAAGGTCCCTGACAAGAGGAAAGGGCAGCCTTGTACTCAGCACACACAGCCTGTTGGCTCTAATTTTCCCTCTGCTCTGGGCTCTATGTGCCAGGATGAGATGCATCAGGAGAGGTACCATTTTGCTAAATCTTGAAGCTGACACTTTTAATATCCATTAGCGCTGCTACTCTGCCAGAGAGCATTAGCTAAGATACATGGACTGTTCCCTTCCTGATCCCTAGCCTCAGCCCCTGCTATCCCTCCTTTTGTCTCCCCAGCCCAGCCTGACTGCTCTTCCCAGTACTGACAGCATCAGTCATCTCAGGTCCAACCCCCATGTTCAACAAACCTGTCATTTCCATCTCTCACTCTGCTCATTTTCAAGGGTTTTTGTATCTTGAGGAAGGTGTCTCTCCACACAATGCACATGGACCAACACCCAGACACACACCTAGAAAAGGACAGAAGGCAGAACTTCCTTCCTTCTGCCTCCAAGAAACAGATATGAAGCACTAAATGGAGCAAAGGAAGGAGAAAGTTTGAGATACAAATGCTGGCATTCCCTCTTGGCTGCATTGCAGGAGTCAGCAGAATCCTCTGCCAAGATTTGGTTTTGAGGCACTGTGCAAATGAGTTGTCAAAGCCACCCCTGCTGTGCCTCCACTGGCTTGGGCTGCTGAGCATCCAAAAGCAGGATCACAGAATTACAGAAACATAGGATGGATTGGGTGGGAAGGGACCTTACAGATCACCTAATTCCAACCCCTCTGCTATGGGCAGGGACATTCTCCACTAGATCTGAGTGGATTGCTCAGAGTCCTTTCCAGCCTGGTCTTGAGCACTGCCAGTGATGGGGCATCCCCAGCTTTCTCTGGGTAACCTGGTCCAGTGCCTCACCATCCTCACAGCAGAGGAATTCTTCCTAATACCTGACAAAGACCTGCCCTCTTGCAGTTTACCACCATTCCCCCTTGTCCTACCACTACATGCCCTTGTGAAAAGTCTCTCTACAGCTCTCTGGTAGACCCTGCTTTGGCACTGAAAGGCTGCAATAAGGCCTCCCTGGAGCTTTCTCTTCTCCAGGCTGAACAACAGTCCATGAAAAAGGATGGATCAGGAGCCAACAGTAACATAAGCACGGGCAGGGCCGTGACCTCACACTACCCAAGCAGGGGTGGTGATGGCAACAAGAACTATTCATGACCTCCAACAAACAAAGAAGGTGAAGCAGTCCTCAGATCCATTCAGGAGCCACACAGCTCCAGTGCACCAGAAGTTTTGGCATGAGCTTCTGGGGCCTGGGCAGAGGGTGTGTGAGTGGAAACCACGGGTAAGACTGACCAGAGCAGTTAAGGCTCATTAGTGCACTTAGGGCCCTGACCCTATTTAATTCCACTGAATGCTGTGCCCTGGGTGTGTTGATGTCACTGCAGGTGTCACTGGGGCTCGGTGGGCAGCTGTCACACTGTGATATTCAGGTCTGTGTTCATGAGGAAGAGGTTTGTATGAGCCCAGTGTATCTGTGCATACTGATATGAAGCTGTGTGACTACTGAGCCCAAAGCAAAAACAAACTGCAGCTGACAGAGCTGCTCAATCTACTCCCCCAGTAACCTGGGCTGCTCTCAAAAGCATGGGTGAGTTATTTTTACCATTCCTAGCGTCCCAGTTTAAATAAATTAGCGATGGGAAAATCTTTTTCAGCAAGACAAGCCTTAGCCTTTTAATTCCTTGGTCTCCACTGTTGTATTTGGCTGAGTTTGAATCCAAGCAGCTGTCAATCACTGTGCCCAAACAAGTAGTAGAATGTACAAATATGCTTGAGTGCCCTCTGTTTAGAAAGATGCTGGGCAGATGGGTAAAGGGTTTGTAGTCATGGCAGGAAGTGGGAAGAGAAGATTGGGTTTTCTTGAAGATGGGGAGGCTTTTTTTTTTTGTCTGAGACCTACTTTAACAGGATGTACTAGGGAGTTCTCACAGTGAGAAACAGAGGAAATAAAAATTTCCTCCCTGCAGGCAGAGGACATTGTCACCTTGTCCCTATGTAGATCAGAGGTAAAAGAAAGAGGCAAAAATGAAGAGAAGAAATGAATGTGTGTTAAGGTACCAAGCACACAGGAAACAAGCACCTAGACAGACAAAGTCTTTCAAATGTGTTATTATTTAGAAACAATTCCATGTCAAAGCACAGGTGGGAAAAATCAGTATCTCATACAGAAATTTCTTGGCAGAAGAGGTGGTGCTTTGGCAGCTCCATCCCAGCCCCAATACCATGGCAGCTCTAGGCTGGCTCTCATCATGAGCCCAAGCCCTACTTTCTGTCTCAGGCTGGGTCTAAGATCCCACCTCTGACCCACCACACCACAAACTCTCACCCAGCACGACTCTCTTAGCAGTGTGCATTTAGTTTTGGCTCCCCTCCTTTAAACCTGCTCCTCTAGTTTTATCTTTATACCTTCTCTAATGGCTTTTATCCTCTCTGCAGGATGTAATGGATTTTTATAGACAAGACTCTTAGCCATGGTCTTTGCTGTACTAAGTTCATCTTGAATCCTCAGATAGCTTTCTTAAAATACTTGAAATTGCAAATCAATGCCTTCATTTTACCCTGTCTACTGTTTTTAAAGGCAGAATCCAGCTATTTATCTTAGGAGCATGAGATAGTATTTGCAATGTCTCCTATCAACATGGTGTTCAGGCACCAAGCAAAAAAATCCCTGGGATTACAAAAATTCTGGAACTGCTTCTTCTGCATATGGGTATGCTCAAGTCCCTTGGGACAGACCAAACATTTTCCTGTCCCAGGGTTCTTCACCCAGAGGGTGGCTGGGCTCTGGAACAGCTCCCCAGGGCAGTGCTCACAGCACCAAGCCTGACAGAGTTCAAGAAGCATTTGGATAATGCTCTCGGGTACATGGTGTGACTCTTGGGGATGGCCCTGTGCAGGGTTGGGAGCTGGACTTGATGTTCAAAATCAGCATACTCTGTGATTCTGTGAGTGCCTAATTCCTATTTAGGCACTTGAATTCCCACTGATTGGAAGGGACTGCAACTGTGAAGACGAAAGTCATTTGTCATTCCTTCACTCTGGTTTGTAAGGGCCAGAGTAGCACAGAGACAGACAGACAGAATTGAATGAATTAAGCAGCTCTGAATTAATCTCTAGTTTAGTTCCTTTAGTCCTCAGGAAGGATTAGACAGGCAACACCTCAGAGCTGACCTCTAAGCTCTACCTGCTGCTGCTCCAGACAGCCCAAGGTCGATTTGCCTTGGATTTGAAACAACTGCTGTCAATAACATAAAACTCAAGAGGTGAGTAACAGGCCCCCTCACGAGATCTTATTTCTTTTCCCCAGCCACCCTCTCTGCTCCTGCAGCTTTAAACCCGATGAAGGAATGAGTAATTTTTTTCCTAATGATTGAAAGGAGGCAGATAAGAGGTAGGTCTTCAAATTAAGAATCCAAGACTTGATTGCAGCTCTTATCATATTTTTCCATTTTTCCCCTTCTTCCCAACAGAAAATAAATTGCTTCAATAAATTATATCTTTAATCTGCATAGAGGACCAGCAGACTGGGCTCTCCTTTTAATATTTTCTATTGCGAGATAATCAACCCGTTCCTCTCACTGCATGGAACAAACTAATAGATTTTAAACAATTCCATTATTTGATGATTTCTACCATTATTAATACAAATTGTCTCTACTCACTTTCAATTAGGGCTTTTTTATTTTCTAATAAATCCCAATCAGGTTCTCCCAAATGCCACCTAAATATGGAGAGATTACTGCACTTTCCATTTAAACAAAGAACTCATCGTGCTTGCATGCCTCGCCTCCCTCTGCTTCTCATGACTTTCCTTCTTCCCAACTCTTTTTCCATTTTCCCCTCCTGTCACTGTCAGTAGACATCACTTACTTTCTTCTCCTTTTGCTCTCTTCCAAATCTAATTCTATGTCTGTGGGGTGTGGTTTGCCCCACAAGCAGAGCTAAGATCTTGGTGAATTTTTTGTTGGGGATGGGAGGTTGTGAGGTCTGTGGTTTTGGAGAGGGCAAATATCCTTCATGAAGACCCTGAGTTGTACAAATAAAACCACCAAAGTGTTTGTGGTAAGGTGCACCAGGACATAAGCACACAGTAAAAATGTAAGACTGATCCACCATGGAAAAGCCAAAGATCTAGAATTTTATCCTAAGGAACAAATGCTTAAAAACATATAAATACAAAATATTATCCTCAAAACGGAACGCCATCTTTTCAGATACACCTGTTGTACAAACAGGTCTCTTACTGCTACCAATCAAGTGCATTCCCTAGATGGTGCTGCTTAGAGCAGGCATTCAGCTCACTTTTTAATGCAGCTGCTTCTGGGGTGGACCCTGCTGCCCCGTGTTCTCCTGCAGTGCAGCAGCACTGTCTCAGTGCCATGAGATGCCTGAAGAGGTCTGACCTGGTGTGGAGGATGCCTGCACTGCCAGCTTGGAGCAGCCTGGAGCCCCGTTCTGCACTCGGTGCTGTGGCAGCACAGTTCAGCTTTCCAAAGGGGCACCGTGAAATCCAACCCAGCAGCTGGACCAGGCTGGTTGTGGGTGAGGAGCACCGTGCACACCCAGTACGGTAGCTGGATGCTCTCAGGTAACCACCAGCCTCAGAAGGTCACCAAAGGCATCCCGGCTGCCTTTCCCAGGAGACAGGAACACAAACAGGCCATAGGTCTCTTCATACAACTTGTCTTTCTTACTGCTGCTGCCTGTCCTCCTGAGAGGTAGGAGAGTGCAAGTTGTCAGCTGCTATGGCAACCCTGCCTTGTCTGGCAAGGAGCGGGGAAGGATGAGGAGGGCAGGGGTGGGAAAGGCTTGGTGGTAGGAGACCTCCACAGCCTGGTTCAAGATAATCAATATGCATTCATCATCCTCCATCACTGCGAAACAAATGAGGCTGCGAGGCAGGAGGGGAGGAGGCTGCTGTGTGACGGACAGGCACAGGCGAGCTGGGCTGCGGCACATGCACGGGCTGGCCATGAACCCCACATGCACGGGGGGCTTCATCTCCTCCTGCACTTCGGCCACGTCCCTCGCAGTGTGCGCCACGCATCCCCTCCCCGTGGCTCCCAGCACCTCCAGCTCCCGTCCCTGGGCCTGCTGGGGATCCGCGCTGCTGCTGCCCAGCCGCACACGTTCCCTGCGGGCGTCACCTGCCAGCCCCTCCGCGGCGGGCACAAAGAGGCACCTCCGCCCCACCTGCGGGCAGGTTCGCGATTCGCAGCCGCAGAGCTGTGGAGGGAGGTGCGGTTCCTCATCCCGATGCAAACCCCACCCCGCTGGGATTCTGGAGCCCCGGGTTTTCTTGAAGCACCTCGCAGCGCACATCGGCACAGCCACACATCGGCACTGCCAGGCTTGGCCTCTGCCGCGTATGTTTGCATCCCCTGTCACAGCCAGCTTCCCTCCTCCCCTCCCAAGCAAATGTGCTCGAAGCATTTGAGCTCCCCAGCGTACACCACATCCTCCCCTCCGCCCCGAATCTCCCTCCTGCCACGCCAGGCAGCACCAGCCACCCCCGCAAAAACACACGCACGCAGCCCGAGAGCGGCGGCAGAGCCCTCAGCGAGCTGCTGGAGCAGAACAGATGGCTTAGCAACCAAAAAAACAGTCATTTGCTCCATAAGTTTCTTCCTCAACGTTCTGTTTGTTTTCAGAACACGTTCATCACCAGAATAAAATCCAGGCAAGATGGGCTGGTATAAACACCCCAGCCTTGAGCCCTTGAGGTGTGAAGTCCCACCTGCTTTTTGCACCCTTTTTGTTTCGGTTTTGGGTTGGTTTTTTTTGGGTTTTTTTTTTTTTTTTTCCCCCCACAGATTTCAATTCACTCTTCCTGAGGCATCCGGTCCCCCTTTCCCACTTGAAAATGCCCCCCCACATCAGGATACAGATTAACTTCATCTTCCCTGGGAGACTACCCCCTCAGCTTGTCTCATTCCTGTCCTCAGCTGGAAGGCACACTCCATTTTTTCCAATGCTTATTTTTCCATTTCAGGTGTGCACCTGACTCAAAAAAAGCACTTTGCCTTCTGTCTCATGCTGGAGTCACTTCCCTGAAAAACATTTACTGTGGGTTTGAGGAAGCTGCATAGTGGCTGTGCCACAGTGGGCATGATATCCATCAGGTGGCACACATTGCTGAAAAGGAGGTTTGGGGTTGTGTTTCAGCTTCCTCTCCCCTAACAGGGAATTCCTGTCTGGGACCTGGGAGAGCTGAGAAAGGGACAGTTGTATGACTGAGGGGAAACTCTGCCTCTCACAAGCAGGAAGGAAGCTGTCATAAACTCTTTATGTGCTGCATCACAGCCAAGTGGGAGCTTTATGTCACACAGATCAGTTATCAGGGCTGTCCTTATCCAAGACCTACAGCAAGGGGCAGGGGAGCCCTAAATTCTGCCCTGCTACAGCTTTCTGACATCTGTAGGGGTTGGGGGTTTCCATACCTGCTGTACATCAGCACCTGAGCAGTTCTGTCCATCACTAGAAGCTTCTGGTCAAGCTGAGCTACAGTAGGAGGCAAGTCTGACTCCCTCTAGTGATGTAGCTGGAACTGGGCCTCACAGACTCACTTCCCCCACAACTTTCCCAAAATTCAGGGCTGGGCACTCAAGATACAGGGTCCAACCCACCCCTGCCAGCTGAAAGCAAGCTATTTTTACAAGCAAGCCAATTAACAGCTCTCTGTTCGTTCTCACATTGACACCTAATGATGATGCCTCCTGGGAGAATTCACCAGATGCATGGGGTGGGTGGGCAAAAGTCCCAGCAAGGCAAACAGCTGGTTCCAGTGAAGTAGGAGGACAGGAGAGCTCGGTTTGTCTGAGGTCACTCTGTATCTCCTGGACAAATTGTCTCAAACCCTGCCTCCCCCCACTTAGACAGGAATCTCTGCCTTTGCAATGTAAGGGAACTGCACATCTCTGTTTCATCACTGAGGACAGGCCCCAAAGCCCCAGAGTACAGCCAATTAAGAGCCAGGCTGTGCACAAGCTGCCTTTGTATATCTGGCAGTAGTTGGGGTAGTGCCCTCCCTGCACACCTCTTTCCCTACTCCCCTCCCCATGCAGAAAAGAAAACATAAAAATCTTCTGCGAGATGAAAAAGAATTTTTGAAAAGAAAGGCCAGATGAAGAGGTAATTGCCAAACACAGTCAGCATGAGGAGAGGCAATGAGAGGTGTGAGGAGTCCACAGGTATGTGGAGGCAAGGAGTTGTGTCAATAATTCACAAGGAGGAAGCACTCCTGTGTGGCTGTGAAGGCTGCTGTCCTCAGCCAGCAGTGAATGGCTGTCTGACCAGAGCAGCAGGCAGGGGAGGGTGTCAGACCTTGCTTCAAAAACATGGTCCAGGCAGGCAGAGTTTGATGAGATGGGGATCTGGGCAAAGGAGGGATGCAGAGGTTGAAAAGGTTGATCCTTTCTGTGAGGTAAAAGGGGACTAAAGGAATGCAAAGCACTCAAGTGATATCCTTTAATCCTAAAGAAAAGTTGTGCTCCCACATAATTATGCTAGGTCATGTTTACCTCTGACTAAACCAGCTGTGTTTTACTCAGGGGATCACACTGACTGCCCAACTTAACACAGTCATCCATGCTGTGTCCAGCTCATGGGACAGAAAGTTTCAGCATAAAGGCTGAGACAGGGTCTGCAAACCTGCTGTGGATTTTTGCACATCACCAGCCTCTGCTGAAGGCTTGAGTTCGTGTCCTCTGTGAGACTCAGTTGTGCTATCCAAAGGAGCTCTGCTCCCGTTCCTACATCCAGACTGAGCTGCAAAGACAGGCTGCCCCACGCCTTGGTGTCCCCATGCCACACAGGGGGAGCCAGGGAGTGCAGCAGAGCACAGCTGCCTGTCCCCTGCACCCCTGCCCTGCTGCATTGGACAGCACAGGCCACGGGGTCTCACTGCACACGGGCTCAGCACACTGCAGAGAGGGGCTGAGACGTGTCCTGGCATGTGCTGAAGCTCAAATGTAGCCCGGAGAGCTTTTCTTCTGTCCCCAAGGGCCCTTCCAGGGGCGCAGGGCACGAGCGTCAGCCCTGCCACCACCATGAAATTGTGAGCAGTGGTGCCAGGCAGCACAGCAACCACTGTGAGATCCCGAGGGGAGTCATGGATTCGCTACTCTGTAATGGATCTGGGTCAAAACAGGGCAGGGAAAGTGACAGGGAGAGCTGAAATCCAGCCTCCCAGGCTGCCTCCCCTCTGAGCAAGAACAAGCACCCCCAATGTCGAGCAGGCTGGTGTGATGGCTGCTGGAGCCACCCAGGGCTTTTCCCAGGGATGGGGAGAGGTGTTGTCCTTGTCCCGGCACCTGCTGAGTAGAGTCTTTTTTTTTTGCTGAGTATCCTCACCGATTGCCAGGCTGAAGGACCAGGGGGAAGCAGGTGTTCCCCTGCAAAATCAGTGGGTGTCCAACACACCAGGGAGGCTCCTGACCCTTTCACATCTGGCTCCATGCACAAGCCTCTCACCTAGTGACAAGCACAATTTCTCCTGCCTCCTGCTTACACTGGGAGTTCTCCCCCAACCTTCCAGCCCTGCTCCCTCCCTCCTCCATCACTGTGCCTTCCTGACAAAGTCAGTCGAGGTTTGTCTTGATCAGCAGATAAACCCTTGGGCCTTCCATGTGTTTCACTCTCATGCTCTTTCTCCCAGAAAACTCCCCCACAGGCATCACCTGATGCAGTAATTTCTACCACCACTGGGCCATCTTCATTTTTGTTGCCTTTTCTTCCTCGGTGCACCCATAAACAAAAATTTATTATCAGAGGGGGCCATTATGGATAAATGGTCTCATGCCAGGTGTGTTCAGCAGGGGATGGGGAGGAAGCAGGAGCCTGTGTGAGCAGAGGTGGGGGAGGCTGGAGCTGCTCTCCCGCTGACAGCGGTGTTCACCCACACAACTGTGCAGCACCTAATTAAGGAGCAGCGATGCTGCCCGTGGCAGGTAGTGCCATGGCAGGACATCAGCAGGGAGCAAACAGCCAGGGAGCAAAAAGAGAAGAGGGTAGGGAGGTGAGTATGAGAATAAGGAGGGCAGGAGAGGAGGGGAAAGGGGAAGGCAGGCTGGGCGATGAGGGCAGCCCAGTGCTTCTCTGTCACCCTATAGGTGCATCCTCTCTCTGGCTTCCCTAACTAATTCATAATTGCAGCATCTTTTTGGTTTTCACCTCACTGCTGTGAAGTGACAGTCCTTTTGGTAATGTTAATAACATCTTCAAGCCCAGAGCAGCAGCCAGACCTCATGAAGGATAGTGAGAAATGCAGGGGTGTGGGACAGGGAGAGAAGGGGAGCATGTAAGGATTTTTTTGCCCTTTCATATGAATTCAGGAATTGGGCTTTTGGTTGACAAAGAATAAACAACCCCATCCAGGTCTAGAGAGCCAGCTCTTCTCATCCATGGCACACAGCTGGATGAAGGTAAGAGGATGGGGATGAGGAGTGTGGAAGGGGAACAGAGCTGTGTGCATGGGGAGACAGAGGTGGCAGGAGGTTTTGGTGTGAAAGGGCCAAATCTACCCATTTCATACAGCTGAGAGAGTAGATGATAAAAACCATCATGTGGCAAGGGGAGACACGATGTCATACCATACAAAACAAGCTTTGCTTGCAGTGACTGGGTGCAGGGGTGGGGAAGACACTTTGTGGTGTGCCCATGCATGTTTGTTCATTGTGTGCACAGGGCTTTGTGTGCCCCTGTATACTCAGACCTGTCATCACCTGTGTGCTCAGGCTCTGTTCCTGTGCCTATGTCCACCCTCCCTGTGTGCCCATTTGCCCAGTGTGAGCCTGTGAAAGTCTAAGTGGTGATGCCATGATGATTTTTGTCTTTTCTTCTATAACCCTGTTATACCTTTTTACAATTTCTGTATTCTCAGTGCTTTTTTGCCTCCATTCTTGGACTGGTTTGTTAAGCTGGGAGACTGAACATTTTAGAAGCTTTGTAGTTAGAGATCAGTGTGCCCCAGACCCCAAGGTCCTCCCCAGAATACATTTTGTAAACTGAGATAGAACCATCCAGGGGAAGGTTCCTTGGGGAAGGGGGGCTCACTCGAGCCTATCTTTGGGGAATTTTGGATAGATATGCTCATTAGTAAGACCTATAATGTAAGACCAGATCTGGAGGAGAGGGACTGTGGTGGCCATCGCGGTGTGCATGGAGATGCATTCGACCTGGACGTGGTGCACCTAAGGATCCTTAAAATAAATACCAAGGTAAAATCCCTTTTCCCCTTCTAACCGTGTTTGCCTCTTAAATTTTAAGAGCAGGAAAAGGCCTCAGTGGCAGCTTGGGTGTGTGCCTGCGAGGTGCTGGCCCGGGCTGCCATTGCACAGCTGTGCAGCCGAGGCGTGCGTGTGTCCCCGAGTGTGTGCTCACACGTGCACACCAATGTCTGCTGCTCCCCTTCTGCACCAGCTGAGTGCCCACAGAGCTGCAGGGCACGCTGTGTCTGGACAGCAGCTCCATGCTCGTGGATGCTGTGAATGATACAGGCTGGCTGTGGCAGTTCTCAGCAGCTCAGGAGGAGGCTCTTAACTTGCACAGACAGCCGGTGCTGGGGGCAGCTGGCAAGGGGCTGGAAGCCAATCTACTCTGACAGCTGCTCTGCCAGGGGTGGTTGGGGGCTTCTCTCTTCATGTTTTCACCACAAACTGGTTACCTAGTGTGAGGCTAACAGGGCCACTGTTAGATCCGACAGAAATGGGATCTGAGGGGACAAGCACAGAGTGCATTAAGCAGAAGAGCATCAGGAGAGCAAAGCACTCGAGAGCTGCACACTTCTCGGTTCGTGCGCTACTGATACACACTCATTCCATGCTGGCTGCTTTTCTCAGGGCTCCTCTTCCTGTCTGCCTTCCATTGCTCCTCCTCTTTCTCCCCACCTGCACCACATCCTTCCCCAAAGCACCTTCCCTCCGTGACCCTACCGAGCACCCAGTCGGATACCGTGAAAGCTGGAGCTTCGTTGGGACTGGCTTTCTGGATATCATCTGGCAAAGAAAGCTGAGAAACCTACAGTCACCCTCAGCTGATGCCACGCTTTGATCAGCATGCATGGCCTTAGCCATCCTGGGAGACCCAGAGCCAGGCAGGTTGCCAGCTACCACAGAAAACTTGGAGCCAACAGGCTCCTGACAGCACTGGTGCACCTCCTGCTGTGAATAAAGGAGAAAACTAACAGCTTTGAGCCTACTGAGGAGACCCAAAAGGGCTGTGATGTCTCAGCATAAAGTTCATCCTTGTAGATAAGTACTGGCTACAGAAGGCTTAGGAGCAAGCAAAGAAAAAGAGAAAAAAAAAAAAAGTGAAAAAGTGCACTGGATTACTCTTGAAAAATGTCCTGAGTCTATTCTGAGCCTTTCCGGCCCCATCATGACCCACACTGATCCATTCTCCACAGCCTCCCTTTCTTCCTTCAATCCACTGCAGAAAGGCTGGTTCTTTCTCCCCTCTCACAAATTAGTTTGAGGAGTCAGTGAGGACCTAATTTTCTAGCTCCACAAGTATTGGGAAGGAAAGAAAAAGAGTAAAAAGTGTGACTTGGCAGAGGAAGCAGCTTTGTGGCACATCACCCCATAAATCTCCTGCCTGACAGAGTTTCTAACGCTGGAGTCACTTAAAACCATGGCCTCGTATTGGGTTAAACTGATGGATGGCATGGAGAGAGGGACAGCCTAAAGTGCTGAGCAGGGGCCCTGCCTGATGGCAGGCCTCTCACTCTGCTTCACATTCTGCTCCCTCTCTCCACTACAATGGAGCCTCGTCTCTTTAGTCAGAAAGCAAGTGCTCTCCAGGTTACTGCCTGAAACGTTCAGAGGCTCTCTTCAGGGAGCTCTGCAGGCAGCAACGCTCAGCTCGTGAATTCTCCAGTCAGGAGAGGACAAAGGAAGGGAAAGCACAAGGTTGTTCGGTGTTCATCCATGAAAGGTTGTGCTTCCTCAGCTGTCAGTGGTGTCAACAACAGCCCATCAAGCTGTTGGAGAAGCCCAGGGCCAAGCCAGCCTTGGCCAGAAGACAAATGAGTATCGAGGCTCTCAGAAAAGGGCACCTTTAAAATGAATGGAGTAATATTCTCTCCTTCCTGAAAAAGGAGAGGGCTGCTGGGGCAGCACAGTGAAGATTGTGGGAGATTATTCCAAGGCAGGGCTCTGACCTCACTGCAGCCAGTGCTGGGATCAGGATAAACCCTTCTCAGAGCCTTTCTTTGACTCCCTGTTTTCATCCCTTCTCAGCCTAATTTACTGAGGAAGGGTTTCTAAAGGTATCTGCCTGGTTTGGTTTTATTTCCAATCCTGTGGTGATCTAAGTGCAAAACAATGTCAGAACATCCCACAATCCTGTGAACATCAATTTTTTACTTCCACTCTGGGACCAGACCCTTTGGCATTCAGACTACAGCACTACCTATGTCTGCACAGCACCAAACACGAGCGCTGTGAATTGCCTCACACCCACTGGTGCTTTGAACCTCTGCCTTCCACTCCTCCTGTGTGCCCCATCCACCTTTTCTTGCAGTCCCAGAACCCTATCCCTGCTCTGCCACTGCTTCTCAAGGGCTGCCTTCCCTCTCTACCTTACATTCCCCACCTTCTTAGATTCTCCTGCCAGGCACTGCATTTTTCCCAGTTTGTTCCCATTACACTTTTTTTTCCTCTTGATGTTCCCCAGGGAAATGCTCTTCTGTTCTTCACATCATTTTTCCTGCAGGTGCAGGACTCATTAGGTACCAAGTTTACTCTTTAACTGTCAAAATCTGTAAATCAAATGCCCCCTTCAGAGCTGCAGAAGTGTTTTGACTGAGGCTTTCAAAAGAAGCCTGCTGTGATTTTGGTATCCAGCTCCCAACGTGGCCTCCAATCCTCCCTCCTTTCACCTTCAGCATCTGACTCAGCATCAGCCTTGTCCTGTGCCACAGGAGCTCTGCGTGGCCACTCCTGCTCCCTCTTTTGCTCTCTGGGGGAAACACAAAGTCAGAATTCAGCATCTTTACCATGTGGCTCCCACAGTCACTGCCCTCTGCTGTCACTGGGATGCAAAGGTGAGGGTGCAAAGGAGGCTCCTCGTGTGCCAGGGAAGCACTGGAATATAACTTGCACTTCAGGAGCTTCGAGGGAGGTCTGCTGAAAGAAAAGGAACATGTAAGACTCCTAGAGACCTCACAGAAGGTAGGCTAAAAGGAGCAGTGAGATGTACTCGATACCAAAAAAAGTCTGTAAGTGGGAAGGAGGTGGAAGCGGTCCTGGGGAGGGCACCTCCCCTGCCTGGCTGCTGGCAGACAGTGACATCAGTCCTCCCATGAAGGGACCTGAGCACAAAATAATTTCAGCTGTAGTATTTTCTAAATGCTGACTATGCTGATGAGAACGGGCTGCTCCCACAAGCTTGCCCCGTGAACAGACTGTGCATGGGGCTGGAAAGGGGAAAGGGAAGGAGAACCACAGTCTGGGACAGGAGAAAGGGGAATTGATTTTGAAACACTGCAGACTTTGATCTTCTCTGCTTGGGTTGTTTTGAGGGATGGGGGAACAGGGAGGGACCACGCATGGTCCCTGCAGGTAGAGAGCTCAGCAGATCTTCTCAGCCAAATGTCTCCCTCTCCGAGCTGGGACTGCTCCCTGAGGCAAGGGAAGCCTTTCCATCCAAGGCTAAACCATCTGTGACAAGAGTCTGCCACCCCACCATGTTCCACCTTCTCTGACAGTTTCCAAGCACCCCACCTAAGATGTTGGCCCCCAGTGTCCTCCCTTTGGCTCTGGTTTTGTTGGGTATTTTCCCTTCTTTACACCAGCACGAGCCCTACCTGGTTCTTAAGCAGGAAGGGACTCCTGGAGTTTCCTGATGCCACATTTGCCTTGCCCAGAGGCTCCTTAGGTGGCTTCTGTGATCTGAGGTGCAGAGAGCAGGATGGGGGCACTGCCTCAGGGTGTCTTTCAGCAGGGCTGCTGTAAGGAACAGGGCAGGAGCAGGGCAGGGGGATGGATGGATGGATGGAGAGAGATGGCAGCCCCTGCTTCCCCCAGCTATCAGAGATGCTGCCACACTTACCCCTGCCATGTGTGGGAACTCTGTGTCCTTCCAGGTGATTGCCTCCAGATGCCCTTTGGCCGTGTGTGACCAGTGCCACACTCAGATGGCACAGTCTGCTTCATTCACCCCTCTGCCTCTCAAGGCTCTGCCTGTCCAGACTGTTCTCCACTCTAATCCCAATGAAGAGGGGAGCAGGGCAGGAAGGCACCACCCCTTCCCAAAACCAAGATATTTTTTGCTGCTTACACTGAGAGTACTTGTCTTGCACCTCCCTTCCCCCCTCTCTCCTCCTCTCCTTTTCTATGTGTTACATTTTCTCTTCTAATGAGGGCAACATCTGCTTGTCAGCCTCATCTGAATCCCTGAGCATCCTCCCCCAGGGAGTACAACAGGAGCTTGGCAAGGATGGGCAGGTAGCCACCCCTGGAAGATTGTTCTTCTGTCAGGATGTTGGGTGCAGAGGATGAATCACTGCCACAGCTCTCTTGGCTATGGGTGGGAGCAGGGCTGCTTGTGCAGGACACTTGGAAAACTCTGGCCCCCAGCCTCTGGCTGCTTGAGATCTAATGCTCAGGTGGTCGTATGAATCCTCCAGAGGTTATTCCAAAGCCCATGGAAGTATGGGCCTGCTTGGCCTATTCAGTCTGGGGGACACTGATTTAATATGCACGCCACATCTACAACACCCTTTCAAGTCTCTTGGGGTGACCTTCTGCTCTTCCAGTTGCCCAGCCAGCCAGCCTGAGCAAGGGACACAAAACGTTTCACCTTGTAGCTGTCTAGGACAGACTTTTTTGGGGGAGCTGTGAACAGGGACATGGGGTCACCCTGCCATCCCCTAGGAGCCTGGGCTGTGACTTCTCTCCTGCAAGGCCAGGCCAAAGGCTGGGTATTCATAAGAGCAGCCTCAGGTACTGGAGAGCCTGCATGTGGCTTGGCTCTGAAGCAGAAATCCCCATCTTTTCCCTGCGCAGCCTTGGATGCACCAGCTGCCTGGCTGAACCTGGTGACTGCGCTAATTGGGAGCACAGGGAGAGGGGCTGAGACGTGTCAGGGAAAGATGGAGGGACTGGAGGAGCAGGCGGCATCGGGGGGCGGTCGGAGGGAGAGGGGAGGATGGTGTGGCGGGATGAGGAATGGCGAGGGGGATGAGGAATGGCGAGGGGGATGAGGGGAACGAGAGGCTGAGCCAAGCAGAGCATTTGGGGGAGCGGGAAATCGTGCGTCAGAGCCGCAGGGGCTCGGGGACGGTGTCACAGGCAAGGCTGAAATAGAAATGGAAATTCTCACTGAGCCGCAGCAAAGCCATATTGGTGAGCGAGAGAAAGGGAGGCTGAAGGAGTGAAGGAAAACCACACAGCCAGGGCAGCCCAGCCAGCACCTGCCTGAGGAGGCATCCTCGGTGGCACTGCCCCACCCCATCAGTGGAGGCTGCTGAGCAGGGAGCCAGGCAGTCAGCGGGGTGGGAGAGTGGCATTAAATCATTAGTTTGTCATTAATAAAGCAATAAGGAGAGTGAACAAAGACACGCAGCCTTTTTTGTTGTTGTTTCTTGCCTTTTTCCCTATCACACATGTACACACACACCACCCCTTCCCCCTGGTCCCTGCCTGGACAGCTCTGGTACCCTCAGCAAATCAGCTAGCCCTCGTTTTCCCAGCACCCCTACCCCCAGCCTCTGTCCCCTACAGGAGGTGTTTTGTGTGCTGGTATTTCTCATTAGGACCCCAGGAATCCATTGAACATGTGACTTTCACTGCCACAGATGCTAATGCACCTTATAACTTAACAACATCATTGCTCCTTCCTTCGGTCTGGTCCTAGAACAGCTGGAGAGGCTTGGGCTGATGAAATGGGAATGCTCTTGGAAGATGAAATGCTCTTGGAAGAGTCAGGCAGCACCTGTCCAACAGCTCCAGACAGTGCAGTTAAGATGAGAGGGAGGTAGGGGAGCAAGGAGAATGATCTCTTAAGTCAATGGAACTGTGGTGCCCCTTGCAGGATAGGATTGTCTCTAACTCTCACAGTTATCAGCCCCTGTGTCTTCCTCATGGCCATGTTTCATTCAATTCTGTCTTCTGCCTGGCCGCACACGTACCAGCCCAAGTCCCAGAGTCACCTCCGGCCTCAGTCAGATCTGCCTTCTATCTTCCTCCTTTAGTCATGCTGCCTTCTACTCTCAGATTCCTCTTTCACACCTTTGTTCTTCTCCCACCTCTCTGTAGAGTGAATTTCACGGCACTGGAGAGGAGCATTAGAAAAGCCCAGGTGGAACAGTGCAGATTAGCCCCAAGGTCTGCCTGTTCCTACCATCTGTCTTTACCCACTACTCATTCCCCTGTGTCCCAGGATGAAAGCTCCCTCCAGAGCAAAGGGGAATGCCTTCTCAGACAGAAATAGAAGTGCTGAGAGTGTAAGTGCCACCGTGCCACTGGGGCCTGCAGGCTGACGACTCCAAGGACTGAGCTGCCAAGAACAAAAAGACACCTGGGTGGGCCAGTGGCATCCTTCAATCTGGATCTGCTGTGGTTTCCTAATGCCACAGACCTGACTCTTCCTGTTCACCAACAGCAAGATGGTGAATCTCTGGCTTTGAAAGCACAAAAGCCTAAAAGCAAAAGGGATACCCCTGTGGGGGAAACAAGCACACTTCACCTCAGTGGATAAGTTCACGCTGAGAACTTTGCAGCTTCCTGGTGACTCCGCGTGGGCTACATGAACAGAGAAGCAAGCAGAAGGGTTTCCATTTGAGGGTGCTGAGGTGCTCTGTGGTGCACCAGCAAACCTCAATTTTCTGTCTGAGGGAGCCCCAGTGACTGCTTTTGTGAGCACCACAGTGCCGTGAGACACAGAGAGTTCCCCTCCATGTGAACAGCACTGACTCAGCTCCCAGAAGGAAGGATCATTCTGCATCCAGCCATTTCCTCAGAGGGACTGATCATGAGCTCGATGGGAGGGCAGCCCTGATAAAGGCAGCTCAGTGAACACAAACCACTGCCCACATCAGAACTACTCACACAAGTGCTAAGAGCCTGCTGCTGTTCTGTGGAAGGGATGTCACCGGCATGGTGACATCTTAGCAGGCCCGTGGTCACACAGTTGGGATGAGCAAGGACTCTTCAAATGCTTGCTTCAACATGGTGTACCAGCAACACCGAGATGGGGCTCTGCCTAAGCACTCTCTGGGCACATTAACTGAAGCTGGAGCCAGTAAAATGGACAAACACAGTCTGCCCCACATCTCTCAATGCAGTCCAACCCCTACGCCCTTCCTCCTCAACTTGAAGGTCAAAACCCAGTGTTCCTTGTGAGGTCAGAGCTCAGGAAACACATTCGGGTTTTGCTCACTCGGATCAAAATTGCCTGAGGAAGGAGTTTCCCCTGTGCCCTAGATATGTCCAGCAGCCATGTCACCCTGCCAGTCCATCCTCCCATGCTGAGAAGGGAAAGAAGAACATCTCCCTGCCCTGCACAGCACTCTTCCACCCCTCACCCTGCCTGCCATCAGTCCTCATGAACATCACAGCCAGTTCCTGTGCCACTGGAGCAGCTGGCTTCTCTCTTGATTTTTCACAAGTGATTATCCAAGTCAGAATTTGTCACCCACAGAATGAAAGGCAAATGAACCTTCAATCACAGATGCAGATCTACCTGCTGAAAAAGAAGCGGGTGGAAGGGTGGGGGGAGAGAGAAATGGGCAAAGGTAGAGAAAAACAAGGAGAGGAAAGGCATGTGAAACAGAGAGAAGAAACTAGGAACAGAGTGAGCAAGAATGAAGATAGGAGACACAAAGAAAAGAAGGGAGTGAGGAGCGTGAAGAATCTGAGGTGAGGAAATTGAGGCAGAGCAACTAAAGTTTAGTTTTTCATGGTGATACAAAAAATGGAGGGGCAGGGCAGGAAAATCACTATATCTGGAGATGGAGCAGAAAGGTGTCCTTATTTTCCTTCCCACCCCATCTCCCACCTGATTCAAACCCAGTACCCTCACCTTTTCTTCCTCCCAGCATGACTGGTCCCTCTTTGGTGCTGCGAGGGGATTCTGCCTGCCCCTGAGCCTGTGCAGGGTAAGGTAACCACTGGGGCCTGGCTCTTTGGAATGCCTTGTCCCTGTCACCACCCTAAATCATGCCCACACACACTTGCACATAGTTATTCATGTCTCTCAGATGGCAAGATGGTTATCACACGTCCTCTTAGTCATCACTTAGCAAAGATAAACACATTTAGTGCTTAATCTTCCCTCATCAGCCAGGCCTTCCTTTGTCCCTCTATCTGCTGCCCTGCCCTGAATCTTCTCCATTTTCTTTCCATTTCAGTTAATAAGCTGCCCAGCCAAGCAGAGCCCTCCAGAGAGGGGCCAGCAGCTCCCTGGCTCTGTGCTTCTTTAAGGACAACCATTTCCCTCTCTCCACTCCCCCCTGCTCCCTCCATCTCCTCCAAATAGCAGCTATGGATTTTGTTCTGTAATCTTCTCTACCCTTCCCCTCTCTACCACCCTTGCTAAGCCTAGCAATTTGCCTCCAGGTCCCTCAACAGCTCTTCTCCTTTAAAGAACCCCTTACCGGTGTCAGATGAAGAGGGGACAATTTTGGGTTTTGAGAATTATGTATGAAAGTTTATGTGCTTCTGTAAAACAAAAGGAAGGTTGCAGCTGGATTAAGAAGCCCATATACAAACAAAGCCCAAAGACAAAAAGCACCACGTATTCCAAACATAATTTAAAATTTATTCTGATTACCATATCTCAGTTGTATTAACCCAAAGACTTTTCATTACTCTGCAGTATCTGGGGTTTCATATGCTTCCCAAGGTATTTATCTATGCCTTCCAGTAGCTTCCAGAAATCTGGTCTTTTACAGCAGTGCTACCAAGCCCCTCCAGCTATCCAGGTTGTAGCCCTGGATACAGGGTTGTAGCAGTGCCTTCCCTATTGACTGACTGGCCACATACCCACAACACAGCCAGGTTTGGTCTTCCTGCAGCCTGAATGAGCCTTACAGTGACCTGTCTGATAGGGACAGAAGGGTGAGGCAGCTCACTGTACACCTTGCCTCCAAAGCTGTAATGGGACCAGGCTTTTACCTTTGCCAGGTATCCCAGAGAAGTGCCAGGGAGAGCCATGGAAAGCATCTGGTCGTGCACTGTGCTGCATACAGCAATATAATGATCACTTCAAAAGCTCCAGTGCACACGCACAAATAGATGCTGGGCTGTGCAGCCACACACACCTCCCCACTGGGAAGGCAGGGAGGAATCCAGGACAGGGCTCTGAGTGTCTGACAGTGCTGCATAAAAGAGATGCTGCAGGTGTAATGATTGCCTGGGAGATTGCATTTGCTTGTGGATGAGGATGGAGGATCTGACTGGATTTTGAATAAGTTCTGCAACAAACCGATCGAATGTCCTTTAATCAGATGAATTTGGCTTCTGTCTTTCTTTAAGACGGTTCCAGGACACAATCAACCTCCTGTTTGCAGCATTAAGAGTCATCATCTAAACATGAGCATGCACCATTTCCCAAAAGTAGGAGGTATGGGATAAAAGAGCTGTGTTTGAGAGAAGAAAAAAAAGCAGTGTTTTCTGATAAAACAGTGAAACTGCAGGCAGGCAGTAAAAGACCACTAAGAAAAGCCCGAGAAAGGGGTTTGGACAGCAAAGAAATTGCCTCCTAATTTTTGACTTACCAAAGCAGCACTTTACAGACACAGAGGGTGTCCCCAGAGAACTTCCTAGATCTATTGTTAATATGTCTCCTTAAGGGAAAACAAAGTACAGGAGCTTGAACATCAGCCAACCACTTGAATCAAAAGGATGCAACACATTATCGGTGGAGAGGTCTGGAGCAGGGATCCTGTAATCCATGTTTTCTCACTCTACAGTGCATCTCCCCTAAGTTTCACCTCTTCTCAGCACTTAGCTAGCCCCAGCTGAGTGGCCTGGGGGATTCTCTGTCCTTTCTCTCTCACCCAAAGCAGCATGTGAGTGCCCTACAGGTCAATGGCAGACAGGGAGCAGACACAGAGCTGCCTACACATCCATCCCTGTCTTTGGATGAGCAGAGGAAAGAGAGAAAAAGGGACAACAGTAATACTTGAGGAGGATGGGAAAGAACTCACACAGACCCTCGCCATTTCTCTGTACACCGACTTTCCCATCCTCTACCTCCTGCTCCACTGCAGCCAGAGGGATGTTTTCCCTGTTGACTTCAGAAGCAGCAGGAGCCAGCCACTAATTAGGATCCAGTATGACAAAGCACAGAGTAGCCTGACACTGCTAGACCACAGTTGCCTAGAGGCAGAGGAGGCAGTGCCTGCCCGAGGATCACTTTCATTAAGATGAAGAACATCAAACAGCTTTCCCCGAACTGACATCCGTCTGTCAAAGGAGCCTGCAAAGAAAGGCAGAGCTGACAGGGGCCCTAAGGAGAATCTCATTAGGATGGTTTTAGAGGGGCTTCTTGATGAGAGGGCTGTGGGGACTATCTTCCTCCTTCCATCAGGAGTGGCTGTCAGTTTGTCGTGCCAGTTCTCAGAGGCTGATGGGGATGGACAGGTAATACCCATGGAGGTCACGGGCACGGGAGTGTGACCAAGGAGGAGGCAGGGGACTGAAGGAGAGGTGGGGGAGCAGGATACCACAGAGCAAGTGCACACAGGGAGCATTCCAAGCACGCCTCCTTTCTGGCTCTGAGAACAGGAGGCTGCTGTGGAAGGCAGATTCTCCAGCGAGTACCCCGGGCAGGGCTGGGCTGCCCAAGGGGAGCCTGGCAGGAGTGAGAATAGCATCTCACCTCCCTGTGCACCCTGTGCAGGACTGAATGCAGACAGCCTGCTTTTTGTGCACAGGATTTGGGCATAGCTCACACTCCAGACACATCTGCACACCCCCAGAGCCTCTTCCAGTTCTCAATCCAGCTGAATCCACCTACAACCCAGCTTGAGAGGTTAAGGATATTTGTCCATTTTCATGGAAGCAGTGATGAAGAAAGACCCCCTCACTTCAGAGACAACAGCAACGTGAATGTTTGGATGAAGAGGTGTAGCCCCAGAGACATGGTTCTCTGGGCCTGAGCAACAGCCACATGGCTCTAACATAGACCAGTGATTTCTGGAAGGCTTTAAACAGGCATTTATCCAGGACTCTAACTCCCTCCCGAGGCACTCCTGCTGGTAAGTGCATCCAGACACTTGCCCTGCAGTACAATGAGAAGGCTGTGCTCAAATTCCCCAGCCAGCTCTGATTCAGTAATCACAACAAGTGTTTATCAGTGCCTGCAGGGACATCCTACTTATTAGGAGTGGTCAGCTGGGCATTACACTGTGCTCAAGTGGTTCAGCACTCAGAGTCTAGAACTGACTTTGCAATTTACTGCCACACAAGTTGGTGACATCGTTCAGCCTCTTTAGAGGCTCAGGTGGGCAATACTGCTTTTTGTCAGAAGTTGCTATCCACAGTCTCTCGATGTAGAAGGAGAGCACGAGGTTTCCATTTCCTCAGAAAGCTGATGCTGATGGTCTGTCTTCGCAGTCACCCTCAGGGCTGCCACACATGACCTCATTGTTTTGTCTAAGGCCAGGGTGGGAGTGCTAAAGCCCTCGGGCTGTAAATAGGCTGCAAGAGCTCCTGAGCCTGGGACAGACACTTGGCATGTTCAAAAGACCTGCACCTGGCCAACACAAAAGATGCCTCTGGTGCAGATCAGTGTCTCTGGATATGTCATCACAGTCTCAACCAAAGCTCACAAAACACATTCCCAGCTAGCACTGAAAGGCACTTTGTGCTGTTGCCGTGCAGTGCTAAGGCAGGTGGGAATTTGCATTCAGCTGAAAGGTGCTGGGAAGACCTGCTCTCTCACCAGCAAAGAACAGGCTCAACAGCCCTGCATCAGGACTTTGCAGTGATGACATCACCCGGGCTCTGAAGAGCTCTGCCAGGTGATTTCTCACGGTACCTCTGAAAATCTGCAGTGCTGATGCTGTCCTGGGTTTTAAAGGTTAGCACAAATTATGTCAGTCAAGGAGTGAATCAGAGGTCTGAACTCTGGGGTACAGTGCAAGGTCACTCACCTGTCTTCAGCTTCTCCTCCAGAATATCTCCCACAGGTCCTGTTTAGTATTCACCAGCACTCAGCTAATGTCTTGGATAAGCCAGGGCACCAGAAACAGCTCTGGAAACCAGAATCCCACCCTCTGGATCCCTGAGGACCTGCAGCAGTGGTGCCATTTGGCATCTCCAGAGTTTTGCTGGGATGCCTTTCTCCCAGCTTTTCCTCTCTCTGAGGAGAGCCACTCCAACACACAAGGCTGTTCCCAGCACCTGGCTCACACTGCTGTCCCTCCAGCTCACACAGAGCTGAGCTGCATTTCATACTGCATGAGCACTACAGAAACCCGTTTTCCCACCACGCTTATGTTTCCCTCACTCTTGCAGGGCTTGAAAAGGCCTCAGCCCTGACCAAAACTAAGGGGTCTTTGAGCACTGGATGGCAAGCAATCCCCTCTGCAGAGCCAGCAGGAGCAGGATGTGTGCTCAAGCCAAACAGGTGCTGGGAAGGAACACTGTGTTCCCATCCTTCCAAGACTGGGAGCTGGTGGTGAGACAGGACTGGGTCTGGCCAGCTGCAGGACCTTGCTGTGCTGTGCTGGCCATTTGGCTCTGTGGAGGAGCCTCCTGCAAGCAAGAGGAAAGCTGTCTGCCTCCTGCTCTGCTTCCAAACAGCACAAACACAGAGGCAGCAGGACTGGCTCTGGGAGCAGGACGGCAGCTACCATCTGCCGGGGCATATTTGCTTATCCTTCTTGGCTCCCCAGTGTACATGGAAGGGAAAAGGTTTATTCAACTAGTCTCCTTCACTTGCACCCTCACCCCTGCAGACCAGGCAGGTGGTATTTCAGGTTTGGTGGGGATGGAGGGCAAGCACCACAGCAGGGAAGGCACTGTACAGACAGGAGGCCGTGGTGACTCCCACGACGATGTGGTGGCACCACTGACTTGAGCCAAAGGGTCAGTGCCCAGCTCCTACAGCTCCCCATCCTCACCTGAGATGTGCCAACCCACCACAATTCCAAGCCCCTTCAGTGGTTTCCCAGGCAGGGAGGAGGCTGGGGAGGCTCCACCGTGGCTCAGCCCTCCCCGTGCCTGGCTCTCACACCCCTGCTGCCACGGGAGCTGCCTCAGGTTCTCTCACACAGGCTGTCTCACACTCCCAAGCTCTGACACAAACACAAATGCTACAGGACCCTTGTCTCTCAAGCATTGTACAGGATCCCTCTGGCTCAGTGTCTGCTTCACTCTCTCTCTCCCTCAAACTTGTGCTTGCAGACATCTCTTTTTCTTCTGTCTGTTCCTTTTTGGCATTGGTGGGAGTTTCAGGGAATAAGGCTCTGTCTTATTCACTCTGTTTGCATTACCTCATTCCCTGCTAGTCTGTACCATTTGTTTTGCTGTATTACCATTTGGTTTGCTTTATTACTATTTGCTTTGCTCAGGACTCAGTTCCCTCCTCTCAAGGAGGAGCTCAAACCCTTATGGCTTATCAGAAACAGAAGAACATGCCCCTGTTCCTAGGATTAACCAAGATGTGCCTTCACTGGCAAATCCATGAGGGTTTTGCTTTAGACCTGCTCTGTTTGGCTCTATTACCTGTCAGAAAGCAATGTTTGCAGCGTGTGGCAGGTTCATGAGTCAACCTGAACACCCTGTGAGCTTAATGTGAGAACAAGCTACACCATAGCAAAGATCAGCTCTGAAAGATTAACTGCTGAACTGCGGTTCAGCTACCTGGAGGAACAGCTGATCCTCTTCTTCCTTAGTGCAGGTGTGGATTATCACAGTGGGTACTCATATGCAAAGAGATCATCAAGAAAATACTTAATCCTTGGCTTCCTTTTCTCCCCAGCTCACCAATGAGTTTTCGTTACTTTTACAGCTTGGTCCTTGTGAAAATAGGAATTTGTATTTCAAGCTCAGGGCTGCTCTAAGTGTGATGTCTGAAGATGGTGGGAGTGGCCAGGTTTGTGTGAAGGATTGACTGGGATACAAGCAGAAATAAATGGACAGGGTGTCAGGCCCACAGGAGGAGGTAAATGCAGCAAGTCCAAAAATGAGCTTGTCCATTTTCACATTTAATTTGGCTTGTCCAAAAAAAGTAAAATTTATCTCCCTCTATAAACCTTGCCTCACCAGAATTGTTCCAGCTGGGCAGGAATCAGAAATGCCTGGATTCCTCACAGCAGCATCACCCCTCTGTTCTAACATGCCATTAGAACACAGAGGGATTTCACTTCCATCCTTTCCAGTTGGCACAATCCTTTCCATGACTTCCTATAAGCTGAGACTTCCATGGTGACATTTACATTCCTCCAGTCCTCAGGCACTTCTCCTACTCACCACAAGTGTTCAGAGACTATTTGGATTGACCTTGAAATGACAGCAGCCAGCTCCCTTAGCACTGCTGGATGCCTCCCATCAGGGCCCATGGACTTACACGTGTCCTCCATTTTGCTAAAGTATTTTCTGATCCTCTTCCACACAGGTTAAGTTGCTCCCTATTTCCCCTCCACTCTCTGGGGCCCAGCATTTCTGAAGGCCAGTATTGTTACCAAAGACTGAGCTGAAGAAGCTACTCCAATACCTCAGTGTTTTCCATGCCCTGTCTCACCGGGGCACCTGCAGTCAGCCAGAATTTCCCAAGTCTTCCTCTTGCCTTCCATGCTGTTGTACTTTTGTGATTTTTGAGGTTCTGGACAGTCATGGGGAACTCACCTGGAGGTTTACTCAGAGTTACTCAGCACTGTGTCCCACGGGTGAGTAGAGCAGAGCATACCTACCATCTGCCCCAGAGAGGACGTGGAGCCAACTGCAAACAAGGTCACTAGCACACCCAGTACAGCCCCACACCTCCCAGCATCAACCCCACAGGGACTTTGCTGTCTCAAGACCTATCCTGGTTCATAAGGGGTTTTAGATCTTGAAGCCATATGCTTCAACTTTTTCCTTTTCACTGATAAAATCCTGGGTTTTTTTCATCTTACCACTTCCCCTACACACTTTTGTGTCAGCAACCACTGACATCAGCATTCTTGTCACGAGGCAAATTTTGCTGCTCTGAGGATTCCACTGCCCTGATGACATGGCTCTCCCTCTCTCATGTCATCTGATGTGCCTGGTCTTGGTCACAACACCTGCCTGTGTGGGCACCCTGCTCCCCAAGGTAAGCACGTCTCAGGGGTGCCCTGCCTTATATGATTATGTTTTCATTCAATGAGAAACCCAAGATAAATGTATTCCCTCCTCCTGTTCATTTGTCTGATTGCTCCTGTGCACATTTAAGCTTTTTTTCTACCTGCACATTCCCTTTGCCCTTTCAATCCATGCCAAATATTAATAAGACCTGAATTTTATGCAAGTGCTCACTGTGTGCTGGGAGGACTGGACACAGCAGGCACAGAAACTCTGTTCTGAGTCTCACTGCTGCAGTGCTGGGAAGTTTCAGATGCAGCTCTTTTCCCATCAGGTCTGTCAGATGATCTTACTATCAGGCTAAGAGTTATCTGGCATTTCAGACCATTGCAGCAGCCTTGCTGGGCAGACCTTGGCACAAGGCTGGCAGAGGTTGGATAAGATGTGCAATAATGCAGAAGAACAGGTGTACTGGATTGTCATGAAGGTCCATCTGTCCCAGAGTTCTGTTTCTCTTCTTAAACCTGGCCAACAGCAGTTTAAAGACTCTCAGAAATTTGGTTTAAACCTTTTGGCAAGGGATTTCATCAGTTATTTCTTTACTATATTTTTTCTTGAATTTTCTCTTAAACCATATCCTTAATCATTTCAAGGGTACTCAATGTTCTTGCTTTGAAAGGAATAGCCAGTACTTTTGCCCTGCTTGCCTTCTTCAGACCATTTGTAATTTTAGAATCCTCAGTGGAGGAGAAGATGCAGACAGCTTGCCATGCTGATATGGCAGATTTTCTGCTGCTTTTCCACAAAATATTTCCTTTATTTGGAAGAAAGGCCATGATCCCTGGGAAGATAAATTTGCTGCTTCTGCCTGGTGGTCACCTGGAGATGATCAGAGACCAGAGAACATGTGCCTTCTTCCAGTGGGCCTTTTTCCTGCCCGAGATCCCAGCAATGGAGGAGTAAGCTATCCCATCTGGATATGGCTGCCCCATCTGGAGGATGAGGAACCCTGATGCCATGGCTGTCTGCAGGGAATGTTTCTGGCAAGAGCCTTCTGCATGTGTGCTGTCCAAGGAACCCTGGTGCAGATCCAAGGAATCTCCTCTGTCCAGATGGTTCCAGGTGGTGTCAGTAGAAGGAGCTGGCCTGTAAGGGGAACCCTTTCCTGCCCACCAAACCCCCTCATTTACAACAGGAGGTGGGAAGCACATGCTCCACACCACAGAGCAGAGGAGCCTGGCTGCAGCTGCACAGCCTGGTCACGGCACAGATCACCACAGACCGGCAGCACCGCCACAGCCCCCGCACGGCTTGGAGCCTGTGCCCCACCCCACAGCGTGGCCTGGGATAAACTGGGAAAGGGGAGAGAGCTGGTGCCCTGCAGGGCAGCACCACAAGCTCCCAAGGTCTCTGTCAGACAGCACATTCCATTGCTGCTGCTCTGCCACAGCCCCTCTCCCAATCTCCTGTCTGCACGCAGCTGCTCTGGGCATCAAGGTCCAACACTGCCCCTCCACCCCTGCACAAAGAGCTGTCTCGAGCACTGAGGAGGCAGATGCCTGCCTCTCCAACCTCTCCCCATCTTCGTGGATCCCAACAGGGTCCCACAGTGAATTAGCCTAAGACCTAGCTGGAGAACAGCTGATTCAGCCAGATCCCAAGACATCTTTCTTGTAATCAAACATCTCGGGTCTCTTACTGCAGCACTTGCAGACCTGGATTTTCACCCAAGATCTACCTGTTTACTAGGAGTCTTTGGAGTCTGGCTTCAGGGCTCCTGTAACCCAAGCAAAAAGTCCCAGTTACCCTATCCACAAGCAAGCTGCTAAAAATATCAGTATCACATGGGATTAAGCTTGTACTTGCTGTACATAGAGATATGGTTTGTTCAATAGTTCACTGAAACAGAAAGGTCTGCAGGATTCATTGAGATTTTCTTTCTCTGCCCACCAAAGCTGCTCTCTGAGTCATTATGTGTGGTGCTGAGTCTCTCCCCTGCCTGCAAGAACAGGATGTTACTTTCTCTCCTTCAGTCATTTCTGAGGTGATGCCCCTGCCCAAATCTATTTGACTTCCTCTGTACTGTGGTCTTTGTTAAGAAATTCCAGCCTGTGGGTGATGCTCAGGCACTGCAGTAGGTAATCTCTGGGGTCAAGGTGTGGAAGAAGCTGGTTACAGCTGAAAACATTCAATAAGGAGCCAGGAGAGATCTGGGGATCTGGCAGGGAAATGTGTCTGTAGGGCAAGGTGCTTGATCCCTCCTGGAAGTCATTTCCAGAGATGCTTTGAGTGTTCACCAGGCTCCTGTCTGATGGTGTGGCACTGTGGTAGAAGAGGCCCCCTGCCCTTCCTACCCCTCAGTCACAGCCATTTCTGGAAGTCACAGCTGGAGTAATTTGGGCAGAGACATCATCTCAGAAGTGACTGCAGCAGAGAACATCCAACTGACTCACACACGAAGTTTGCTTCACACACCAACTGTATCTCAGCTTCCCCCCAGATCCCACCTTCTGTCTGCCCCTGAGCAGTGCCTTTTCTGCCTGAGAACCTTAGCAGCACTTGCAGTGCACACTGATGCAGAAATGCTCTAAACCCAGTAGTGAATGTTGCTCAGATAATTTTTCCTTTCCCCATCTCTTTCTGAGCAATGAGCTGGCTTTTTTTTTTTTTTTT
>VXAC01000503.1:356475-519942 GCA_013399225.1 Rhipidura dahli
AAGAAGAAGAAAGTAAAGAACGTAACTCCAACTTAAATTTGTCCATACACAACCGGGGGGGTCACAGGGTTGTTACGGAAGGAGGAACACCAAAGAGGCCACAAGGAGCCAGTCCCAGCAGCTGCCTCCCAGGCCCTTCCTTACATTCAAGGGCTGACACCCCCTTCTCTGTGCCTGGCAGCTGCCCGCCCCTTCCCACCCCCTCACCCCAGACGCTGTGCTTGTGGATGGACCAGCCGTACCAGCCCTGGAGGGTCTGGCCTGACCCGGACACACTCTTCCTCCTCCCCTCTTCCAGGGAAGGCGGAGAGCAGGCGGTGGGGACAGGCCACCCAAGAGCAAGGCCTCACAGTGGCGGTGGTAGGTATGGGGGAGGCAAAGGCCAAGCCGAACGCGCGAGGATGGGGCATACGGAGGGGGACCGAAACGGGGGAGGAGGGAATTTACCCCCGGCTGGGAAAGAGGGGGAGAAGGAAAGGGAGAAGAGGGAGAAGGAGAAGCCAGGCAGAGGGATGCCCTCTCCCCACTGAGGGATGGGGTGGGTTTGGGTGGCCCTGCAGAGAGCTGCCCGAGGAGGATGGCCGGGGAGAGGAACGGAGATGCCTCCCCATGGCGCGCGGGGGGACAGTCGAGGGGAGGCAGACCGAGGACGCCCCTCACAGTACAAGGCCAAAGCGGCTGAGGGACAGGGTTGGGAATGCGTGCGGGTGTAGAGGGGATGCAACAGACGCTCCCCTCTGCCCCTTCTTCAGGGAAGGACCCAAAAAACACCTGCTCAGACAGGGCGGGCAGGATGCGGCTCAGGTCGGGCAGGCTCCGCCAGCCCTACAAGAAACCCCCATAGCCTGGCGGGGGGTGGCACCAAGTGTCCGTCCCACACCAAGCCACCCTGAGGAGTCTCCCTCCTGCTCAGACAGTGGGACGGCAGCAGGCTGGCTCCAGCAAGAGGACACGGCTCCATGAGGCTCTTCTTGACTGCAGTTTGTGCGGAAGGAGGTGGTGACGGTGGAAGGGATGTTCTCCAGGCTCCTGGAGGCTGTGTGTCCTTCCCGACACAGCTGAGCTTTCTGGTCAGCAACAAGCATGGCAAATGTGCTTTTGGGGCCCTGGGTCCAGCTCCTGCCCATATGGCAGCTGCCCACCCTGTAGCACTGAGCTCTGCCCTACACAGAGGGGTCACAGCTCATCATGAAGTCTGCTCAGATTTTTTTCTCCGGGCACTGCTGACTTACTCCCCACCTCCTCTCAGAGAGCCTTCACCCCTGCACTCAACCCTTTTCCTTGCTGTTCCCTTTGTCCCTTTATCATGCCATTCTTTCCACTGTGATCATCTCTTCTCCAGGTCTTTCCAGCCTGTCCCTTTTTCTCCACCTTCTCCATCTTCCTCTACCTGTTACCTCCTTGCCTCCATATCAAGGAGTGGTGACTCCTTGATCCCACCATACCTTATTCACCCCTACTGTGTCTGCCCCTCCTCTCTCTGTCTCAGCTCCTTTTCCACCTTCTTCCTGCATCTTCCCCTCCTTCCTTCAAGCCTGCCAGGCAGAGCCTCCTCCAGCAAGGCAGGCTGATTAGCATTGCAAACACACAGAGGCCTCCTCAGCCCGACATAATTCTTCATTTGTCAGTCATGAATATTTCACACCTGCCTCAAGAGGGATTTATTCAGCATGGAAGAGTGGGGAGGGGGAGAAGGGAACATGGTACTGCAGCATAAACTGGGGCAGCACCAGCAGATATGGGAAAGAGCTCTGCCTCAGGGGAACAGCATGCCTAGAGTCTCACCTTCACTCTCCTGGGTGCAGGACCCCAGCCCAGGCTTCTTCCCAAGGCTGTTTCTGGGGCTAGAGGGCAGGTCTGCGCCCAGCCTCATTCCTCACCCTCCATATTTTCCAGAGAGGTGAACTAAACCCCTGTTTTCCCTGCCAGTAGTCACCAAGCCAGAAATAAAATGTGAAAGGGTTTGCTCTTGCTTCAGCCGCAGAAATCCATTTTGCTCTGAGAGAAGGCAGCATTGAGGGACTTGCCAAAGCCAAGCCATAGAGGCCTTAGAAACTTCAGGAAGTCTCTCCACACTTCTTCAACAAAGAGGCTTTTGAGGTTTCATCATGTCCTGCCCTCTGCAGGGCCAGCCAGGGGAGAGAATGAGTAGGACAGACCTAATGCAGAGATCTATGCAATCAATGAAAGGAAGGTGGTGGGAGATCTTCTCAGTGATTGTAACCAGCTCCACATCAAGTTTTCACCGTATCAGAGGTTTCCCTTCAGCTAAAGCACTCCATGTTTCCTTAAGAATAACCTTGCTTTTTGGGAAACAGCAGCCAGGGCAAAGGGAGGGTAGTGACCATTTCTCTTATGAGATCTATCCTGACAAGCCTCACTCCTGTTCCTCAATATCAAGGAGAAATCGTGGCTGCTAGGAAGAGCAGGCCTTTGGTATATAACACACACCCCTTCACACACATGACCCTGAAAAGCAGCTGAGAGACCACATTTGGAGTAAGGGCAAGGGGGACACTGGAAAGAAGAAGGAATGAGGTTTATGGGGTGATTGGTTTGGGTTCTCTTTGGGGTATGTTCCCTCTCAAACTGGTAGGAGTCTCTCAAAAAATCACATCAGGGATGAATGAAAGGAGCAGAGAAAACAGGGACAAGGACAGGAGAGACTTTGAGGGAGGAGGTTAAATTCCAACAAACCAGCACATACACAACAGGTGTTTGCTCAGAAAAATACAGTAAAATTGTCATGCAAATAGAACGTTAAATCTGCTTTCCTCCGACAGGGCTGGCATCACTTTGTGAGCCCTCATCCTGAAGGAGGGAGCAGGACAAAGAAAAAGGGAGGAGGAAGGAAGGTGGGAGACTTTGTTCCCCCTCCTTGCCCTCTTCCCCCCACGGAACAGTCCATCTTGTGCAAACTTCATCCAATGGTTTGGATGTGGGGGCTACAGATGGGAGAGAAATGGCTTTTTTCTCCCATCCAGCCTTACCCCCACCAGAGAAAAAAGAAGGGCCTGATGATAGCTGTATCCCTGACCTTTCTTTGCTGCCTCGTTGAAGTGCTGAGGGGAGAAAGCAGAAACCTTTACGGGTTAATGCTCCTCCTTAAAGTATTGACTGAGCAGAACTGTTTACAAGACCATACAGCAGAGAAGCACAGGGAGGGAAGAGTTGGGGAGAGGAACAAGACTCCATCCCCCCTTGCCTGTCATCCCCTTTTTCCTGTTCAATTCTGTGCCCCAGCCTTTAGTTTTTTCTGCTTGGACAGCTGCCATGCTGGAAGACCACTGAGCCTGTTCCGTGTGCTACCTGGGAAGGTCTCTGTTGTGCCCAAGCATCTCTCACAGCATTTACTTGTCTTGGTTTGCTGCACGGTCCCAACTTGGAGGGACGCCTACCAGCGGTGATGTGACTTCCCTTTGTGAATTCCCTTCATCCTCCTGCACACAGGTGCACACACATGGGTGCACACACACCCTTTCCTTTGGGTTGGACTGGCTCTTGCCATGTGGAGTCAGTCCCATGAACCCCTCTGGACTCAAGGCAAACAGTGCTTTGACTGTGGGAAAGCAGGCTGACAGTGAAAAGTCTGAGGCAATGGGGTCATGACCTGGCTTAGGATTGTTACCATCAGCATCCCTACAAGGAAGAAACTCCACAGATCTTCATAGATTTACACTCCGGGGATACCTGCTCTGGTTTTCATGCATCAGACTCTGCCTACTGCTCCCCCTCACTTACAGAGGGTGAAATTGTCATCTGTGGCATAGAAGCCAGCTCTCACAGCTGGCAGTGCTGGCAGGCAACAGGCAAGTTCTCTGCATGCAGCACGTAAATCCCTCCTAGAGAAGCTCCTACACCCTCATCCTTCTCCCGGGGCCCCCAAAAACACTGGGTGTTCTGAGGAGCACCTCAAAGAGGAAATAACTACTTGGGGAGAGCCAACACAACATAGGCCCTCACTCTCATCCTGATAGAGGTGAACAACGGTCAAGATTTGGGCAGATCATGGAGAGAAGGCTCACTGTGCTGCATAAAGATGTCTTCAGCAGGCAGCACTCCTGCCTGACAGAAAAACTTTGGGGGAGATGGTGGGAAGATTGTGCTTTGCTGGGTTGCTCAGAAATGGGAATGGGTGGAGAGGGCAGTAGGCTCATTCCCAGCTCTGTGATAGATCTTCTACCCAAGAGGCAGAGGTTGGGACCTAGCAAGTGCAAATGGGATTTTGCCAAGACATGAAAGGATCCCTAAGAAAAGTTCATCACACCTGTGAGGAGATGGAGGTCTGAGGAGGTAAAATGTTGCTCTGACTCTCATGAGGGCCCCTAATTAGTCAAAGGAACTCTGCCATCCAGAGGGTGGTGTCCCCTCCTGTCCGAGCACACACGTTGCAGCTGTGCTCACAAAGGGAGCTTTTTCCAGGCCACCCTTCTTGGGCTACTCCCAGGGCCCATTCTCACACCCTGTTTGTTCCCTGTGCTCCTGTCTTCGCCCTAGGCTGTCCCCTATCCATGCCTATTTAAGAGAAAGACTATGAGGCCAATCCAGTGAGTTGAGCAACTGAAATCCTGTTCTTCACACACTCCCTGAAGTGAGGAGGTTGGGTGATGTTCTTCTCATGGACACCCACCCCACAGCCCACAGTGAAGTCAGTTGGGAAGAGCTGCAGAAGCTTCATGGAGAACTTGTTCTGCTGAGGTCTTCTCCAGGTCCCTTCCTCATAGTAAGGAAGGCATGAACAGAGAGTATTAAACTGACTGCTCAAGGGTGGCCTGAGCATAGGCATGTGTGGTGGGGAGGACCTCTGACCTGTAACACTCATGGAAAGATGGGAACCCTATACACCTCTGAGAGACCAGACCTTCCAGCCTTTTCCTCCACCACTCCTTGAGGACCTGGCTTGCCATGACAAAGAGAACATTCACAACCCATTTCTCCCCACCAACGGGCAGAAAACTGGCTCTGAGAAGGCCTGGAGAATGCCTATCACTCCAGAATTGCTGGTGTTCATCAGCAGCAACATGGCAGGAGGAGGGAAGGAGGAAGAGCAGCAAGGGCACAGAGCCTGTTATATGGCAGGTCCTACCCGCCTTGGTCCTTCACATCTCCTCTCCTTCCTCTGAGGAAGATGGAGGTTCGTGAAGTATCTAGACAGAAAGTTCAAGCCTAGGGACCCTTAGAAGAGAGGGATAGGGAAGGGCAAAGGAAAAGAACTTCTTCCAGCAATTCCCACCTGTCTTGGAAGGGGACGGGAGAGAGAGAAAAGCCTCCACTGCTAAAGAAAATGAGGGAAAATGTTAGCGATGGAAGATTTGGCATAGCAGGTATACATGGTGGACAAGGAAGCTTTCTAAACCAAAGACCTTCCCTCCCACCCAAAAGAAAAATCAGCCTTCAACAGGAACAGAAAGATGAATAGTTCACAGCTGAGTTTCATGCCCAGTGAGTGTCCATCCCTGCCCTTCTCCTGCCACCACTGCCACCCACTTCCAGGCCATTCCCACCCACCCACATTCCAACGTTGTTACGACAGTGTCAGAGCAGGACACTCCTCCCAACCATCTGCGGGCAGAACAATGGTCCCCGTAACACAGTAGAGACAATTTGGCGTGTTCGTGTGTGTGTGTGTGTGTCAGTGTGTGTGTCTGTGTGTGTAAGAGTTGTTGTAAACTTTAAGAAAAGGTTTTGTCAGTTTTGTATTTGTCAGGAGTATTTTGTTGTTGGTTTATTTTTCACAGTCAAGTGGCTTTTTTTTTTTTCTGGTTGTTGGATGGGGGGTCTTGGTTTGTATTGTTTCCTTTTGAGGAAGAGTCACAGCTTCTGCTGAGCAGAGACTCCTTTCCAGTAATCCAGGATGTCATGCAGATCCTCGTCCTTGGCAAATTGAACTTTCTTCCGCAGGGCATGCCCAGCTGCCATGTAAACCTCCTCCCTGTGATGCTTCTTGTAAGGCCGGAATCGCTCCCAGATCTTGTGGGTGCTCTCTGAGGAGTACTCGGGGCTGGAGGAGTAGCCCGAGAAGTAGTGTCTGGGGGAGAGCTGGGAGTACGTGGAGTCTCGCTTGGACCGGGACAGTGGCTTGAGGAATGACACCCGCTGGCTCAGGGTGTCAGCACTTTCCTCATAGTACAGGGCCGGGAAGGAGTGACGGTGCTCACTGCAATGGTAAGAAGGCTTGACCTCCAAGTGGTGGATGGCGCTCGGAGACACCAAGGGAAGACGATCCAAAGGGCTGTTCAGTGGGCTGCCCTTCTCAATGTATTTGGAGTCAGACTTGCTGAGTGGCGGGTGGTCAGGCACATCCAAGCTGAAGACCTTGGCGCTCTTGATGGAGCCACTCGAGGAGACACTGCAGGTCTTTCTGGCCACAGCAGCATCAGCACTGAGCTGGCGCTGCAAAGGGTGGTGGGAGCTTTCCTTGTAGGGTGGGGAAAGAAAGCTGGGCCTCTCTAGCCCGCTCGAGGAACCGGCTGGGATGGACTGGCACTCAAAGGCCATATCTGAGTCAACACCAGTCCCACCACCCAGGAAGGACGCTGTGTCCAGCTTGAGGGCATCAATACAGTTGTTGATTATCTGGTTGACCTTGTCTACCTCCTTAGCTATAGTAGAGATCTCAGCAGCTGAGCCTTGCCCATTGTCAAGCTCCCTCAGGTCCTCATCCCTCTGGGTTCTCTCCAGCCCATCCCCACCACCAGTCCGCACTTCAATGTAGTTACCTTTAGTGGTGACTTTAGGAGTCTCCATCCCAGCTTCCATTGACTTTGATGGGGGCAACTTCTCCCCAATCATGGAAGGGATGGAGGACATCCGTGACACAGGAATGACAGGTGGCTCACCCAGCTTCTGGGAAGGATGGACCATGGTACTGGTATCAATATCTGATCCATAACGCATTTCCAGAATGGTCTTTTTGACATTGAGTGACTTCTGTTTCTCCTCTTGCATCCTCCGCTTCCGCAGGCAGTAGTAGACCACCCCCAGCACAATGACCATCCCAAAGAGGCAACCCAGGGTGGTCATAATATAGTGTGTAGTGGTGGAAGTACTGGAAATAGGGTCCTCCCTGCCTTTGCTCCGGGTTGCAAAGGTCAGGCAAGTATGGTTGTAACGCCTGTTGTTGCGGATAGAGGCCACACAGAATGTATAATCAGTGTGGGCCTTCAGCTTGTTGACAGTGACATATTCCTTCTTGCTCTTCAGTGTTGCTATGTCAGAAACATAGCTGTTGTTGTATTGGACCAGCACGTACATCTTACTGTAGGGCATGGGGATGGTGACCATCAGGATGGCTGAAGTGATGGTGACATCATGTAGCTTGATGCTGGGACTGAAGGAGGAGTCAGTGGTGGAAGAGGCTGGGGGCTTGACTGAGAGGAAATCCCCAGGGCTGATGGCTGAGCCCTCATCCAGGTCTCGCTGGGAGTCAGGGGTGTAAGGAGTTGGGTTGACCCTGGAGAGGGAGGGGATGGTGCCCCCTCTGCACATGGACTGGAAGATGGTGATGGCATTGCGGTTGTGGTGAGGCCGAGGCACCAGGAGCGGATACCCAGCGAACTCCCGTGGAGTCTCACACTGGAGGCGGTCATAGTTCTTGGTGACGTTGTTGAAGAGAGCCAGCCAGTTAAGAAAGCCGTAGAGGCTACAGTCACAGTTGAAGGGGTTGCCAGCCAGCTCACACACCATCAGGTTGCTCAGGCTGGTGAAAGTGTTGCCCTCCAGACGGCTGAGGCGGTTGGATGACAGGTCAATGCTAATCAAGCTGGGGCACTCGGAGAAGGCAGTAGGGGTGACCAGCTCAATTAGGTTATGCTGCACAAAGAGGAACTGGAGACGAGCCATGCCCCGCAACATGCCCTCTGTCAGGTTGGTGAGTTTGTTGTAGCCCAGCTGTAAGACCTGGAGGTTTGACTGACCCATGAAAGCCCCATCCTCAATGTAGGAGATCTCATTCTTGGTCAGGTTCAAATCAGTCAGGTTGCCGAAGCGGTTGAGGGAGGAGTACAGCACCACTTTGAGCTTATTCTCGTTCAGACGCAAGTCGTGCACTGTGCTGTTGATATGCTGGGGGATGGTCTCATACGGGGGCTGGTTCTGGCTGCAGATGGCCAGCCACACATAGCCTTTGTCCCCCTCAATCAGCCAGCAGTCACCTCGCACGGTGCCAGGGGAAAACAAGCAGAGCAGGGCAGCTGCCCACAACCCCAGGTACAGCATGGTCTGCAGTGGTGCCTTCATCAGGACAGGGGAAAAAAAATCCCCAACAAAAACCAACGCCAAATCTCAGGACAACAGCAAAAAGAAATTAGGGGGCAGGAACTGGGGTTTAGCAATGGAAGGGAATGAGCACCCCAGTCCTATTGGGTGTCATCACCATTGTTTCTTCTTGCCCTCTGGGTCAAGCCAGGAGCATGGAGGAAGGGGAACGCATGCAATCTTCTCCCAGAACACCCAAAAGCTATGACCACGGATGTTTGGTCTGGAAGGGACCTTGTGCTTCTTTTCTAAACAAAAATTCAGGCTGAGGATAATGAATCTTCTTTGATGCTCATGAGCAACTCACACACTTTTTCCACTTTTGTTCNTCTAGTCTTCCCCCACCCCTCCACAGTGTGATTTGGAAGAACAAGGCAGGGCTGCCTCCTGTGTCGCTCACGCTCCCTTGGTTTCTACTCCTTCTCTTCCTTCTTTCCCAGGTTCCCTCTGAAAAGCTTCAGAGCTTCGGATCAAACATGTCGAAAACAAAAATATAGAGAGGGAAAGAGCAAGTGTGCATGGGAGAGATCCATCTGTCACTGGAATCTGGAAAAGAAAACACAGGAGACAAGAAGAGGCATCATTTGGAAGGGTCTTTGAGATAAGGGTATAGACAGCAATGTTTCATGAGAAGAGGGAGATGGGGAAGAGACACATTAAGGGGGGTGCAAGCGAGAGAGGTGTGGTACTGCCTGCCATGCTGATAAGCCTTTGAGGAGGGAACCCTCATGATGTATAATGTCATATCAGGGATATGCAGAAGGGTATCCAGGCTCCCTAAGTAGTGTGATCACAGCCAGGGACCTGGGGGAAGGCAGTGGTGTGGGAGTAGAAGGGGAAGGGAAAGGAGAGTGGGAAACATAAAGCTGTTATTGCGGGGGCTCAAAACCCCTAGTGTAAACAAAAGCAAGCCCCAAGCACCGCCAAAACCATGAATTTTCAGCTGCCTGAAAATTATGTACACAGTATGCATGAAGCAGGGAAAATGCAGACCAAGCTTCTCCCCCCTCTACCACCCCAAAAAAAAGCCAAACTTTTTTTTTTTCTTTTCCTTCCTTCCTTGATGCAAGAGGGATAAATAATTCAAGCCACGTGTAACCACTTCTGCTCTAAAAATTGTTCCTGACTCTTGGTGCATGGACAAGGCTGTTGAGGTGAACCAGTCTGGCTTCAGCCCAGTGGGGGGGTGGGGAGCAGGCACTGTGTCAAATACCAGCCTCCAGTCTCTCACCCAATAATGCCAGCACTCCTGAACTGAAGCACATCACCCATCTACCCCCCACCAAAGACAGACACACAGTTTCCACCTTCGTACTCTACTACTTCTCCTTGGGGGCTAAGAACACTGGCCCTTTGTAAGAAAACACACCTTGCAGGCAGAGTGACATTTGCTTGTTAAACCACAACAAATGTATTTCTGGGCTCTGGGCGAGCTCCTGGTTCTGACTGCAGAGTGCAGCCTGGAGCACCTTTCTCTCCAGCTACAGCTTCAACCCTTCTCCCACTGTGCTGAGACAGGAGCCTGGCAGGGGTGTCCTCAGGCAGCGTAGGGGAAATAATTTCATACAGCAGATAAAACATGTGGGCACTGTGCTATCTCTCTTTTTTTTTTTTTTTTCCCTTTTTTTTTAATTTTGAGGAGAAAGGAAACACTAAAAAAATAGAGAAAAGGATTCTCGGTTAATGAAAAATAAAGATCCCCTCCTGCCCCTTTTATTTTGGGGGGAGACTGCTCACTAAAGATATCGCTGAAGCTTTTGCTGCAAAAGCTGAACCAATTTCTAGCACAGAGACAAAAAGGGCAGAAATAAAATGAAGGAAGATAAATGAAGGAGGAGTGAACCCTTGAGGAACAAGGCTTACATCTGTGGAGAAATCTGAGCTGATTTGGGTCTGTGGAATTACCAGGCCAGCTGGATTAAGGGATCAGAGATAGTGTCACAGAGAAACACTTAAATATTCAATAATCCAAAAAGTAAAGCCAAGATGGATAAGGGAAGGGAGAAAAGAGTTAGACCAATGGAAAGGACAGAGACAAGGCCTCCCTTCCCCACAGCTCATCATCTGAGGCCACCAAACTCATGTCATTTATGGTCATCATACGATGGCCTTCAGCTGCTGCCTCAGCTTTGCTTCAGCCAGTGATAAAACAGAAGGCAGAGGATTTTTAAGTCTGTTGCCTTGTTTCTCAGCCTTGTAATCCAAAGAGAAATAATTTCCTGACACTGTTTCCTCAGATGCATCAGATAGGGGGCACATCTGGCTCTCCACAGGTTGGGACCCACAGGCCTCTGATATTCCTCAGTGCCAGTCCCCTGCCTTGTTCTACCATTTCCAGAGGTGACTCAGTGCAGAGACACAGCCATTTCCCCATGCCATCTCTGTCCCTTTACCTTCCTCTCTAACGCTTCTTCACTTAGCTTGATTTCTTTCACTGAACAAAGGAGTGGCAGATACCATCATGCTTTTTTGCACCTTGGCACCCATAGTATGTCCACCTCAGGCAGAGGCTGGGGCAGCCCCTGAGCAAGCAGTGGAAAGTTTTAGAGATCCGAGATTTTAGCCAGCATCCTTCTCTGAGCATTATGCTCTGATCTGCCTGTCTCACCTCACCAAATACTCTGCACAATACCCAGCTCCATACAGGAACATCCCAGCCCCCTTGCTTTGACTCCTTCTGGTAGGGAAGGCTGCTCCAAAAGGTGTGTTGAAGTCACCACTGCCTGCTGTAGTTTGTCCATGGTGCACAGAGAGAGACTCTGAGGCCAGGACCACGTTTCTCTGCAGCAGCCACAGCAACTGCTGAGAGCCATTCCATCCCACTCAAGGAGCTGCACTCAGGCAGTACAGAGGGGGTTTGGAAGGGCAGATGTCCTAGCAGCCTAGAAAGGAAAGAGGTGGGTGGGTTAGGGGTGGATGGAAATGAAGGTGGTGTTTATTGTCACTATTTGTCAATACCAAGATGACCATGCAGAAATTCCTGCTCCCTGTCTACCTCCCATGGGGCTGTACAGCCTTGCCTCAGCCACAGCCCACAGGAAGCCAACCCTGAGCCACCCCTCAAGCCAAACTCATTGGTCCCCCTAGGTCCCCAAGGTAAATGTGTATGAGAAACACACAGACCTTGACATTCTTCCCCCAGTGGTTCCTGTCTCCCCACTATCATGCTGGTTTTAAGGGCCCTGAGTCCAGCCCAATTCGTGGTCTACTCCACCCCTGTCCATGGCCCAGCACCCCATTTCAGCTCAGCCCAGTGCCATCAGCCCCTGCTGCAGCAATGCTGTGGAAGTGCTGGTCTCCAGCTCTACCACAGCCATGCCCTGCCATTTAGGGAACAGCTGCTCCCCGACCCTGGCAATTCAAATTTAAAGGGAGGCCAGCAATGAGGGGTAGCACTACATCCTCCTTTAACTGTCCACAGCCAAAAGAGCATAAATCACACAGCACTGGAGTCCAACAGTCCTTCCATACAAGGAAGCTATACTCTGTCCTTTTTGCTGGCCTGAGGCGTGCTGACAGTGGAGTTGGCTGTTTCCCTCTCTTGCTTCTCAGGCAACAGAGCAAGAAGGCACAGGGATGGAGTCTGGGCAGGGAAAGCAAGAATGAGCAAGTACAGCACAGCAGAGAGCCAAGGAAAGAGGAAGCAAGAGTTGTGGAGAGCTTATGGGCAAGAGGGAAAGCTAGGGCATGGGACATGTTTTACAGGGAAGGTACAAGGTAACCACCTCCATGTGCTGGGCTTACCCAGCTGTAGGGTTCCAACACTCTTCAGTGTCACCCAAGATTTACAACAAGCCCTTGGCTCCTGGCCATCCTCATGTAGATGTGAACATCAAGGAACAGTAGTGACATGGCACCTGTGAAAGGCTGTGCTCTCCTTGGCTGGCACAAAGTCAGCCTATCAGCTCCCAGTGATTTCCCCCTTCTTTATTCTCTGTTAATGGATGCCTCAGTGTTATTGGCATTTTTTTGCACCACTTAGTCTGGAGAAGAGCAGAAGGCCGCAGGGATGGTTCCATTGTTCAGAGGAAAGAAAAGAGAAGGGAAGGGGAGGTGAAACAGTGGGCGGAGAGTCCCAAATCTGAGTCAGGAGGTAGGTGTAAATGGCCACAGACATCCCTCTGACTTGGACATCCAGGTAGCACAGGGGATGACACAGGACTGAGGTCACAAGTGAGATGGCAGCATAAAACAAAGCCAGAGAAAGTATGGGCAGGCAGGATATGAGGGACAGAGGCAAACTGGGGCCTGAGGGAGTGGAAGGACCAAAACTGAGGGAGAATACAAGGCAACCAGAAAAGTCACATACAGCAGCAATTTGGGCCTAAAATTCTGACCTTGTCAACCTTGTCCTCCTGGGGCCCCATGCACTGGAAAAACCAGCACTTAATTCTACCATTGCTTAAACGGTGCTAAGAGCCTCCCATTAGAAATGCATGCATTAAAAACCTGCCAAACACTCTTGACTCCTCTGGGGACACCCCGAAATCAGGCCAAAGCTCCTGCTGCTTTCTCAAGCTTTGTGCTGCCGCTAAGCATCATCCCTCTTCCCAGCTCAGTGTGCTGCCTGCTCCTGGCAAGCCTCAGGGCAAAAACACCATCTCCAAGGGACTCTTCTTGGCTTTAAGGTCCTTCCAGGATTTCTCTAACTACCTCCTGAAAGAGGAGTCTTTCCGTAGGGTGCTTGGCACTAAGAATTGGCGCCTCACTTGAAGGGACTCTCCATAGCTGCTGGGTAGTTTCAGTAATTCACAGTGCTCTGAGCATTACTGCAGCCACCTCAAATTGCCACCCAGAGATTGTCCTTGCTTTTTCACCTGGCTCTAGTGGAAGCACAGTGCCATGGGGAGAAGCTTGCAGCACAGCTGAGGCACTCACACGACAGCAGTCCCCTACCTCTCAGCCCTGCTTCCAGGGAATTATTGCAGGAGTTACCTTCAAGTCATGCAGCAAAGAACCTGTGACTGTGCCCAGAGGTGCTCCAGAAGCTCTGAGAAGTCTGGGACCAAGAAAAGGGGGAGCAGGAAGCCTGATGACCTGTGGTTTTGTGTTATGGAAGACATTTGTGTGTGTGTGTGAGAGAGAGAGAATGCCTTCTACTGCAGGTTCTCTGATATTTACCAAGGGTTGAGCTCACACAACACTCTTCCTTTTAATGGGTTTCAGTGAAGGTTTCTTTTTCAGGTTCTCTCTTCTCTAATTTATCCCGTATTTTCATGGAACATGTAAGATCTCAACATCTCTCAGTTCCATCCCAATGTCACATTTGTTTGAAATCAGCCCTGGAGCTTCAAAAATCCAGAAATCGAAGGAGCTGTACAGCCACACTAGAAAGTCATGCAACAAAAGGTGTTCCCATGTCACTAACCAGACAAAGCCTTCATCCCTTACAGGAGTTGAACTGATTTCAATGAGTCCTGCTGAAAGGTGTCCACTCAGCCTTAGAGGTTCTGTGAATTTGGCAGAGTGCTGTTGCAAGAGAAATCTCATGCTTCAGTTCTATACAAATTCACAGTGCCTGTGGATAGAAAAATCATTCCTCTGAAAGCTGGGCTGGCCCTGCCATAAGTGGGGAGGAAGATTGGAGCTCCCAAACTCCAGCTGTCCCTGACATGGGGAAGCCCAAACCACTAGGATCCCAGCAGGATACTGCTGTGAGGAAGCCCAAAAAACCAAACAAGATCCCAGCTGCTTCTCACAGGGCACCACAGCAAGGATATTGCTGCTCAAATTCCAGCCAGCAAGGATGGGACCCTGCAGAGAGGAAGGGAAAAGGGCTGAAATACAGGCTGTAGCACTGCCCCAAAGGCATGCTGTGCTGTTGTCTTGCCCTTTGGCCAGTTTGGGGCATGGGAAGGAAGAATTCAGAAGGAAAAATTCAGAAGGAAGAATTCATGCACCCAGGCTCAAGCAAACACTCTGCTATTGACTCCAAACCTTTGCTGGGACAAACAGCTTAAAGACTAACCATGAAAGAAACCCAACACGTTGCTGTATACAAAACCCCTGCTCTCCCATCGTGCCTCCCCAACAGCGATTAGATGCCTAATTTGTTAGGCAGCAAGAGAGAGAGAATGGGAAGGCTCAAGGGAGAAAAATGAAGCAGCTCAGAAGCATGAAAGAGAGAGCTTTAGAAGCATAAATCTTATTTTAGAGGGATAAATACTGGCAGAAAGGTCTTTCACATGACTGTGGTTCCCTGGCAGGCCAGAAAGCCACTTTTGTTTTCCAAAGTGAAACGGTTACCTTTTATATTAATATGATTATTGAAGATTAAGGCAGATTTGCATCAAGCCAGCTCCACCCAGACAGCCTTCAGCAGCAATCCACAGAAGCGTGAGCATGGGGGTAGGCTTGGGAAACAGCCTTCTCCAGGTAGGAGAGCATGTCAAGAGATTAGAGGTACCACAAAAAATGTTATCAGCAATGATGCTGCCTTCAGCGTTCTCCCTCCAGAGCAGGGAAGGGGGCCTGGGAAACACATTCCCCATGTCATCATCCCACGAGCCCAGACATGAGGCAGTAGAGAAGCTTAGAAATAATTCCTGCTGGCCGTGGGGAGGGAGCTCAGGCTCTGTGAGACTCTGTAGGGACCTGCCACAGGGAGTGCGACAGCAAGCCCGGCTCTGCCTGGTGCCCTGCTATGGGTGTGAGTCACTGTAGAGAAAGAGGCGGCACTGCCGGCTCCAGGAGAGCGAGGTGGAGGGGGCGTGTGTGCGGAGGAGCCGCTGTAGGCGATGGGGTGGATGTGTGGGCTGGGGGTGGATGTGGTTTAGTCACTCCGTGAAGCACAGAACGAGTGCTGGCTCCCGGGGAGGGAGGAATTGCCATGGAGAGGCAGGCAAAGCGCTGTCAGCGAGCGTCCGTGTGTGCGCACGTGTGCGCGCTCGGAGCGGGCAGCGCGGGGAACGGGCCGGGAGGGCTCGGCTGGGGGAGAGGCGCTGCGGGGACGGCGTGGGAGGGCAGGCTGCCCCTGGGCGTGCAGGGATCGAGGGAGACAGCCGGGCAGCCTTTGGGAGAGGGGCTGTGGGGAGAGAAAGGGGTGGGAAGGCTCCTGCTGCGTGTGTCCCCCGATGTGAATCGCTGCGGGGAGCAGGGTGTGAGGGCGGGCTCTGTGCGTGTGCTTGTGCACGTGGGAAGGAGCTGCTCCGGGGGACAGCGAATGATCTCTGCTGCCTCCGAGCTGCTGAGGGCTAAAGGGACAGGAAGGGCAGCTCTGCAGGAGCGTGTGTGTGAGCTGCTGCAGGTAACAGGGGCTCTGGGAGCATGTAGAGAGCAGGGTGGGAGCACTGGTGCTGCTGTGTGCTCCCATGCAGCATGTCCGGCATGAGGCCAGGAGAGATCCTTGGGCTGAATGTGATGTCACTGTGATGCCTCTGCTGTCCTGTGCTGGCCTTGCTGCCCTATTTCCTTCCACAAGTCCTGGCTTTCACTGGCCTGACTATGAACAGCAGGATCACAAGCTATCTGAGAGATGCTCTCACTCAAACCAAGCACACTCCCAGTATTTCTGGATGCTAAATACATCCCCAGTAACCCAACAGTGCCAGCTCAGAGTGCCCCCAGACATGCTACCCTGCAGGGAGGGCAGGAAAGGGGCATGGTCCTTGAATTACAGCTCACTGCTGTTGCTTACAGGGGGGACTCAGGGCCTAAGGAATCACACATGGCCTGGAGTAGCAGTCACTTCCCGAGGTGCACTAGCAGCCATTTGCCCTGTGTAGGACACCTCTAGGCCTGAAAACTCCTGCAGGGCACAGGCCCTGACATTCCAACACCCTTCAATGTTCTCTCGCCTTCCAGCCAACCTTGCCCTGGGCAGCCACCTCGGAGGGGTTCCCTCACTGACAGTGAGACACCCAGCCCCTCAAAGCTCTTCCTCTGGTCAGTGCATGCCTGGATTCAGCAAGGGGACTAGCCCCACGCTGGGCAGGGCATTATGCTTCCAGGTGGATGCTTCCACCTTCCTTCCATCCTCCACCCTCAGGCAGTGGCACAGCTCAGCCCTGCTGGGGAGGGACCCTCCTCCCGGCCGGCTCGCCCACCTATATTTCAAGCTAGCATCTGACATGCATTTTGACACAACCGTGCCTCCCCTCTCTTTTCCCCACTACCTTGCCTTGTTTAGAGCCTGTTTTTTTCTTCCATTGCCAAAACACAATGACTGTTATAATTAACAGATTATCTCAGTGCGACAGCTGCAGTCCTTTGAAAATTAGGTTGAATAACAGGATCCTGCCGTATGGTAATTTCTTTTCATCTCTCAAATATTTTCTCTCTCTCACTCTCGTTTCTACCTCATTTCTATTTTTCTTTCTTTCTTTTCTCTCTCCCCCCTCCTACATTCCACCAGCTCCCTGACTGCATGAGCAGTATCTTTGGGGTGAGACAGGCTGAAGGGCTCTCAGCTGTTGCCATTCCCCTTCTTTTACCACCACACCTCACAGAGAAGCGGTGCTTGCAGGTAGGTTCATAAACACATCAGAAAAATACGTGCCCACCCGAGGCAACGGTCAGGGCCCCTCTCTGAAGCCCCCACTGGTTCAGAAAAGCAGCCCAGGGAATTTCATGGGGAGNCAGTAGCCCGAACCACTGCATGCAACTTTCCCACAGGTGCAACGGTGCAGCTGAGTGGTTTGCACGGAGCTAGCCAGGGTGTGCTACCCACCCACCACTCCTCCTCCTTCTTGCTGACTCAGTACCTGCCCCTGACTCACCACTTGCTCACTGAATGGGGACTGGCAGTACTTACACGGCATCCTTCCCTCTCGCTCAGGCAGTAGCTCTGCCACTTACCACCCCCTTTCCCATTATCCACCTACATCTGTCTCTCTACCGACTCAATCAAGCCAAGACAGCCAGAAAAGCAGCTTGCTGGGAATTCAGGGTTTCAAAACCAAAATAAGAACTGCTCTCAGCTGGACCCGAATTAGAGGCTCTGGAAATCTCCTCCTCTGGAACTAGAGATCCCCTGGCCCTAGCTGTAAATGGGACTGATCCATTCACAGAAGTGGCTGGACTCCTCGCTCTCTGCTTGGGCAGAAGTGCTAGCACACTGTGTTTCAGGCTGTGAGGATGACCAGCCAGACATGTGGGATGGGTCTGGTGGAATGGTGTCCTGGATTTGGCAACTGAAAGGTTTCAAGTTCATTGTGCTCTGGACTCAAGAAGTCTGCAACTTTGTTGTTGACTACACCAGGAGCATTAGTTAATTATTCTCTATGCCTGGCTTGAACTCATGCAAAATTTCCTGGTCCTGCACTGCTTATTTCAGCCATGTCTATAATCTGTACAATCTCATCTGTTACATTTAAACACTGCTTTTGAAACCAGGAAGGGATTCCTCCATATGATGTGTCCATCACAGCCTGACACACCTCTGCAAAAGCCAGTTCCAGCTGGGTCCTGGGCCTCCTCCTGCCTCCTCTCAGTACAGCCATTTCCTCTCCTCCCGTGGAGTTCCACCTCATTTATTTCCTTAATCCCGACTCGGTAGAACAGAAACTCTTTGTCACCATTATTCTGCCAAAAGCCAAGTAGTTTTATAACAAACACTCATCCATTCCATTGTATTTCAGCAGTCTCCAGTAGTGCTTCTCCTCGTTGTCCATGATCTCCCTCTTTTCATCCTCTGCCATCCTCAACCCTGCATTTTCTCTCTGCTTTCACTCCAGGCCCTGTGATAGCTCATGGCACTTACAGCACATCTCCTCATTCATTCACTGTCACTTACCCAAATGTTACCTTCATTTATTAATTCTTCTTTTTTCTAGTAGCATCCCTCCTCTGAGTGCTTTGTGCAGTCCTACTTACGTATCCAATAATAGTATTTTCCCAATGAGTGAGTCATATACCCCTTTGCTGACATTTAGAATTCTCCTTGTTCTTTGAAACACGTTTATTCATTCCCCATCTCTACAATTATATATGTCTACTCATGGCGTTGCATTTCCTACAGCAGCTGTGCAGTGAACAGATGATCTGTGCAAATAACCCAGCAAAATAATTTTTCCTCCTGGTACCTTGACATCCTTCATTTTAATTATGTAGGCCAGAGCTAATTCAAGCTATGATGCAATCAAAAATAGGGGACAGCTCGATTTAAAAAACACCCCACCCTTTCCTTTGTTCTTGCCCAGTCCAGTTTTTCATCTTTTTTTCCCACCTATTCTCTGTTCTGCCTCTTTCGATGCTCTCAGTAGCAGAGTACATGGAGGCTGCAATTGTTATTGGGCCTCTGATTTTGTAGGTGCTGAAGATGTTTTCAGTGAGAAATAAACTTTGCTTCAGACTGTTTGCAGGCTGAAAGGACCAAAATAAGGGAACATTACTCAGCTAGTAGGGACACGTGAATGTCTTACCCACTAACCCGGGTAATGCATACCTCATGGCCAGGGAATGATGCTATATCCCCCTAAATCTCTCTCCAGGTAGCCCTAGAAAGCAATTAATCTGGCAGCCTCTCCTTGTTCCTCACCGTGGCCCTATTCCTTCCCCCAACAGTTCTTTGCTTCTTTTTGAGTCCTTAGTCACCCTTGTATATTCCATATTTTATTTATTCCTTACTACTCCTCTTAATCTGCATAGGCCGAACCCTAAGCTCCGGAGTCACCCTGACTCATTTCCTACCCAGGAAAAGCAACAATTTCTATCAGTGGGAAAGCCTATGATGTCAATCTGGACTGAGACTGATTCTGCACAGGGACTCCCGCATGATTATTTCTTGTTCTCACTCATTCAGGTCTCCATTTAGCAACACACTTAAGCATGCACCCAACTGTAAACCCATGCAAGTCCTATTCAGCTCCTCAATTGCTTTCTTCTGCAACATCTGTGTTGATGGTTCCCACATCTTCCAAACACAACAGATTCTCCCTCTGTGCTTCCTCTTCCTAACCTCTCTGTTACCCACTCACCAACATCCTTCCTCTTACTTTGAGAAATTCTGTTTTTTCTCTTCTTTTTTTTTTTTTTCCCCTTTGCTTGTTTGGATTTTCTTATTTTCACTGCTGCCTGGGGACTCCAGCTAGTAATTTCACCTCCCTGTTCCTGAGATTGCTATGTTGAATAAAACACTGACTTCCCCCTCTTCTCTCCAGCATTCTGAAATACCGAATTGGGCCACTGAGAGAAAAGCTATTGGCCAGGACTGCTGTCTCTGATACCGAAACAGAGCTGGCAGCAATATTTACAGGCGACTTTGAAAGCTCCAAGGATGGCTTGTGGCCAAAAGTGATGATATCCACCCCCTCTTTTTTTTTTAATGATGTCTTCCTATGACTCAGTCTGGTCCATAAGTCAAAATAAGATTTTTTTTTTTTTACCCATCCTCCCTTTAAGCAACGAGAACAAGAGCCTAAGAACAGAACGCAGGACAAGTTACGTCACAACTAATGCAACTTGGGGTGTCCTTGATGGCTTTAAAAGAAGCAGAACAAAAGGCATATGTCCTCTTTCCGGAGAAACGAGTTTTGGCAGAGCTAAACTGGCAATTGCCTGAGTTTTTCTAAACTTAGTTTTATCTGCAAGCAAAGCGAGGAACACGCGGGAAGCGGAGACACGGTGACCTCGGGGGCTCGTGACTCCCCAGGCTCAGCAAGGAGCTGCCTCGCCCTTTATTGTCCGGCGCTGTAGGGAGGCAGAGCCTCCTCGAGTGAAGGGGACGGTGCCGGGGTAGCTGTGGCAGCTGCTTCGGAGCGGGGCTCCGGCATCCCAGCGCAGCCTGCCCGCACTCTCGCACCTCCGCCTCCAGCCACGCAGCCACAAACAGCCATTCGAACGCCTGATAAACGAGCAGCTCAGCCCCAGACCACTTAATTTGCTCCTTGCCTTCTCTGTCTGCCAGTGGCAGGGAAAAAAAAAAATAAAAAAAAGCACGTTTGGAAATTAGCAGTGTTGCATATAGCATTATCAGGCTGGGGTTGTGCTGGCTGCTAGACTGCTACAGGAAAAAAAACAAAAGCAAACCAAAAAAACCCCACACTTTCCCCCCCTTCCAAAAACGAAACAAAACAAAACACAACCCAACAACCCAAAAAAAAAGGGAAAAAAACCCAATCCAAAACAAACAAAAAAAGAAAACAAACCAGGAAAAATTTTAAAAAAATTTAAAAAGCAGAAGAGGGGAGCAGGCTGAGAACTGTGGAGAAGGGTGGGGTGTGAACGGGGGAGAGAGCCAGGCGAGGAAATAGGGAGAGAAATGAGACAGTACTGTATCCAAGAGTAGATACTATGATGATGGGGACATTAAGAATATGATAGATAGGCAGGGAAGGAAGGCAAACAGACAGAGGTAGGTACAGAGAAAGAGGCAGAGACAAGGGAGGGAGGGAGAAGGAAGAGAGAGAGCCAGAATTAATTTAGGGGGAATATACTGAAAGCATAATCTTCTCAACAGAGTTAAAAAAGAGAGCGAGAGAGAGAATTAAACAAACAGCGACAGGAAACTGAGAAAGAATAACTTTTTTTTTATGAGCTTGTTAACATTTGTGAAGTTAAGTAACCCTAAATTTATGCCATTAATTTGCATGTATTACATTTTTTTTTCTGTGCTGCCAGTTTATAGTCTCTGTGAAACCTTTAAAAAGTGGCTTTTTTTCTCCTTTTCCTTTTGCCTGTGTTAATTAAGGCTTGTGATATATGTATATTTTTACACTGCTGCTATGCTCCAGCATTTAATCATGAAATGGCCCTTTTTACCTTTTCTTTGGGCTGCTCCTGCCTCATCCTTTCCCCCCCACAGAAACCTGAGGAGGTCTGTGGGTTCATCCACCTGTAAGCACGCCTAGAGCCAGGCTGGGATCCCGTGACGCCAGGCTGGGATTCCCCCTGCCCAACAAGGCAGCTCTCACAACGGGGACAGAGAGCATCCCTTCAGCTGCTGAAGGGTTAACAGCTCCAGTGCACCAGGGCACTCACATTGCCATGCTGAAGCACACTGTATTTACACATTAGCAATCACTGGGGAGCCATAAATCGGATTCTCAGGGGAAATCCAGCCAAAGAACAGAGTGAGATTCCTAATGAAGGTAGCGGCGGCCAAAGCTGGGGGAGGCACAAGTGACAGACACGCTCCAATCAGCTGCTGGAATGGAAGGGGATGCAGGCTGTCCTCCAGGGCTTTAGTAGCACCTAGATTTATCCCAACTGGGATGCACGTGGAAAGAGCTGCTGCAGAAAATGCGAATCCAGTTTCTCTCCTGCCTCTAGGGGACTGCACCACACCGGCTCTCAGGGGCAGTGTTCCCTCCTCTCCTCCCAAGGACTGTTCTTTCTGGGCAGACAGATCTCTCTCCTAAGCACATTGCTGACTTTGGAAGTGCCCAAGGCCAACACAAAGCGTAGCTGGTGGAGCCCTTTTGGCAGCTGTCCCAGCGAGCATATTTCTGAGCTCAGCTGGACAGGAGTCCTGGTCCTAAATGTGTTTTGATTGCTTCGCTCCTCTCTAAAGGCTCTGCTCCTCCCAGCTGTAAGCAGAGTTTGCTGAAGCAAGAAGCAGGTTGCTAAGCCTGTTTTGGATGCTGTTTGGTCCTTAGTGGAGCTGATGGGAGTCATCTTGTTAAAAGCCAGCTGAGCTGAGACCATGAACAGTGAACAGTGATTCAGAGCTGATCACCTTCCACGGGAGACACACCAAATGGAGGAGGGAATAGGGGGGATTGCTGGTCACAGCAGAGGTGGTGGTCCCTCATCCTCCCTGGAGGAGGCTTGTGATCTCCTTGGGGTCTGACACGCATATGAGAGGTCTCTGGAGGGTCTCTGCTGAATTGGAGTTGGGAAGGAGAGGTAGGGGAAACAGACCAGGCTTTCCACACTGTCATTTATTTTGCCATGTGGGGGTGTTGAGCACCAGAGAGGATATTCTGATTTACTCCCTGGCTTACCGTTGCTGTGGCAACGGGAGAAATACAGGCCAAACCAGGCTGCATCTGCAGTGTGGTGGTAAGAGGGAGTTTGGATTCCCATGTGTGAGTGTTTGTTTGTTTGTTTGTTTGGCTGTTTGCAGGAGCCACATGGTAAAAAAGCACCGTCGCGGTGAAAAGGGAATGAGGTCTGAATTGTACCCATACAAATACACCCTCCTCTCATGCAACAGCCAAACAGTCATGCATCCAGCCCTACTGACAGCACACAGCCCCAGGAACACCAGCACACACATGTGGCCTCTCTTCCCACTAATACACCCCTGGAGATGGGGGTCCCCAGCTGCTGTCCCACTCTCAGAAGAAGATGGACTTCTTCTTTCATAGCTACAAATCCCCTGTGCACCAGACACTTTGTAGCTGGGCTCTGAAATGCAGCTAAGAGTCCAGGGCTCAGCTGGTGTCAGCAAGAGAATCTCCTCTAACATCCCAGTTAGCTGTGATTCTAAGGGATCACAATCCCCCCGTTGGTTACTGAGCAAATACTCCTCCCTGCAAATACTCCTCCAGCACGTTGTAGTGACAAGTTCTTACCTCCCCCCCCACACACACTCCCCAAGCTGATCAACAAAACAAACTCAGCCCTTTCTAAACAGCCATATCCCCAGCTGGGAGAGATAACCTTCATTCCCCACATCCAAGTGAGCCCCCAGCTCACATAAACTGGCCTGCTGCAGAGACCAGCCTCCAACTGGGTGAGCTCATGAGCCTGCCAGCACGGCTCCCACCCCAGAAAGCAAGCTGTAGAGCACAGTCAAGCCTCTTTCCTTCCCTCTCCTCCAGCCTGCTGGACCCTGAGGATCCTCAGCCTAAACAGTGGCCTCTGGAGAAAGGCTCCATGTCCAGTGGATCCAAAATACTGGCCCCAGAGACTTCCTTTAGGTTAAGTGGAAGGAAGGAAATTATTTTTGGGCTGCCCCTCAAAGCCCCAAAGCTGCAGAGCTGGAAGCACAGAACAGCCTTGTAGCAAGACAAAGTTGCTCTTCAGCCATACCATGATCTGCTCTTCCTTAGCCCACAGTCCCTAACAGGCTGAAGCTAGCATGGGTGCAGGGAGGAATGGCCTGGTGTCAGGATAAGGACACGGCTTACTCAGGCACAGAGACTTTGGAGTTCCTGGAAATCAAGACTCCTAATCAGCTTTGGGGGGTCCTGTGCTGCAAGTTTTGCAAAGGAGAGACAGAGTCCGTGGCAGAGATGGACTGAATTTCCTCAGTGCCCATGAGGTGTCTCTGTGAGGAGAGCACGCTCGGGGTGAGACTGCAGCAAAGCCAAGGGGTGCCACTGAAAGGCTGGTGGTGCCAGTAACCTGTTGGCTGCTGCCAGTAGTGACACTGAGATAAAACAAAGTGGTGCTGGGGGGAAGCAAAGGCACTAAGGTTGAGCTGGAAAAGATGAGGTGTTGGAGATGAGAGGCTCTGCAGGCATGAAAAGCTTCTCCAGAACGCTGAGCAGAGAGGATCCAGCTCGATCCCAATGAGGACAGCCACAGGGAATGTGTGGTGGCTGCTGGTGTGCTGCAGGAATGCTGTGAGTTTGCAGAGCACCTGTCCACCCAGGGTGTGCAGGCAAGGTGAGACAGGATACAGATTCACCCCCCTTGACTCCTGGCTGCCTTTTCTCCCATTATTCCTGAGACTCCATCTGGCCTCACTATTTTTACACACATACACATAGGAAAAAAAAAAGAGAGAGAGAAATAAACACTTAATTTCTAACCTAATCAGCCCTTCTCTCACTAATTAGCACCCTCTGAGCACATCCACAGGCTGTGAGAGATACTCTGGGGCTGATAATGACCCCCAACCCGCAGTTGCATATGCTGAAGGGTCAGCAGAGCCAAGAGCAAGCCGTGGGGAGGCAGGGAACAGAGAGACCTCTATCACTGGGTTTTTTTCTCTGAAATCTGGGATGATGGAAAGGGGACATCTCCTTTTTTACAGGGTCCCTTGTGTGTGCGTGTGTGTGTGTGTTTTTCTGTGAGAGAGAGCCGGTGTGTGCACGCATGTGTGTCGAGGAGGGGGGAAGCTGCAGAGGTTTAGAGGGAGGGGACTGGAACGAAATTCTGGCACTGAGCCCGACCCTGAAACACATGCCAATTTGTGCCTCTTGCTGGTGGTAATGAAGGGCTCCGTTCAGGACACACGGGACACTAATTAAGGGGCTTCAAAGGCGGCTTTCTGCAGAGTGCTCTCCAAAGGGGGGCTGAGGGGAGGAAGGAGCACAAGAGGGGGGTGTTCTCCACTCAATGGAAGGCTTCTGGCTCCTAGTGCTGCTGGGGAAGGCACTTTTTCTTTCTCGCTGTCTCCCATAGCAACTCCTACCCGTGAGAGCTAAGAAGGTGCAAGCATCTGGCAGCTCTGGGCAAGCCCTCAGCAGCCAGCAGGCAAGGCAGGCTCCGGTATGCAAAGGTGGAAAAGCGGCCTGGCAGACAGGAAGAAAAGAAGAAAAAGGTGGAATTGGGGAGGCAAAATGGTGTGATTTGTTTCCAAAGGTAGCACCTAGAGTAACAGGAGTTGCCATTGGTCTCCAGGGATTTGCAGGGACAAAGCTCTGGATCGCTGCAGATCAAAACTCCATCGCTGAGCCTGGTCAACTTCATCCCATGGGGTTATTTCTTGTGAAAGTGTGGGTGGGGCAGATTTTGCGAACAGGACAATGAGTAGGGCTGGGAACATGCCTTCATCGTGTCAGTCTGGGCACAAGGGCTTAGCTGGGCACCAGAGACAAACAAAATCTGCACAGGCACCCAAAGAGCTCTAGCCCACTTCAAGGAGCCTCACAGACCTTGAACCTACAACCTCTAAGCGTCACAGATTCACTCGTGTCAAAGGAAAGGAGCCAAGCCACAGAACGGGTGATGTGACTCAGCCATGGTCACCAAAGGAGGTCTCAGCTCAACTCTCCTGATTCCTACCTGTTACCTTACCCTCACACCTGCCCACCCTCCCTCCACAGGAGTAAACATGAAACAGCAGCTCTGGTGAAAAACAGGACTGTGCTGAGATTGATTAAACGGGGACAGAGTGTGGGAGGAAAGAGAAGAATAAATTGGCAGGGAGAGCAACAGAGTGTTAGTGAGAGACAGGAAGAAAGGATGAGTGTGAAAGGTGGTGAAAAAGAGAATAGAGGGTTATCTATGGATTATAGTCACTGGGCCATGCACCACGCAGAGAGAGAAAGTGAGGGAAAGAAAAGAGAGGTGATATGAGCACATGAAAAGGAGCAGTGAGAAGAGACTCACAAAGAGCAAGAGAAGCAGACAGCTTGAGAGATGAGCAGTGCTTTGCTGATCCTGCACGAGAGCATGTTGCCTGCCATCACTCACCACCCCACAAGCTGCCAGAATGCCCCACAGCTTCCCTTGGGTTCAGACAGAGCTGTCTTCTCTATGCCAGGCAGTCCCAGCAGCACACATGGGTCACCTGGACATAGCTCTTTGGGAGCCAGGACCAGTCCTGCCACGGTGAACCACGAGTACCCATTATTTAACCACGGTGAAGCAGAAGGCTGTCAATACTACTCTAACGCTTCTCCACAATTGTCCAAACCTTTGGTTTTTCTAACCTTTCTGCCCTTTCCTGTTCACTGTCCTCCTGTGCACCAGCCCACACTTAACTGCTTATTCCGGATGACCTGCTGCATGTCTGCCATGCTCAGTGTCACCCGGCCACCTGCAGCCCAGAGCAGTGCAGCAGGGCTGTGCCTGCCGCTGGAGACAAGGAGGGAGGAGGCTCACCCTGCAAGAAGCACCTGGGGTGAAACTGGCTGAGGTGTGACTGAGGCCAGTGGCTGCCCAGAGCAAGAAGAACAGTGCAAGGCAGTTCTTAACAGCAGCTCTTGGGCAGCAGCCTTCACCTGCATAGCCAGCACTTCCCTGGTTTTCCTCACTACTGCCCAGTGGTGAACACTGCTGCCCAGCCTGGGAGGTTTCTGAGAAGAGGTGATCAGGTTCCTAGGCAGGCAGAATCAAAAGGGGGTTGGATGCAGAAACACATCATGGTGCTAGAATCAGCCCTACAGCAGGTCTTGCAGCTGCCTGGGTGGAGGAACATCTGGGGTCTGCTAGGATCTGCAGAGAAAAGAGATCAACCTCAAGAAGGCACAGACAGCCTCAGATGCAGTTGTAAGGCAGCCTTGGAAGGGCTTAGCTCCACCACTGACCCTTGCCTCATGCAAGCACAACAACCATGGCACAGGGCAGACAAGTCCAGGGCTCTCACATGTGCTGCCTCCTCCCATCCCACAGACCACCAAACACTTCCCATCAGCTGCTAACAGCTGCTGAACCTTTACAAAGAAAGCCACGAAAGATCTAAATCAAACAGGATAGCAGAGCTGTGATCACCAGCCTCTTCTGACCATAGGGGAAAAAACAGCCGAGACATTCCATTTCTCAGAAAGACACCAACCTTAGTTTCCATGGAGAGAGGAACAGGAACACTCTCCAGCTTTCCCCCTTCATCTCTCAGTTCTTCCTTCTCCCCCCCACACCTCACCTTTCTGCCCTGTGCAATCCAAATTGGACACCATGCAAAGACAGATAAACAGGCAACTAGTGAATCCCTCTTACTAAGTTTGAACTTATTACTAAAAAAAAAAAAAGAAAAAAAATTAAAAACATGAAAAGAGGGAGAGAAAATCAAAGCTGGGATTACAGGCTTAGCAAGCATGAGTGCATATTCAGCCTACACTGTTCTCTTTGTGACTGTGTCACACCGGTAGTCTGCTAAGAGAGTTATACCATTACTAACATGACAGCATTGTCCTGTAGAGCCTGGATTAGAAATCCCAGTGGCTGTGTGGAGGGGAAAAGTCCCTTGGCAGTGGCAGGCACTTGGCCTCACGATGCCTTCCACTCACAGCATGCTGGCCAGGCAGGGAGAAGTATTCAGTTATCAGACAGGCTCTGCCTTTTCCTAGGCCAGCTTTCTTTCATTGTCTGACTGCTTTCTCCCTGGCCAGTGATGCCTGAGAAGTCTGTCACGCAAGAGAAACTCAAGATGGTCCAGGCAATTCCTGAATCAGGCAGACTTCTCACAGCTGAACCCCTCCTCCTCCTCACAAATACACAGTCTTCTCCAAGTGTGGATAGAATGGTCAGTCTTGAAGGTGGTGAATATCTCATTCACCAACACAGGACCTCCAACAACTGCCTGGAAAACTGGATCTCCTTGTTCTCTGCTGGGCAGGAACATCAGTCAGTTGTGATTCCTTCACATTTCTCTGGCCTAAAAATCATCCTACTGAGCTGAGACTGATTGCCCTCATTACTTCCACTTCTTAAGCAGGACCACACCAGTTTTTAAACACATCAAAGACATGTGTGTTGCTCTGATGCATTTTTCAAACGCTTCCTTTTCCAAGTAATCCCCATACAAACATCACCCAAAACACCACAGCAATCAGAGAATCACCCATACCCTCATCCACTGTTTGTAGCCTTTGTGATGTCCTTGGGGACTGTGTTTCCTCGCTGGGACAGCGGTGCTAGCGTGTCTGTGAACTGGCATGGAATGACAAGAAAAAAGGCAGCTGGCAACAATAAATGCATCACCCCAGCCAGGATGCAGAACGAGGACAAGTCATTGTGTAATGTGGTCTCTCACTGCTCTGGCAGCAGCCAGAATTCCTGCTTATGTGGCCACCAGTGCAGGGGCCCAGCTTTGGTACCACTGAGGGAAGATGGACTGGATGCTGCATGAATTGGCTGTGTCAGTCCCTGGGTCTTCAGAGAGGGAAAGAGGAGCTGAACTTGGAGTGAGAAAGGCAGTGAGCTGAGAGGAGGAAAGAATTGGGTATGCAGTGCCTGGAGGGTGAGGGTCAGGACCAAGAGTAGCAGAAGGAGCTGCCTAGGACAGCTGCTCACCCAGATGGTCCCCAGTCTGTAGCCTTCAGATCTTGCCTTAGCTCCAGCCCCGTGGCTGGTGCTTGTGGCCTCATGTCCCCACATCTCTGTTCTGCAGCCAGTACAGCCCCTGGTGGGGCAGGCCCCGCACCACTGCAAGAGTTGGGGCAGGGACCATTCCTCATTCACGGAACCCCAGTGCTATTTTCTCTGTCCCATAACAAAGAGACTTGGGAAAAAACATAGTTTTTCTTTCCAGAGCTGCCCCGAGGCTAGGATACAATATTTTATGGCCCAGTTCTTAGCCTATTTGCATTTTGTATTTTTACTTCAACTGCTGTTTGTTTCCAGGCATTTGGGATGCCTAATGATTTTCAAAGCACTGTTTATTTTAATCCCTCTAATTTATTAATAAATTAGTTGGCCTCAAAGTGCTTGGGAATGAAGGGTAAGGAAGTTGTAACCAGTGCTTTGAATAAAGTATCAAACTGTCATATGATCACATCAAAGCAACAGCAAGCAGCTCACTTTGTTGGCTATACCATGACACAGCCTCATGCGTCCTCCAGCTTGGTGTCAGCTTTCTTCATACATGTCACCCTGCAACACTACCAGGCTCACCAACTCCGAGGATGAAGTAAAAAACAGCAATGCCCAGAGGCAGCTCTCTCTGAAAAGTCTTCCCCTTCTCACCCTCTGCAGGCTGTGAGGATGTAACGTGCCCCCGTGGTGCAGATAATATAAACCATGCTGACATCCACGTGGATTTGCAGGCAAGGTTGTAATCTTCCCATAAATCACAGGTGCACTCAGCCTGCACTGCACCCTCTTCAGCCCAGTGCTCTGTGGCAAGGCTACAGTTTCACACCTGGGACAGTCCCTGAAGAAACAGCGAGCATCAACACTGCTAATCATGCACATGAAAGACTTGGGAATCTCAGTCCCAACAGCAACATGCCAGGTGTTCTCATCACCAGAAAGCAACTGACAGATCCTGAAAATCCTAGGGGCTGCCCTCAAATAACTTTTCCCATCTCCAGGAAGACTGTGAGGGTTCCCCATTATGTGTTTATGAGCCTGCCCCCATCTAGGGCCTTAAGACCACAGACAGCCTTTTGCAGCTGACATCTTCTTCACATCCTTACCGTGGCAAAGCACTTTTGGTCTCGGCTGAGATGAAATTCCCCTTTCTCCCATCTCCCGCTGACCTGTTAGCAGTGAACACGTTAGTCCTGGACTAGCATTTGCCAGGGACACACAACCCACAGGAGACAGAAGCCTCTCTTCTGCAGAGGCAGGGCTTGCTGCAAGTGTACATCTCGTGCTAGAGGGCTGAGGTGATCCCACAAACAGCTCTGTGGAAGCAGCCTGAAGTTGCTGCTGGTTGTCATGATGAGTTAGTTGTGCTAGATGTCCTCCAGAAGCACCGATCTGCCTGGGAATAGACAATGGCTGCTGTTTAGAGGGGGTGAACACATCCTGCCTGGATGAGCTTATTACAGCAGCCAGCGCAGCTCTCTGGCACGGGGGGACACCAGCACCCGTGTTCTCTTTGTACTTGTGGCTAAATTGACAGAAACAGAGATGCCTCAGGAAAGGCGATGATGGGACAGAAGCTCTTTCACCCAGGATGCAGAAAGGATGAAAACATTTTTGCAGTGCCCATTGCAAAGCAGATTTCAGAGTGGCTCACCTTGCTGACACCCACGGGTCCTGGAGGAGGGAGCCCAGCCTGGCTCTGCACCCACCCAAAGGCAGGAGCCTGCATGCCCAGCAGCTCAGATGAAACACACTTACATGACAAGTGCATCATCAGGAGTGCCAGGTCAGGCACCCTCCCGGGATCAACAGTCACAGCAACAGATTTCTCCTCTCCCCACCACAGGTTAGGCCCACAGCTCCAGGGGCAGCTCCAGTTCCTGCACAAACACCACTGCTGAGCGCTCAGCACACATTGCCATAGCCACCGTCACCATATTATTATTTTTGCTTCTATTCTTTACTTAAAACCCCCCTTCTCTCCAAGCTGCATCTCCCAGCTGATGAATGGGAGCCCAGGGAAGAAGGCTGACTCCCACAATGCCTGCCAGCAGAGCATCCCCCCTCCCTGCCTTCCTTCCTGACTCCCACCACCTCTTGCCAGCACAGGAAGGGCCACCTGGGGAAGCACTGTGAGTGCTCCCCCTCTTTCCTTGCTGTTCCCTCTCTCCCATCTCCTCCTCCCTGTGTGTGGACACCCTGGGGGCACCTACCCACGCACTGGGAGGGGAATCAGAGACATCTGCCCTGCCCCTGGTAGTCAACATCTGACACCTTGTTTGAGGGCACTGTCAACCCCTCCTGCAGCCTTTCCCTCCCACCCAGTGGCCCAGAGTCAACAGGCAGAGATCCATGCTGGGCAGAAAGAAAAGGGATGGCATGAATCCCAGCACCCTGCTCTGTGTTGTGGACAGGGCATTATCTTCACCCTACAAAGGAAGCATAACTCTGCCCTTGGCTTGACTGTGGGCACTCAGTTGATAAAGTCAGGTCTGGCAAGGCACCAGCTCTCCTGCCTGCCCATCTTCCCTGGGGCAGGGAGCTCTCTGCTGTAACAAAGCCTGATCACCCAGCGAGTTCTCCTGTGCGGCAGAGGAAATAGAGATCTTCGAAACAGAATTTGAATTATGTCCTCAGCTTGATGATGTACCACTTAAAAAGAAGGCCAGGGTGGATGAACTCTGATCTTTGCTCTCAAAAAGGTGCACCAACAAGTGATGAGGACTTTGGAGAGAAATAACAAGGGGAACAGCCTCTCTTGGCGCCTTCCCGAGAGGAGCATAACCAGCTCATGTACTTAAGGCCGTAACCTTTCTCATTCTCCCCATAGGTCTCTTGGTGTCTTTTCTTCTGTTGCCTCTCTGATCCCTGAGCAAAGAGCACAGCATCAGCTACGCAGCCTCTGCAGGGAAGTCCAAGAAAGGCCAAACCCTCCAGCATCATGCCTTACTGATCTAAGGGCACAGGCAAGGACCATCTGCCTCCAGGATGCTTTCTCCAGCAGTGGCAAACACTGAGGCCCAGGAAAAAGGAGCAGAAGTTGGCCCATACAGAGATGCCTCCCCAGGCCTCCCAGAGAAGTTGAAAGTGGTGGATTTTGTGAGCTGGCCAAAATTTACTACAAAATTATTAAACCTCACAAAATTATTCCCCAATGACCCTGCCCAGTGTTCACTTTAACTGTGCTCCATTGTTACGCTTCACAGCTACGCACCAGGTGCTTTGCTGCTGGGAAGAAAGGGGGCTGCAAAAGGCCTATCCATGAAGGGAGAGACTGCTTTGCACAGTGTGGTGTGCCTGTAGGCAGGGAGGAGGGCAGCTATTTCTCCTCCACGCTCCTCAGCGGGAGCGAGCAGTAATGAGCACGCTGGGAAAAGCCAGCAGCACTTGAAGTAAAGGCATATGGGTCTTTGTGTAAGAGATGCCAGCCAAAGTGAAGAGACCATTCCTGCATTAAACCAGGCTCAGTGTGTCCGTGGAACGGGCGGGTGCAAACACCCACTGCAAATGTTCCCAGGAGATGTGCCCACAGCGGGCCCAGGAACGCGTCCCTGGCCCGTGAGCGTGCGAGCCGGCCCCACGGGCTGTGCGTGTGCCTTGTCTGGCTGCCAGGGCGTCTGCCCACTGGGGAACTTTCCATCTAAACCAGCTGACAGCTGCTCTCCTGAGTTTCCTGGACACCAATAATGTTTTCCCTTTTCTAATCTCCCCGATGTAAATCCATTCACAGCGAGTGCCTAGAGACTTTTAATTCCGTCGGCATTAAACTCACTAAAACCTCTATTACCAAAAGCTTTTAGGATTTTCCCCAGAATCTACAAGTCAGGTTCATAACATGACAGAACTCCACCTCTCTAGGGTGTCTGAGAAATTAATTCATGCTTTCTAAATGCCAGGATCGCTGACCAGACATTCAAAGTATCCCCCTTGCCATTAGCAAGCTCAAGTTGCTGGTACAACAGGGCCCTTGCCAGGGGCTGAGCTGTCTTCTGAAACACGTCAACACAGTCTGAGAAGGGCCCCCTCCCTGTACCAGGCAAGAACAGATCACCTGCCACAGCAAAGCAGTACCAGAGGTTCACAGATGCTGCGTTAAAGGGAAATGGTTTGGTGCAGTGCTTCCTTGCTGCATTCGCAGAGCAAAGCTCTGGCAGTGCATCCCACCACTGGTGCTCCCCAGTGCCATAACAGGTGAGAATGGTGTGGTCTCACCTCGGTGCTGCACGCAGGCAGGCGCTGTAAAAGCACAGGGATTATCCAGCTACCTCGGTAGAGAAGGTGGCTGGGTGCCGAGACAAATTGAAAGCGGTTGTGGTGGAGGGGTCAGACAGCTGTGAGTCAGTGAGTGAGGTTTCTAAATGCTATAATACTCCAGAGATGGTGCATTTATCCTTTGGCCCTGGAGGTTCATTGGCTGCTGTAATAGAGCAGAGAGATGCAATCATCTTTTGATCCCAGAGGTCTTTTTAGGTGCCATAATAGAGTAGTGATGATCAAGCCATCTCCCAAGCCTTGGGGTTGCTGGCACGCAGCGAGGGTGACGTCAGTGTCTCTCAGCCCCCACAGTCCCCAGCTCCTGGATTCCAGGAGAAGTGTTGAAGATGTTGCTTCCACCCCAGAGGCTTGCAGGGGCTGTGGTGACGTCAGCTCTGACAGGCTGCCAAAGTTCCCTCTGGCCTCACAGGAACTTTTAACCACGTGGAAAGGTGTGATAGTGACCCCAGGTCTCTTGGCACTGGGACACAAGCCTGGCTGCTCCCACTCTATCCACATCAGCTGCGGTGGGCGTAGCTCCAAGCTACCCACCAAAACAAATCACAGCTCTAAGAATACAAGAGAGCTCAGAGATCCAGCAAAGAGCAGCATGCAAACATGATCCCCAGTGTTTGTTTTTTCTAGTTTAAAAACATCTCCCTGTGCAAGCAGTCACTCTGCTCACACCTCATGGGCTGTCCAGGAAGGAGACATACTGCAAGGAGTCTGGGATTTGTGTGTAGCTACACACACATTTGTAGCTACACACAAATAGCTACAAATCAAACAGGCTCAGGTAGCCAAGCTGTTGAAGATTTCAGCATCCTATATCATGGACTCAGGAAAAAAAAAAACCCTGAGAACTGGGACCTGGGACCATGCTCCTTGGGTAGGGAATGCTATTGGACAGGGACGATATGTTTGTAGACTCAGATCCTTACACTGAAAAGAGGAGGAAGTCATCAAATAAGGTTTCAGTGTTTCCGTACGCTTAGGGATTTCTCTTCTCCCTTCATCCCCAGGAGATTTTTAATTCTGGGCTCCAGCTTGGCCTGGAAATTGGAAGGCTTGCTAGATACCCTGTTATCCTGGCGCTGATTCCCACATCCATAGCTCAGGTGGAAGATGGAAGCATGGGCAATCTCCCAGGCAGGTCTGGGAACTCTGCAGGTTAGGTTTCTGGTCTGAGGCAATATCAAGAGTTTAGGTGGGTTTGCACCTTTTCTGTGGCAGGGCTGGGATTTTGTTTTCCCCAGAACTGAGTTCAAACTCAGAGGCTGAAAGTCCTCCTTCATACTGTGGACTTCATCATGATCAGACATGAACAGAATTTCACTGCTCTTGTCCAAGCAGGGAAGATGTACACTGGGAAACCACACTGGGTCAGAGAGATGTCTACATCTCTCAGGAAAAACATCACTGGAATTTTGGGGAGAAAAGGTGGAAAAACATCAAAGCAGACGAATGAGGGACAATGTGCTCCTATCTCAATTTTCTTATTTGCTGCTATGAGTTGCAGGTTATATAGGCTCTGAAGACTGAACCTGCAGGTTCAGGCTCCAAAACTGGGCTCATCCTTAGTTAAAGCTCATTGGGGTACTCTTGTTCTCCACAAAACACACAAGCCCACTGTGAACATTTCTAAATTCTTGGACCTGACAAATTCTCTTGTCTTAGACCTCCCCAGTTCAATGCTGTAAACCTGAATCCCATACATTTTAATTTCACTGTGCATTCCCCCACTCCTAGGTGATTAGGAAAGGAAGGACAGATATCCTCATATGTCTCATAATTTTATTTCCTCCCACCATCCACTCCAGTCTGCTGTCTGACACTAACAACCCCTGTCTCCTCCATGTCTTCACCTGGGGGTGTTCACAGGCTTTCTGTCTCACCTCAGAGGCCCCTCAGTTCTCCAGCATCCCTTCAGAAGCAGGCTGACCCAGGTTTGGCACACAATTCCAAATGAAGCAGCACTGCAGGTGTACCAAGAGCTCTTCCAGAGCCCTCTCCACCCACTGCCTCTGCATCCAAACAGCTGATTTGCCTGCTCAAGGGCATCACAGCATGGGGCAGAGCTCTGCAGAGACATCCACCCTCACTTTCATTTGGCTGATACTCTTGCTTCAGGACCTTTTGGGTATCTAAAGAGTTCTGATTCCGCCCTGCAACACACATTACTTTGAACATACCAATATTTAGTTTCACTCACCAGAGCACAGCGCGTTCATTTAACTTAATTCTCTTTCCCAGGCATTTCCCACAGCCCTTTCTGTCCACAGCCAACATAATAACTTTGTCTCATCGGCTGATTTCCATACAGCACATCTCTCCTCCCACCTTTCCAATTCATTAAACAATAAGGTAAATCACAAGGGATTTAGAAGAGAACCTGGAGGCCATGTTAACCTTTTGCCATGGTGAAACTTGACTGTTTAATCCCCTCATTCTTTCAGTCTCCAACTCAGTTTTTTGATCTATGTCAATATTTTGTCTCTCACTGACTACTTAGCTTCTTTAGCAGCTCAAGTGCGGGATCTTTCAAAAGCCTTTTGGAAGTCTAAATACATTATATCAGTCAGTTCTCCTTTATCCACTGTGTTATTGACACATTCAGAAAGTTGTAGGAGATTAGCACGATGCAGTTTTCCCCTGCTGAACCCATGCTGGATAGGCCCTGTCAGACCACAATCTTCCAGATGTCTTCAAGCACTGCTTTTTAATTATCATTCCCGCCAGTTCTCCAGATACAGATGCAAAGCCTACTGATCTTTAATTCCCCGGATCATCACTGAAGCCTTTTTTTAAATATAGGTACAACATTTGGTCTTCTCCAATTCCCCGAATCAGTAGCTTTTTTTTTTTTCCACAAGAGATTGCATATTTTTGTTAGCAGCTCAATCACTTAAGCTCCTTCCAAACTCTCGGATTTAACCATCTGGACTTGATAACTTATTGTTCAGGGAAAGGGGGGGCGGAGGTTTTGTGGTTGCTGGGGTTTTTTTCACTGTGTTTGTGGGTTTTTTTATGAGTTGCTTTGTCCCAGCACCCATTATTCTACCAGCATATTTTCTAACAGATCCTCATCTGAGCAGATATAGGAAAAGAATCTCACAAATACCGTTGGTAGGGACAGCTGATACAAGAGAAATCATAAGAGAATTCAGCTCCCCAGCAACATCCTAAAAATGGAGATACTGAGTCACTTTAAGCACAGGAGGTGACTGGAATTGATCAATGTGAGTTTTCTTGGAAAACTTCCACTCTGTTCTGACCAACCAGGCTAGTTTTGCTCATTTGTTTGGGTCTCTTGCTGAATAGTGATTTCCATCTTGACCCCAGAAGATTCAGGGCAGGAACAGTGCTAGCTTGATTATATACAGCCTAAGGTGTGATGAAAAGAAAGTGACCTCAGTGCTGGGGGATGCATGAACCTGGGAGGAGATGAAACCCAGCGAGGATGAAAGGAAGTAAATCAGAAGGTGAGCAGAACAATGCCGGGCTGTTAGCTCCAGTGATTGCCTTTCAACTGCACCAGCCACAAAACATGAAATGTAATGGGCAATGCTGCAGAACTCAAATAAGTAGCCCCATTATATGAGTGTTTCTCCCTTTGTGCCAGACGGGTTCTCGATAGATTTCACCATGCTGGCTGGCTTTAAAAGGCACGGCAGTTAAGATCGGGGCACAGCCCGCTGGCCCTGAAGTGCCACTCACTTCAAGCCACACCTTCCACCGGTCCTGCAGCGAGGAGTCAGGGAGCAGGCTTGAGGTGGAAAAGAAGCACCCACAGGTTTATGTCTCAATGAACACACGGGCAGCTGTGGATACACGTTCACTGGCCAACCTGTCTGCAAGCCAGCACTGGCGTTCCAGCTTCTGGAAACCATCGCATCCCCATCAAAAGTGACACTGAGAACATCTGTATGAAATCTAGCTACCCTGTGATGGACCTGGCATGCCCACCTTACCCGACAGACACGTGCTCAAGTATATTTCATAAAAGAGGAAGAGGAATTTCCACAAATCCCTCTAATCTAATTGCTGTTGTCCAGTTCTTACGGGATGTGTTGATGGGACAGAAAAGATTCTGCTTCATGTAGCTTGTTGAATTCCTTCCCTGCAGAGACTGCCCATGTGAGGGAATGTGGCCATAAGTTTTTCCGGGGAGCCATCTAAAGGCAAGTCCATGGCTGCCTCTAAGACCTCACCAATATCCCCCCAGTACCAGAGCAAGGCAATTCCCAGCAGTGCTGGGCAGCACATTCACTTCCTCTGGCTCCGTGGGGCGAGGGCCAGGAGGACAGAGGACACAAGGAAGGGTTTCTCAGCCATGTTCCCTCCTCCACATCGGGAGCAGACAAACACACACAGCAGAAGGCATCTCAAAGCAGGACAGTGTCAGGCTGGCTATTCCCTTAATTAAGGAGAGGATAGAAGATGAGCAGTTTATTGTGCAGAGCTGGTCCTCCTGCCATAGAGCTTTTGAGACCACATCCCTGCCCAGTACAAACATGGTCAGGTCAGACTCTAGTCTGTAATATCAATATAAGAACTTCCATAACATATTGTCACTGCAGGAACATGCTGCTCTCTTTCTGCCTCCCTATCCACCCCTTTCTTCATTTGCTGCTTCTGTCCTTTTTCTCTCAGGTCCTCCCTCTTTCTCATCCCAGTGTCCGCATCCCCTCCATACCCCCGCATGCCTCGCAATCCCCCTTCCCTCCACAGCACCTGCCTCCACTACATGCAGGTCTCCACCTCCACAAAGGAAAAGAGAGGGCTCACACTGGGATGAGACAGAGGAGGAACTTGGGAAAGCAAGAGGTCTCCTTCATGCCCTGACTCAGCCCAACACGACCCCCCAGACACCAGACACAGCCCCGCTGAAGGTGCCTGTTTGGGCTGGCATGAAGCAGCATGGACACTCACACAGATGCTGTTCTACTGCACAGGGCACAAACCAGGCAGGGGGGTAGCATGAATCCCATCCAGCTGCAGTTCCAGAGAGGCTTTTAACTCGTCTCCCTCTCCTCACATGCACTGGTCTGTCACATGTGTGTGTGTCTCAGGGCTGTCCTCGGCTGCTCAGCGGTGGCTGAGCAGAGGGTGCAAGGGGGAGGTGAAATGACAAGTGACAGGGGCTGGGGATGGCCAGCTGCCGATCATGCCCTGTACCAGGGTCCCCTTAGTCCCCTGCCACACACGGGCACGTGGCACGGCTGCTCGGGGAGGCCCAGCCAAGAGGCCTGTCCTTCTCCACTGAATCTCCACTCTGTTTCCCAAGTGACAAGCCACAAACTCCCTTTCTCCTCCCAAACAAACAGAGGCTTGAGTGAATCGCTGCCTGGGCCCTGGCACGCAGCCCCCGGGTAATTACGGATTCTCCTCGGGCATCCAGCCCCCTGCGAACAACAGCACTCAGCCATGTCAGCAGAGTCCGCAGGCTGAACCTCCCTTTCCCCACAGCATCTCTCTGTGCAGCCTGAAGCATTGCTCCTTCACATCCTTGCTCCTCAGCCCCCTCCTCTCCCATAGTGTTTGTGGCTACTGCCTGTTCCACGTAAAGGTGGGGGAAACTGAGGCACAGCATGGTGACCGGTGAGAGAGTTTGCTAGGATTAGGAACCTTAGCAACAAGGTTTGGTAGACAGTGTCACCTCTTGACTTTAACCTCTACAAGCTCATTTTGCTGGGATTTCGAGTAAAACTGACTTCAGACTGATAAACCTGGTCAACAAATTCTCCTCCTAATCACCAGAGACTTGCACACATCCACACAAAAGCATGAGGCAAAACACCTCACCTCACTCACCTCACTTCCTGCCCTTTGGCCCTTCAGCACAAACCAAACTACCTCCCTCAGCAAGACAAGCACCTGAGTGACAGACCTGGAAAAAGTCCCTGCAGCATAGCAGTGAGGGTTTGCACTCATACTCTGTCCCCAGTGAGCACTGCCTCCAGTGGGGCTGGCTTGGCCTCTATCCATGGTGCAACCCCCTGTTCTGACAACATGATCCTATGAGGAACAATAATGCCTCTCCTGGACCACGTGCACTGTGCTGTGCAGTGGTCAGGGCTGGAGAGCAACATCCTCCTGCTGAGACAGTGCTTCCCTCCCCTTCCTCTCCTGCACGATGCCTGCCCTCCTCCCAGTCAATGCCATCCTCTCCAGCATCTGCCTGCTGTGGGACAAGGCTTGCTCCCAGACTGTAATTTAACCCCCTTTCAGACTGTTTTGCCCAACAGGAGGGACTGAACCAAGCTGGCTGCAGTGTGTAATTACATCTGTCAGATTAGCCGGAGCACGCACGACCCGGAGCACGTGCCAGATGTGGCACAGAAACAACGCTCGAGCCAGCACCAAGACAGGGTTGTGCAGACAGATAATACCCAACACAACATAAATCTTGCCAGTACAGAGTTAAGCCAACATTGTTTTCTAAACAAATCTCGAACAGCAGAGTAAATTCATACTGGATCAGCATTTTCTACCATGTAGCAGCAGCAGTTTTGACCCAGTACCAAGCTCCCTAGAGCTGGATTTATTGTCTTGTCCACTCTGAGTCAGTGCCAAAGCCACGTCCTGAGAGGACTGAGGAATTTAACCAATGCCAAATGACTTTGGAGGCTCCATATGGGAAGACCTTGCTTTCTGCAAACTCTCCAGCAATGACACCGCGTGCAACTGCATGGGCACGCTCCCTGCCAGGCTCTGGCCAAGAGGAAGAGTGACACATCAACAACACCACAGCCACTCCTCACCCGGCTGTGCACCGGAGGGTGTGACCCTCAGGGGGAAAGAGCACTTCACAGGATCGTCAGCTGGCAGCAGCAACCAGAAACAACCCCACCGGGCAGCATCAGCCCTTCCCAAGGCTGACCAGAGCTGCTCCTGCCCGGCAGGGGGGTCACAAAGGAGGAGAAGTGAGAAACAGGTGCTGAAAGAGGGAAAAGAAGGGCTCGGGGTACCCCAAAGACGGAAGAAAAACAGCAAGAGGCACCACACAGAAGTTGAAGGCAACAGTTCATGTAGAAGGGTAGGTGTTGGAGTAGTGGGTCGGGGGCATTGAGGAGCTGCAGATGGAGAAAGCTGATGGCAAAGCTCTGCGGGGGCAGCAGAGAGGTGCACTGGAAGATGCAGTGGAAGATGTGCCCTCCTTGTCAGCATCACTAGGTGGGACCTGGGCAGGAGGGGAGCAGCCCAACACCTCCTTCAGGGGACACCACAGCAGCACCACTGTTGGGACTGCACTGCAGCACAGACCCTGCCAGTCCCTTCCCCTCAGAGAAACACAACAGCCCCCAAAGTCTGACTCGGAAAACCCTGGTCTCTGCCAGGCAGAGTCTGTGCATCTGAAACCACAGCCTGGCAGGTTGCAAACTCCCAAACCTCTGCTTTAAAATCCACTCCCCTAAGGTTACCCACTGCTTTGCCAGCAGCTCATTGCTTTAGGGTCTATTTTGGGGAAAGGCATCTCCAGGCACGTTCGTGCTCCTCGAGGACTGGCAGCATGTCTGGGCCTGCCCAGGCACTGGGAGAAACAGCTGCTCCCACTCCCCTCCCATCCCCACACCACAGCAGCTCCAGCAGCACGGAGACATGGCATGGAAACAGTGCAGCTGATCTTCCTGCCTTCCCTGCAGAGGAGCCGAGGAAAGGGGCACTGAGGGCAGCCCCAGGCAGCAGGAGGCCCTTTCAGGTGCTCCCAAGAGCTCTGCGCCCCAAAATGGGTCAGGCTCAGCACAGGGCCCCTCCACTGCCTGTGCAGGGCACACGGCGTTCCCAGCTTATGAAACACACTGTCTCCAGTAGGAAAACATCCCTTCCAGCTGAGAAGGGGCACCAGGGCACAGCAGATATGCCCATCACCCCAGAAGCTGTGGCAGGCTGGGCTGGGTATTCAGATGAGGTACCTGGCTAGGAAATGGAGGCCAGCATCTTCTGTGGGGAATTGGAATCCCCAAAATATCCATGAGATGAGGAGGAAGAGGGAATCCTCCCCTCCATGCCCCACTCCCGGCAGCATGATGCCCGCTCCTGCTCTGCTGCAAGCTGCATCCCTGAGGTGAGCCAGACCAGGGCTGCGGGGCCCAGCTTTGCTGCTGGCCAGGCTGCAGCAGTCAGCCCGGCTGCCCCTTCTGCTGGGAAAGAGGGGAGGCGGAGGGAAATGACGAATGGAGAGGAGCAGACAGGTGTGTGTGTGCCCAGGGAGGGATGGGAAAGGGGCGGAATGCGCTCAGGACTGCGTGCGGGGGGCCCGCAGAGCTTCCCCCGGCTGCTCTGCAAACAGCCCCTCCCTGCACACGCATGCAGAGCCACAGGGGAAGGGGCTCAGAGCGGACCGAGCAGCTCTTCCTTGTGGGGAGGGCGCTGATGAAAGCCTGGATTTTGTTCACAGCATAGCAGAAACCCCTGCCCTTCTCCTCCCTCTCACCTCTGGGGAACAAGCAGCGAGAGTGAGCGAGGGAGGGTGGGATGAAGAGAGGCACGGAGAGAGGTGCCGAGGTTGGCTTACCTCACAGTGCCTGCGCTGGGGGTGCCCGGGTGCGCAGCAGGTAAATCCAGGGCTCTGCTCTCCTTGGCCAGTGCTGGGAAAGGTCTCTGTTCAGTCACATGAAGAAGTGGCCTGTGAGTAGGTGCTCCAGCTCACCGCCCGATCGAAGCTGCCATGGATTCATTGCGAACGACTTCGCCTTCTGTGAGGAGAGGAGGAAAGGGGAGGGAAAAAAAAAAAAAAGGAAAAAAACCACCAGCTTAAGACTTGGAGGGTAGATTCACTTCTTTCTTAGGTTTCCAATGGCAACTGAATATGCCACAGATGAAGATCCAGGGTGTGTGTGTGTGTGTGAATGTGTGTGTGTGGGAGGGACGGAGAGATGCACAGCTGCTGAGTCCACAGGCAGTGGAGGGTGTGAGCTAGTCAAGGCGTTTCGGTGATTATGGGAACAGACAACTGGACACGGGCAGCAGAGCAGACAGACAGCCAGATGGAAAGAGACTGAAAGGATGGAAATTGGATGGCCTGTATGCTAAGAGCCTGGCTGTCCCACTGCACAGGAAAGGAGAGAGCACCTGACCCAGCACAGGGCAAGGTGCTGCTGACGGAGCTGCGCCGGGAGAAGGTGAGGTGTGCCTACACACATGCACACCACCTCCCTGCCCACGCCGTCACCCAGGCACGCCCCCTGCAAGGACACTCGGGACACACACACACACACACACACACACACACACACATTTACTCACTGGTGTTTCCACACCACCATGCACCACCTTGCGTGCAGCCCCTAGGAACTCAGAGCTCCTCTAAAGGATGAGGCACTTCTCTACTTCACATACACCCCACGCCTACCTACAAGGTTGCACATCTGTATTAAGATGCACACGTGATAATTCAGACAACCATCACACAGCACCTCATCAGCTCCACCCAGCCTATTCCAGCACTCCTATGAGTGCACAGCAAAAACATTTTTATACGGCACAGCGAATAGCGATCCCCGCACAAACGCACATGGAATACCCAAACGTGTCTGCCACACACCAGCTCCTGACCCCTGATACTGTCACTGCAGAAATAGTGTTTAAGGAGCCCACTCCCATAGCAGAGACCAGAACAAGTGCCATGTACACGCACACACATCCATACCAGTGCAAACTCCACACCAGCAAATTACGTATCTGTAAGAAAATGGGGGCACATAAAACATCCTCGTGCACTCAGGAACATAAGTCAAGCAAGCACCCGTGGCTGTACATCACACACGAATATACTCTGCTAATGAATTGCCTGCAGCATACAAACTGATCGTATCAGATACTGTTACCTACCTAAACTCAGCCCACACAGTGGCACAGCATCCTTCTGGATGCTAAACCTTAGCCCCAGCAACCACCAGACATACTCTGTCACATGGAAAACACAAATACTCATCAACATCCAACACAGGCAGACAAACACAAACTAGACATGAAACACAGACGGCCAGCACCACTCGCCTGAAAGACCAAAAAAAAAAAAGAAACAAAAAAGAAAAAAAGACATTCTTGAAAGTTATGAAGCTGGAACTCACTCTGGAGACAGTTGTATTATTCAAGTGTGCACACACACACACGCTCCACTGCCACACCAAATCTGCTTTAACTGTCTCTGTCTCCAAGACTTTTTGTTTGCACTTTCTCTAATTCTGCCCGTTCTGCACTCTCCCACGTGTCCATCCATGGACAGGAGCTGCCACTCCAGGGGGCCTGTACCAGCATCCACACCCATCCCTTCTCTGTGCCTCCATTCTGGTGTTAGATGTGCGTAATTTGCATGCAAAGAAGAGCGCGCAGTCCCACCAGCCCCGAGTGCTCTGAAAGTGGCTGATATTGGCATCAGGGGACGTGACTGCGAAACCTAAGCGTGGCAAAGAAGTACATAAACCCTTATGGGAAGCAGAGATTTGGCCAGGAAGGCGCCAGCTTCCCCCAGTCCCCAGGAAAGACAAGGAGATACACGAGGTGGGTAAGAAGGGGCAAGGGAATGAAGGGAGATCGGCCCAGCACCAGGGACAGCACAGCGAGCGCTCAGCCAGGCTTGTTTAACAAGCTCGGCAGTGTCACAGCGGGATGCTGCCAGCGATGACGGACAACAATCAGGGTTCGGCATCAGGGCAAGCGAGCGTACCTGTGTGCCCCCGGGAGGCGGGAGAGGCAAGGGAAAGCATGGGCTTTGCAGCGGAGAAGAGCAGCTGGGTGTGGGTGCAACTGGAGGTTGTGCGGTGCAGGGGTCCGTGGCTGCACTGGCATCGCTGGAGCAGTGGTGGCACAGATACAAAAGCTCGCAGGCAGAAGAAAGGCTGGCATAGGCGTGGCTTAGACACAGGCAATGCAGGGGTTGCAGCCGGGTCTAGCCCCAGCTGCACGGAGGAAATGTGGAAGGAGTCCCATCAGCTCCTGTCCCGTGCTGTTGGACAGAACAGGCTTCCAGCACGTCTAGATACACCTCAGTGTAGGCCAGCTGTAATGGCCTCCTTCAGGAGCTCCCTGCCCTCACACTGGTCATGGGCACCCCAGCAGCCCCAGAGCATGTAAGTACCCTTTCCACACCATTACTCAGGCACGCCAACTCTCCACTCCCCAAGGCTGCCTGCTCCAGCGCACTCCCACCTCCCCATGCTCACACCACATCCATGTTCGTGTGGCAGCACCAGAGGAGCCAGAAGAAACATGTGGGGAAGCCCCCACTGTCACCTCAGCCCCAAACAGCCCCTTTTCCCCTCTGCCTTCACCAGTGCCACCATCATTCACTTTTCTGAAGTGCTCTGAAGGAGTAGAAATTTCCTGTATCTCTCAGCTAAGCTTGGCCTGTGCACCCAGATGATTTCAGCTTGCTAGGAATGTCAGTGCCTCAGCACTGTGCTCAGTTGTACCTGCGTGCCTCTTCCCACAAACATCCATTGTGCATTACAGCAGATGAATAATTTAGGCTGAAAGGGGACAAGTGAGAGAGTCTTCTGGGCCTCAGCTAGGCACATGTACAAAGCAGAGTGGAGATGGAGTTGCCTCATTTGGTCAAAGCTAGCAGATGCTGCCAAACCTAGAAAAGCCACTATGGCCTGAAGTGCTACTTGGGTTAAAGCACGGTCATGAGGGCAATTTAAAGAGGCATTTGGACTCAGAATTTCTAATAGGTGCTGTGAGTGACACAGAAGTGTTGTGTGTGGATGGGCAAGGAGGATCTTCATCTCTGAGACACTTAGCGCTGACCTAAGCAGCTGAAGAGAGCCACTAGTGGAAAAGGGAACCATCATCCTAAACTGACCTGCAAACCATCTGCTCCTGTGCTTCAGAGGCATGGAAGAAGTACCATGACTGGCTAAACAAAGGAAAAGGGATTGAGAAAGCAGAGCAAACAGGAGCTGAGTGGGATGCATATGCGTGTTTGCACGCGCGCATCGGTGTTCGTCTCAAAGGGTTGCCACACCACAGTTTGGTGGTGGCACACAGAAGGACCTGGAAGACACAAACAATGCATCTGTCAGTGCCACCCTGAGCAACCTATCTGCATGGGATAGTGCTGCAAGGGGGAACATGGAGAGTGTGGTGCCACGTGTGCAGGGGGGTGTGCATCAGTGCGTGGCCTCTGGCAAGCACATGCGTGTTGGTGCTGTGCATGTGCCTGCTGTGGGCAGTGGCTGCCAGGTAGGGATGTCTGGGATGGGCACGTGTGCACCAAGCACTGCCCTGCAGGGTGAGCAGCAGCTGTGGGTGAGTCTGTTCCTTGCTGAGAACACCGGCACATCTGCGAGGGTCCCCTGTGGGCTGCCTTGTGTGTGCGTGGCAGCCTCCACCTCTGTGAGGCAGCGCTGTGCTCCTGCACACCTACAGAGCCTTGGGACAGCAGTGCACAGAGCTGTGGCCGTGTGCATGTGCTGGAAAGCACCCTGGGAGCACCCAGGCTTGCAGGGATGGGATCCCCTCCCCGGCTGGAAGAGTCCGTCTGGCTCCTGCACCGCCTCTCCTCCTGGTCTCCGCTTTTCCTTTCTCGCCTTCCCTCAGCTCCCCTTGCTCGCTGGCAGCAGCATGCTCTGCCCTGGGAACCAACTCCCACTCACCACACAGGGAGGGAACTCCTTTCTTAGCAGTTCCCAGCTATTTTCCCATATTGAGAGCCAGAAAGTGAAGAAAAATTTTGGTGGGCAACCTGAACTGGACCTATTCCCATTCCACGTCCTTATCCCCCTTTTCAACCCACAGGAACTGCATTACAAACTCACAGACTTGCACCCAAACCCACAAACTTCCACCCCCGAGCCCCAAACACTATGAACTAGACTCAGCTCATATCTGAGCCACACGCCATCTCAGGCTGACACAGCTCAGGTGGGGCAGCTCAAGGTAACAGAGTTAGGAGAGAGCAGTCCCTGTAGCTGGGAATGTGGAAAGGCTCCTGCAGCTGCAGCCACATCTGTCTGACTCTCAGCTCCCCAGCCAGAATCACCCATAGCTGGGGCTGGAGTAAGAAATTGTATGCAGGGACTGCAGTCAGCACAGCTCAGACTCACGCTTCTGGAGCCAAAGCAACACGTCTCAGCTGCTCTGTTATTGCTCCTATCAGAAGGCTAAACCTTCAGCCAGATCCCGCTTCCAGGGGAACTTCCAGGCTGGGTTCCAAAGCACGGAGCCTGTCCACTGGGAGAGCCTCTGGGGCAGTGGCACTTGAGCAAGAAGAAAACCCCAAAGACATTTCTTTATTTCTTTAGCTAATTCTGCAGATTACTACCTTCCTCCCAAACACCCTACCCAGTGCTCTGCTCATTTGTGCTGAGGCTGATCTAAATTACCCAACTCCCCAAACTGAAATGCAAACAACTGGCCTCCATTTCAGGCTTTGCTTTTGCCCTATATCCCACTTCGCACCTTTTCCCTCTGGAGGACAGAACTAGCACACAGGAGCCACTTGTAAAATGTGCACACCTTCCCTGGAAGGCTTCATGGGCTCCCAGTAAGACCCAGTTTCACCCAGGACCAGGAACATACAGTTTTGCCATTAAATGAAGCCTTGACACTTAAGCACCATTTGGTTTTTTCTCAACTGCAATCCTGAATCTGTGGCATCCCCAAACTTCACCCGACCCTGTGCACTGAAATCCACACCTCTAAGCTCCATTTAGAACCCTTTAATTTGTCTCCAGTTTTCTTCTGAATCCAGCCTTTCACTTTACACATAAGAGTGCTCAGTACCTGATCCCTTCTCTGATGTTTTCTCTGCACCATCCATGACAACAGACTGGGAAAGTCTGGCTCTCAGATCCACTGCATAGCAGCAGTCACGACCCACAGTGCAGGTCTCCAGGAGGCAGGACAGGATTTGCCAGGGTTTTTTTTTCCCCACAGAGGAGCCCTGCTCATGGCTTCAACAGTTTGGGTGACCTTTTCACTGCTGGCAATCACGACCAGGAAAATAGCCCTCTGTGCTAATATTTAAATATCCACCATGAAAAGCAGGGAACCAGCCTCAGTACCTGTTCTGGGCCTTCCCCTGTGCAGCACCACAGCATGGCCACTCCAATTCTTCCCTCACACTGAGGTCTCTCCCTCCAGCCCTGCATCCTCCTCTTCCCTGCCCGGCTTCATGAGCAGCTCTTGCTGATGCCTTTCCTGCATCCTGCCCTGCAGCCCTGCCAGCGTTCCAGGCCCCACCAGGCAGGAGAGTGAGCCCCTGATTACCATTCAAGCTGGATTCTCATTAGGCTGAAATGCCCCTCCAGGAGATCCATTAACAGTCCATAAGGTTAACTTAATCCAGCCAGACTTGTGTGGTCTCTGCCCAAATTCCCTATTACATTAACAATCTTGAGCCTTAATTAGCATGTGAGGCAGAGGTGGCGTTATTAATGGAGATAATATGGAGCATTAAGAATAAACAGGCTGGGCTGTCTCTCCCCCACCATGCATGCAAATCCTCTTCTGTGCAGGAACAGCGTGAGCTTCCCCCACGAGCAGGCAATGCAGGGGCTGGGGTGCCCCAGACCAAAGACAAGCCCTGGGGCATAAAGCCAGGCTGCTGCAGGAAGGGAAGGAAAACGAGATCTCAGAGAGACCCTTCATCTACTTAGGAGAAGAGGGGCTGATAATGGGAAGAGCACAGTGTGGCAAGTCCTGTGAGGCAAATCCTCACACTGGGAAGGAGCAGTCAGGTTCCTGGCTAATCCAGCCATCCCATCTTTCTGGGAGGCTTGGGGAAGCAAGGCCAAGGTTATGTGAATCTCTGTGTCCTTGCACGTTTCAATTCATGCTGCTGTGTGTGTGCACACAGGATAACACGATGGGTGTATGGGCTGGAACACCACGTGTGAGCAGGGGGTGTCTGTCTGAGAGGGAACAGGCTGTAGGAACCAGCTGCAGCTGTGCAAAATGCTCCTCATGACTCTCCTTTCTGACCACGGAGCCCCAGTGCACTGAGAATACAGCACAGGACAGAGGAGCTTCAGGTGAAGGAGAGGAGTAGTCACTTGGGGGACCAGAGAACAAATGGGTGGGGGGTCCAGCTTGGTGCAGATTGACCATGTGGTGGGGAAGGGACAGGTCCCTTTGCGGACAGGCTGGTGGCTGGCTGCACAGGTGGCTGGTCAAATCAGCTTGTCCATCACTGGTGAAGGGGCAGCCTGGGGCAGACCCTCTCCCAGCCCAGGCAGAGCCAGCAGGGGCTAGAGTAGAGGAGGGGAGGATGGGTGCTGCCAGCAGCAGCGAGGGGCAGGGGCAGCAGAGGGTCAGGGGTGCACTGAGTGTCAGCCAGGAGACACTGCAAGCCTGACACTTTCTTCTAAGATGAGCACTTGCAAAGCCATAAGGCAAAAGAGGGGAGGGGAGAAGCAGAAGCAGCTCAGCCAAGGAAGCAGAGCATAATGACAGAGTTCTGCACTGCTAATTCGCTTCCAGCAGCACCCAGCAGGATGGGGACGAAGAGAGAAGAGTGTCTCAGGGACCCACAGCTGCAGGGAATGGCTCCCTAGCTGCTCCTGAGGTCTGACCCGTGCTGTTCCAGCACATCTCCGTTGTGGTCAGTGTGCCCCTCCAGGCTTTGCAGAAGGGCTTGCACTGAGGGCAATGATCCCTGAAGCCTCTACAGAGTGATACCCCCGTGCCTGGGCCCTGGAGCACTCAGCCAGTGCTAAGTAGCCTTGCTTAGCAGGGAGCAGTGCCTCGGGCTGGGCTGCTCTCTCCCAGGGCAGCACTCAGCATCAGCCCAGCTGCCTTCGCATGCCCAGAGGTGCAGCAGACAACAGCAGAAGCCCTGAGCAGAGCTCAGCTCTTCCACTTTCCAGCACAGCAAGTTCCCACTCCCCCAGGCCCACCAGCCAGCCCCTGCCAAATCCATTTGTCCAATCTTGCGCTTTCTATTAATCCTGTTGAGCCATCCTTTAAGTTGCTCTGAGGCAGAGATAGAAAAATACAAAAAATGCCTTAAGAAGCTTTCCCTGACCTTGCTCAATTCAAGATAAAGGGCTTTGATTTGAAAAATTACAGTGGGGGTCTGTCACTGATCCATTGCGTGGATTAAAGGAAAACAAACAGAGGTGCAGGATGCAGCTAGGGCTAGGTGAGCAGGCAGGGAGGGGAGAAAGGTTACAACCAGCATGGGGGAGGAGACAAAACAAAGAAAGGACTGAAAGTGAGAGGGGGGAAAGAAAAAATAACTTCTCCCTCACCATCTCCACACTTTACTATTGGTAGAAAAGCTTTGTACATTCATGATGTTATACAAGAAGTCCCACCACCTTCCTTGGTCTGTAAGGAAGAGCGAGGTAGCTGCACTGTCTGTGGTGTGACCAGGCTGGGGACAGGGTGCTGAGACTGGAGAGGAGCTCCTTGCCCAGTCAGAAGCATCCTGTGGGGTGCCTGAGTGAAATCCCAAGGTGCAAGTGCCTCCTAAGGAGATTGTCATCACTATCTCTCCTTATGATGTTGTTCAGCCCTTTCCTCCTCCACACCAGACCGCTTGCCTCATCTCCTTCCCTTCCTGACAGTACTGTCCCTTACTGTCCCTGCTGCCTGTCCTGGCCCAGGACACATTTGACAGCATCTAAGCAGACTTCCCACCACCCACCTCAGTCCCCCACAGCCCTTGACTTGAAGGTCACTCAGAACAATTTTCCACTTTAGGAAATGTCGTAAGGACTAGCAAGGGCACCTTCTTCTTTCCCTGTACCCTCCAACATTTGTTGCACCCCCCAGGGGCCCTTTACTCCCTGGCATGAGCTTGTTTCCTCCCTCTGAACCTGCTCTGTTTCAAGATCACTCACAAGATGGCTGATGTTTCATTTTCAGTCTTCTATTACAGGTATGTTAACCAGAAAAGGAAGGTTAAAGAAGGTTACTGCATTCATAAGCAATGCTGGAAAACTGATAACAGTGGGTGAGGAGAACGCTAAAATACCCATATTTTTTTGCCTCAGTCTTCAATGGCAACATTTCTTTCCACAGCTCTTGAGTGGATGGACAGCAGGATAGGGACTTGGAGAGCAAAGTGCTTCCCACTCTAAGTTCAGGTTCATGAGCACCTGAGGAACCTGAACACGCATAAGTCTAACAAGATGCATTCCAGAGTCCTAAAGGAATTGTCCAATGTAGTTGCCAAGCCACTCTCCATGATACTGGAAAAGTCATGGCAGTAAAATGAAGTTCCAGGTGACTGGGAAAAGGGAAGCACTGTACCCATCTTTAAAAAGGGTAGAAAGGAGAACCCTGGGAACTACCAACCTGTCAGCCTCACTTCTATGCCTGGGAAGATCATGGAAGATTCCCTTCCTATTTTTCAAGCCTCCTCAGAGCCTGCCCATTTCTGTCTCAATGGCCAACTGGTTTCAGAATCTTTGCCCAGCTTCTTTAGCTCCTCCTATACCCTGTGTGGATGTGTGGGCACCGCAATTGACTCCGTTTTCACCTGTGTGCGACCTGGTGCACGGGTCACTTCCCACCCAGCAATGCCCCATGTCCTGTTGCTAAAAGCTACACCCCTGTAGCCAAGAAAGAGGAGCTGATAGATGCAGAGAGATGAAAGGTGAAGGGATACTGGGAAAGAAACAACAGAGACCGTAAAATGAGACAGGTCTATAAAACCACAGACCACAGGAAGGGTAGAGGAAAGAGGTGCTAACAGCCTCTTCCCACTCAAAAATCAAGGGTCAGGAAATTAAACCAGAAAGTTACAGGTTCAAGACAAACTGCATGTTTGTGCTGCACAACTTCCTACTGTGAGATTCTGAGGATGTTAAAACTTCACCTGACCTCGAGGATTGGCTGGACAAATTCAGGGAAGAAACAAATCCACCGAGAACTACAAGGTGCACAACAGACCTTACAGCACTGGATCCCTCAGACACACATCACTGGAGGCTGAATGGGTGCTCAGAGGAAGTGTCCTGCCTATATACTCTTCCCTCTTTCAGCTACAGTGGGAGATACTGCACTGGAAGGATGACAGACCTGGCTTGGTAAGGTCCTTTCTGTATTCCCTATGGCTTTCCATAGCCAGGATGACCCAGAAGTCATGGGCAAAGAGTAGCTCTGAGTAACAGTGTAATTTTGGTGCATTAGATCATTTTGGAGATGGATGGACAAGGCAGCAAACAACAGCTCATTCCAAGAAAGATTTCTTTTTCCGTGACCTAAAGCTGGAAGGAGGTCACATGTCTTTTAAACCAGTCACTCCAGTACAGATCCTTGCTGGGAATAACATCTCTGCTTGAGCCTTAGCTCCCTCAATGCCTGTTTCCAGACTTTTCTAAGACCAAATCCCCCTTCCCTGTTGATAAACACAGAGCCCTTTAAACAGACCATCTGTAACAGGTCCAACCCCCTTGAATTCCCTTCCATTTCCCTGACCTGTCCATCACACTATTCACGGCAGCCTCTCCACACTAATCCTTTTATTATGATCTCACTCAATTTTCCTGGCCTATGACTGCAATGAGGAAAAAAAAAAAAAGGAGGGGTATTAATCCTTCTGACCTTGTTGTCCCAATTCTGGGCCATCTGTGACTAGGAATTCAGAGGAGGGAAGTCTGATCCTCCTGACCCCACTGTCAACCCCTTGCTTTAGGAGGTTCAGTTTGTACTGTCCTGGAAAGTTGTTGTTGAAAAACCCCTTTTCACTTACAGGCACTTCCTACTAGATTGCTCCTAGACTGCCTCTCCAGCCCGAGAGGGTGGAGGGAATAACGTCCTCCACCTCCATCAGATTCTGTTTACTTATTCCTCCTGTATCACCTCTCTGCTCCCTCAGCAACAGTGTCTGGGGGGTTCTTCCCAGCCATGACTCAGGGAAGAATTGCTAAAAGGTGAAAGACACTCAAACATCTCTCAAAATTTCCCTGGCAATGCTGCATATAAAGAGGAGGCCTTGCAGCTCACTCCACTCCCACCGCTGGCTGAGTGCAGCCTGTTCCATCCATTCCTTCCCACCACCATGTTTCCTTGCTGCCAGCAGTTGCATCTCCATGAACCTGCCACTCTATTTCATAGGTGGTTTGAGCACTCACAACAGCAAGCTTGCATGTGTCCTCAAGAGACAAATATTCTCCTCTTTGCTCAGCTTCATCCATGCCTCTGACTTTGCCCATTTTTTGCCACTTTAAACAGTCTCCTCCTTTCCTTGGTGTTCACAGTCCTCAATACACACCAACTGTTATGTATCATCATTTAGTCAAGCTCTACATATTTTCTTCTTTTAATCTCTCCTCATAAATAAGCACCTTCAGCCCTTTCACAATTTTTACTGCTCTTCTCTGAATTCCCTCCAATTTATCCCCCTCCTTCAGCTAGCACAGCACTCAGGTTTGCACGCTGGGTTTTCCAGACTGATCTTACTAAGGCCTTGGAAATAACATGAATTCTGTCTCCCTTGTGCTTCAGGGTTTCATGTTTCTGGGTGTACTTGAGTACCTGGATGTCAGGAAAGCTGTCTCACTTCATACTTGTGGCACCAGGTACTACAACTCAAGGCTGTCTGCCCAGGGAGAGGAAGAAGCAGGTTCCTGAGAGGTGGGGAGAGGAAGACACGTGGACAGGTGGGACAGATGTCCTGCAGCTGAACAAGGGACACAACTACAAACCCTTACATGCTCACACACCTCGAGAAGAGACATCAAGTCCTGGATGTGGAAAAGGTGCATATGCACACACACACAAACACACACACATGCTCACTCCATGAATAAACCCCCATACAATCACCTGCATCCCACAGGAGTGCACACAGGAACACACACAGGGGTAACACCAGGAGGCAGGAATGACACACACGTGCACGGAGACTTTGGGGTGCACACGTAACCTGTGCATACAAGAGGATGGGACAAAGTCTAGCAGAAAATGGTGCTCTCCCTGCTCACAAACATACATGTTCTCATGCATAAACCAACGCTCCCAGAGGAAAGAGAGCAGCTCATGGAGTCCTCATAGTAGCCTAAAAATACACAGGCAGCTCTGACCCATCTGGTCTGCAGACTGAGCCTATGAGCCATGGAAAGAATGAATACAAACATATGACACCTTGCCTTAAGGCAACTGGTAGCACATGCATCATACTGAGACAGTCTTCATATCTACAGACCCTTCCATGGTGATTACCTTATCACCAAAGCTATTCAGAAGCGAGGTGAAAGCTGAGGAGCACAGAGGGGAAGAAAGGGACTCTCCACAGGGTAGTTGTGGCAGAGCTAGGGATCCCTCCCCCTACTCTGTGACCCCCTCCCTGAGTCATGTTACTGATGATCCTTCCTCACAAGGATGTATTTGCTCCACCTTTCTGCTATCAGACATCCACAGGAGTCAAAAGCACCCACAGTTTCTTGCAAACAGTCTTTCTCCTACAGCTTACCAAAACCAGACGGGTATTAGCATTTTGTGAGTGTCAGTGAATAGAAAAGAACACGAATTCTTGGCCCCCAGACACAGCTTCTCACCTCTGTGAAATTCATACTGCACCATCAGCTCCCCAGAGCACCACCTGGAATGAAATTCTGTGCTAAAGGGCTGAAAAGCTGGAGATGCACTCCCCAGAGTGACTGCAGACGGGAAAGAACAGCCCCAGCACATCAGTCAGGTCAGCACAGAACGGGCTTCACCTTCAGCAGCAGAACAGACTCACCTGTGGGGTACTGATCCCATGCCTATGTCCATGGTATCTGATGCTGTGCTATAAGGCATCACGTAGCCACTGAGACTCCCCAAACCAGTGATGCCTGGGGACCTTTAGAGACTCCCTGCAAGTGGCAACATCTGGGGACAGAACCCATCAAGTCGTTCACCTCAACCTGACTCCTGGTAGCTTGTTTCCCACCTCTAAAAATGCCATGGAAAGAGTGACAACTGCCCTTCCCTCCTTCTGTACCTCAGCTGGTCAGCTGGAACTGGGTTTCCTCTTGGCTTATGAATGTTGAGAAAATGAGGTCATTTCTCCTCAGTGACAGAAAATTATTTGGTGAGGAAAGCGGTTCATCTCAGGCAATGGCTGCGTACCCCTGAGCTGCCCAGGAGACCCTTAAAGAGGAGGTCAGGGCAAAGCAAGGCATAAAACCAGCACCATTTGGGGAGCACAGGAAAGTCAGGGCACAAATGCAGTGCTGCTGAAGTGAGGCTGTAACTGCTGCCAGACCATCTCACCACTGAAGCAAACACAACAGCAGTCCCACAGTCATTGTCACCTCCAAAGCGTCAAGCTTGACTCATCTGGGGATATAAATACAGCACTCATCTGGTTCACAGCCGTGAGAAACCCACCCTGACCCAGCAGAGAGAAAGGGCTGGAGGTGGGTCACAGCCCCTTGGGCTGCTCCCTGAGTTCTGCTCTCTCCCCTTCCAGCCCACAGAAGGGATGTCAGCCCCCTGCTGCCCTGGCAGAGGAGGTGGCTGCCAAGCATTCAGCTTGCCTCCCCTTCAGTGGCTCCTTCCATGTCCTCCCTCACCTTCTTCCCACATGGAAGGTACTGGGGGCACTGAGCTCTGCTCCTTCAGAACTGCTCAGGCACCTGCTCTAACTCCAGTCTGGGCAATCCTCACCCGCAGAACCTGCAGAGCTACCAGGCAAACTCCAGCTTTCCCCACAGCTGCCAGCAGCCTGGGATCCCTCACTGCTCAGGACAGCTCTGCTCCTCCATGAAGGAGCAAGGCAAAACCTCCTCTGTTCCCAAAAAAAGGGATATATTGCTGGAACACATTTGCTCTGCACCTAAGCTGCTCCTGTCCTGCTCTGGTGCGCAGGCATGGGAAAGGGCTGCACGTGGTTTTTGGGACATCACATCCCTTTACCAGAGCAAAGTGGCCCTCACAAGCTCACAAGAGTCTCAGGACAGAGGTGCTCCCTGCATGTCCTCTGCCCTCCCTCACACTAATAAAAGTAACAGCTTAGCCCAGGTCCATGCTTACAGGGGACCAAGGGAAAAAACCCACAGTGTTCAGGATGAAGGAGAGAGCAGGCAGGTCTCTCTCCCTCAGCAGATGTGCTGATATTTTCTGACACAGCTGATAACAGCACTGGGAGGTTTCAACAGGCCCTGATATGACCACTAGCTTTCTTCCCAGGTGGGCAGAGCTCTTCACCACTCTTCAACAGGGTCAGATGAGGCAGCTGCACTCTGCCTGGAGCTGCATCTGGCTTCTGACATGACCCAGGTAAGCACAAACATTGCAGGCATCATGGCAGCTATGCTTTCCTCCCTGCTGCCTTCCCTGCCATCTTTACCTTTCTGATTTTAACCACAAGCTGCCCCCCAGCAAAAACTGCACCTCTGTATGCCCCCCTTTCCCAAATGCCCCCGCTACCCTCCAAGCGGCTCCTGCTCCACAGCGTAGCTTTGCACCAGTGCAGTGGATCACACAGCATATTCCCAAATACCCACTTTGCCTGGAGCTGGGAGAAGAGCGGGAAAGGCCATGCATCCACAGTTCTTCCCTTGGCGTCGTGGTTTTTGGTGGAGGAAAAGCAGCGAAGGAATTTTACTTCATGCCGACAGATCTGCGTGCTTGTGGGCTGGGTGCCCTGAAAGCCAATCACCCCCCGAGGAAAATAATGGGGTGAGGAGGGTGGCAAATGGAGAAGGGGTTGGGGGTGGGGGGAAGGTTTCTAGGTTGGGGAAATCAGTGGGATTGAAGCGTCTGCTTCTCACCCCTGGCACTGCACCGGCACCCCTCCACTCCCTGCAGCTTCCTCACTGCTGCTGGTACGGTCTGCACAGAGCGGGGAGGCGAGAGGGGGGCTGTATTTAAATTTATTAATAATGCATGTTCCATGCAAATGAAGCTGCCTTTGAATATTACATTAGCGATGCTGTCAGGCTGCGCTTCTTGGGACCCAGGAGTGACGGGATGTGTGGGGACCCGGAAGGGGGGTGTGGGGGGGTAGGGCTCACCAGAAATTCCTTCACACAGCCTCCTTCCTCCCCCTCCACCCCAGCTCCCCCACATTACACACACTCCCACTCCATCCCACCTCTCTGAGCATGACAAATTCCTTGGCTCACAGCATGCAATGCAGCCAGGCTCCCCGGTCCCCAGGCCCCCTCCAGTGGCATGGTCCCCCCCTCCTCTCCCTACATAATCCTTACCCCCCCTCCAATCTCAGCAATCCTCTCCCTGCTCCACAGCTTGGTTTATAGCTCTGTACCTCCAGGCCGGGGAGAAGGGTCCTGCTCTCCAGGAGCCTTTGCGGGAGAGGAAGGGGAGCAGCTCCTAAGTCTGGCCTGCACGTGTGCACCCCTTTTGTTCGCACCCACCGTGCTCGTGTGAGCCCAGAGTGGGTGCCAAAGGACCGCAGGCTGTGCAAGATGTATTTGCCCGCAGCACAGGAGCGATGCTCTCCTCCCCATGGCAGACAAGCCCTGCCCCGGGCGCTGGCGGGGATGTTCGGTGTTTATGCACAGCCAGCCCGGCTCTGGGCACATTCAGACACGGGACACGCACGCGTGTGCTGCATGCAGGGCTGGGGCACACCAGCACACACACGCGAGAGGGCATCACGCACAGCAGCTCCCGAATATGCTGCCTCCTGCAGCATTAGCTGATTTATGCTGCCTTTCCCTCAGCCACATCCAAGCTCTGGAATGGGAACGGCAGCAGCTGTGCACTCCTGCCTGTCCTGGGATGAGGATAGGATGCGCCTGTTCGTCTCTCTCCCCCACCCCCACCCCTCCTCCTTCCCCCTCCTTTTGCTCCCATTCATTCATTCAGCTTCTCCTCCCCGCCATCCCATGCCCCAAAGCAGGAAGATCCTTATGCATAAAAATATGGGCATGCTTTCTCTGGTGGAATAAACGGGCATGCAGACACCCTGCAGGTGATACATATACACTTACATATGCATTCGAGTAGCTGTCCTGGGCCCTACATAAATACCCGGCTCGCTCCACCACCACAGACACATTCACACACCCGACAGACACCACGCAGTGACTTTTCTGCAGCCAGCCAGTCTCCCAGCAGAGCAGTGTAAGAGCAGAGGAGAGGTTTACTCACTCCCCTGCATGCAAACCAGGTGAATATTCCCACAGCGCACACGGACAGACACACAGACACAGACACACCACCGGCCGCAGAGGCTCCCCGACAAAGTTTGCAGAGAGGCAGGGAGCAGGGGGCTGGGGGATGAGACTGGCTCCTTCTCCGTCCCATAACTGCAGGCAAGACACAGAGAGGTCTGTCTGTCCATCTGTACATGCACATGTGTGTATGTGTGGGGGTATATACACACACCTATAGCTATACCTATACATGGATACACACACGGAGACACACACACACATATATATATACAGATACACAGATATATGCACATACACAGATACCCCCTCCTTCTGCAAGGTCTGGATAGATGCAGACAGGTCAAACCCAGCTGTGTGCAGCAAGCCCTGAAGCTATTCAGCATCCCGATCCTAAGCAAGAGGACACGCGGACACACAGAGGACCTGTCTCCAAGCCTCTCTCCCTCCCTCCCATCACCCCATGTAGGCATAATCTCCCCCCGTACACACACACACCCTGGGCCACTTCCCCATCTCCTCTGCACTCACCCCTCGCCTTCATCCTGAGATCAGAGGCATCCAACCCCCAGGGAGTGTGTGCACAAGCTGGAGGAAAAGGGCAATCCATGCATCCTGCCCTTCTCCCCCTTTTCCAATCTCAGCGGCTTCTCCGAGAGGCAACACGGACGGCAGCCGGGAGCCGAGGACACGCGAGGCAGCGGCACAAGGACTGCACACAAAAACGTGTCACACACACTCACACACACACACACACACACACACACACACACGTACCTGCTTCTGGAGGGGCGACTGCTCCCAGCTTCCATACGGGGCATGACAGAGATGAAGTGGAGGCACAAAAGACCCCGGTCCTCAAGCAACTCGCAGCCCCGCAGATGTGTGTTTGTGGGGGGGTGTCCCCCGCTCGTGTCACCCCGTGGAGCTGTGCCGATCCTTGCCCCGCAGTTGTCTCATTCCCGGCCGCACCTAGGCAGCGCTCCCGGCCATGCACACGCGCGGGCACGGCAGGCAGGGATGGAGCAGCAGTCCAGGGAGGGCACGCACAGCCGGAGGATTTGCTGCCTTCGCCGCATCCGCATCACTGGGGGAAGAAGGCAGAAAGGGCTGTATTGGCATTTAAAACGCGAGTGATTAATTCGCCACAGGCTCGGCTGATAGGGTTCTGGGACCAGAGCCGGCGGCACTGCTTCTACCGGCTGGGAAGGCTCTGACAGGCAAAGGACCCTCTCCCATGGAGCCAGCTCCGAGCTCTTCTCGCCCGCACAGCCACGGCTCCGGTGCAGGCGGAAAGGGGTGGGCCTCCACCGGAGACATGAGCACACGCATGCAACAGCTGCTGGGAACTGCACACACACACAAACACACACACAGCTCCCCACAACAGCTGCTGGGAACTGCACACACACACCCACAAACACACACACAGCTCCCCACACAAGATGCTGGGAACAGCACANCACAAACACACACACAGCTCCCCACAACAGCTGCTGGGAACTGCACACACACACACACAAACACACACACAGCTCCCCACAACAGCTGCTGGGAACTGCACACACACACACACAAACACACACACAGCTCCCCACAACAGCTGCTGGGAACTGCACACACACACACACAAACACACACACAGCTCCCCACAACAGCTGCTGGGAACTGCACACAGCACACAACAGCTTCCCAGGAATACACACAAACAACAGCTGCTGGGCAATCTCACACACACAGAGGCTACAGCTTCTTAGGATTCTGTCACCCACATGAAAATACACCAGCTCCTAGGAACCACACACAGCTACCAGCAACAGCTCCTGAGGAGCTACACACATACACACCAGCTGTACACCTGCTGACACAGGTATGTGCAACAGCCACGGGAAACCACACCTGGATACAAGCCCCTGTGGTATTTGCTAAAAGAATTTTGACACATAAAAACATAGCAGGAGGTGGAGAAAACCTTTCATCCACACACAAACACACACATGTGACTGCTCTGGGGAGATTGTCTGTCATACACCTCCTCAAATCACCCCCACAGAAATGCAGCAGCTCCTCAGAAAGCGCCTGGAGCCACATACCCCCATGTATGTCTGGAAGACCTTCCAGCTCCCTCTCCCCAAACCCACATGTGCCATTGCCAGTTGAGATCTTGCTCACAGTCAGAAACAAGCATCCATGTGCACCAAGTGCTGGGGGGGGACTCAGCCACAGTTTTGCCCCCAAATACTTCATACAGGCAATACCTGCTAGGAAACCACATTACCAAACACAGGGTCACTCTTAAGAAATTATTCCCCAGTCCCTTAGCAGAAAGCAGAAGCACATGTGATGGACATAAATAATCTCTTGCACATGCAAGACAACTGAAGGGATACAATGCACCCCTCACACTCAGCACAGCAGTGGAGGGACCACCTGTCTGCCTCAGAGACATGCACACATGCAACAGTTGAAAACACTTAGGGACATTAGATGGGAGCTGACTTCCTGGGATGTACAGTCCAGTCTCCTGCTATTCCAGGCAACCACATCATACAGTCTTGCTCAGAAAGGTCTCAAGGTCCATCTGAGTACTGTGAGACTATTTGCTTCCTGCTCAGAAGCCACCTTGAAGATAGAAGCCTGCCCCAACATCTGCATTTACCCAGGCCCAGTTCAAACCACGTTTGTGGGCCAGCTGAGCACGTTCTTCACACAGAGAGGTTGCAAGAACAAATGGAACAGACACCTCCTGTACCCCTGCTTCACACAAACACAACACACACGCAACAGCTGAGTGAAGACATTCCCCTCAGCACAAATACCAATGTTTGCAACAGCTTCTGGGTAAACCCTGCCACCCACAGCACTCCTGTGCTCTCAGGTACAGAATATGCAAACATGTTGGGAAACTGACTTCTCTGATGGGAAACTGACTTCCTTCACATGGTCCAAAAACTCAAGAGGAATTAGTACACACACACACCATGCAAGCAGCATTGTTATTAAATGTGTTATATTAATGGCATGAAACTGCATCGGGGAGGTCTAGGCTGGATATTAGGAAAAGAGTTTTCACCCAGAGGGTGGTTGGGCACTTGAGCAGGCTCCCCAGGGAAGTGGTCACAGCACCAAGCCTGACAGAGTTCAAGAAGCATTTGGGCAATACTGTGAGGCACATGGTGTGATTTTTGGGTTGTCTTGTGCAGAACCAGGAGTTGAACCAAATGTTTCTTGTGGATCCCTTCCAATCCAAGATATTCTATTCTATTCTATTCTATTCTATTCTATTCTATTCTATTCTATTCTATTCTATTCTATTCTATTCTATTCTATTCTATTCTATATTGTGATGCCCACTGCATCTAAAGAAGCTCACCTGTGGCCCACCTGCCCATCCTGCTAGTTAATATTTGAGCACAGAACAGTGTAATTGCCCCATCTATCTCACACCTGCAGCTTTATAGAAGGAAGGTGAGCTCCTTTGACCCCTCTGCACATTTTCTTTCTCTGTTGAAAGAGAAATAATCTCATGTAAACCCAACCCCAGCAAGCACAGGGCTGCCCCTAATCTTCTCACATGCATGCAAGAGCCTCATGAACAGAGCACCAAACCAACAAACCTCTGCATGGGGAGGAAAACAATAAATAGCCCTAAGGGAATGGGTTGCCTCCCTCAGAACACAGGCAAGAACAAAGGGGCCATGTACCAAAGCAGGCCCAGGATCACACACGCCAGCTGGATGGCACGAAGAAACAAGATGGTCCACTAGGCACAAACACACAGGGTCATCAATCCTGTTGAAAATGACACATAGGAAGCTTGTATTCCATAAGCCCTCTTGTATTGTATCAAGCCCTCTTGTATACAAGCTTGCTTGTATAGTAAGCCCGCTTGTATTCCAAACCTGCAAGCCCAAGTGGGAAAAAACACCCAGACAGAAGAACACACACTAAGACACACACACACTCCTCAGGGACACAGGCATGCAGCTCTGAGGACACTTCTGGATGTTCCCTGGACCATCTGTAGATATCTGTTCCCAGTGGATTAAATGCCAAAATTACTCACACCTCCTGGAATCAGAGAAGGAAGCTTGACTTGGCAAGTACAGACTCAAGTCTCCTTGCCTTTATCACTTTGGGGTGTTATGACTGTGGGGTATTTCCTCCAAGCTCTTTCAAAGCTAAAAGCTGAAGGAACAGAGACTTGCTTCCATCTCACTCTACTTCCTCCAAGGACAGACAGTATCTAATTTTGGAGGGTGTTGAAGTAGGAGAAAAGGTTTCCAACTCCAAATTAATGCAGGATTTGTTCCTGCTTGAGTTCCTCCCGGATCATCTTGCAGTCTGTTTGTGATGAGTCTCCCAGAGGCTCTCCTGCTGGCACACATCCCTTCAGGACTCAGAAGTGCTGGGGGCAGGATCCTTGTACTACCAGGAACTCTGGGGGTCAAATGGTATTTGCTCATACTCCCACTGACCCAGGAACAACACTTAACTCCAGCAGAACAGAAGTGCCCCAAGAGACAAGCAGAAGCAAGTACCACATTTCCAGCAGTGTGGCACATTTGGGTCCTCAGTCTAATTCAAAGCTGGTCCCCCCATGCCTATTTGTCCCATTGCAGATGATCTAGAGGGTACAGAAGCTCACCCCCATGTTTATTTTGCAGAGACTCTGACCTTGCCAAAAGCCCTGGAAAGACTCTGTTGTTTTTTACTTCACAAATAAAAAAAAAAAAAAAGAAAAAAAAAAACCATCAGCAAGAGAGAAAAAAAAACCTCCTAAGGACGTCATAGATACTTTAAGTCAGCTGCAGAGGTGCCTCATTCCCTGTGTCCAGCAGTATAGAAGAAGAATCACCTTCTAATTCGTTTGTGCCAGTGTTTCTGAGACCACTACCTACAGCCAGGCCTGACCTCTCTGCCTCCTTAATGGGGATGAAAACAGCCCCAAAAAACACATTGGTTTATACCTTTCTGCTCAGCTCCTGCTCTGTTGGGCTGCCACATCCTCTAAGACTGGAGATGCTGTTAGGGGTGAGCAAGGGAGCTGACCTTATTAGAGCAATTCCCTAGTGTTATCCCAACATATGCCAGGGAGCTGTTAAGTCCTAGAATAGCCCAGAATCTGAGAATCACAGAGGTGATGATAAAACTGATTTTTTAACCCTCTGTGCCCAGCCTGGAGATTATCAGTTCAATGAGAACAGTACCTATGGCCCGTGTAGGGAGTAGGGGCTGGGAGTGCAGCCAGCCATCCCCTCTCTCACCCTGCAGCTTGTACCATATCCCCCCACGAGGAGGGGAGGGCTGGGCAGGGAAGGGAAGGGAAGGGAAAGGAAGGCAGCCTGCCTGCACTACCTTTGGTGTGTGCTGCCAGGGACGGGAGCCTCGCTGGCAGCACTTCCAGCTCCCGGAGCCGCCAGATCAGCCCTTCTCCCTCTGTGCCTCTTCCCCTGCCCACGTGCCCATCTCCCACCAGGGTGCAACTGGGTACCCTGGGTGGGGAAAACAGGCCCAGGGAGAAGGCTGGGCTCTGCCCTCGTTGCAGTCAGAATCTCTCCAGTGATCTATACTGCGGTGAGCAGTGACAGATTGATTTTACAGCTCTGCTTGCAGCCGGCCGCTGGCCCTGGGCTGTGGATGAATCAGCTTTCTCTGGTCCTTGGCTTTTATTTCATTATTTTACTGCAACCTCGCTCACAGGCAGCTAAAGAGGGAGCGACAGGGAGAAACACGAACTTGGCAGATTTCCTTCCCTGCTCGTGTGCTCCCAGCCTGGCTCTGGGACTCCAGGAGGAGGGAGGGAAGGGATTGTTTTCCAGGAACTGACATCTGTCAGGAATAAAGACATGAGGCTCCTTCTACATGGCTAAATGCATGTTGCAGTGGCTGTAGGAGACAGCAAGGACTGCGTAGGCACTGCACAGCATGAACAGCTCCTGCTCTGCTACAACAGTGCCTCGATCCTTGCCACGTGGAGGGGGCCCAGGTTTCAATACATGGGCAGCATGTTTGGATATAGCAATGCACTCAATCCATGAGTGTGATGGACACTCATCTGCTTACAGACTCCTTACAGAGCCTGGAAGTAATTCCAGGTTCTCCTCCTATAGCTGTGGCTGTAGAGGAGGGGGCAAGGGCTGTGCACTGCTGTCTCCATTAGGCTGAGAGGTCTCGGAGATGCCATGGATACAAGGTTCTCCTGGCATGAGGAAGCACCTCCAGCATGGAATTAACCTTCTTCCCTCTCCTGGCTGTGCATATTGTACATGTTGCCCAGAGAAAGCCAGTCCTAACTCTCCTGGTTCTTGTGCCATCAAGAAGAGCAACAGTGAACTCAAGCAAGGATGGAGAAACAAAATCAAAGGGCAGAAAGGCGTTGGGTTTTTCCAGCTCTGGTCTGGAACTACAGTAGGACAGTTCAAGCTGGACTGGTCAAGCAGTCTGGAGGCAGAAGAGCAGAGAACAGAGGGACCAACCAAAGCTCAACAAATGTTCCCCTCTGCACCCCCAACACCTCAGGAGTGAATAGGAGCAAATACCAGCTCTATCAGACTTGCTTCTGAAAAAATCTCTTTGTCAGAACTGAAGATCTACTCAGAGGGCCCCTCACCCTGCTGCTGCAAAAGGAGTAGCCAAAGGAACCCAACACCAGTTTGGTCTGTTCCAGCCTTCTTCCCACATGCTCACCTCCCAAGAGAGGCTTCACACTGCAGTGGGTTCAGGATGCCTTGGAGCTTTCTCCTGCCTTGTTCCAGAGCTCTCCAGCAGTATAGACTGCCTAGGGAAGGAGTGATCCTCAGAGGACAAACGTCTGAAGACAGAGAGCTAAAGCACTGTGTCATTGGGCTCCCCCAAGCTCACATGTATCCTTTCTCTCCACCTGCCCCTGGGCAAGCATCAGAGAGTGGCCTTGAAGGTGGCCAGCACAGCTCAAACCGTCAGAAGTCAAAGCCCTTTTGATCTGCAAAGATCAAGGTGTGGGAGGGGAAAGGAAGGGAATCAAGACAGGAAAAGCAGGAGAGAGAGGCTTCCCAGGCTTCCCAGTGGTCTGTCCCAGCAAGAGGGAGGGAGGCAGCAAAGTCCATCTCATCCACTTTGTGCAATCTTTTAATCTCTTGGTTTTTAATCTTTCACATCGAGAATGAGACACATCATCAAGAGCAGAAGAAATCACAGTTGGAAGGGAGATGGGGATGGTGAAGGAGACAAAAAGTCCTCTTACTTTTAAGCCTTCTGCCTTGTTCCCTTTCTCTGTGTCTCTCCCCTCCTTCCTTTTTCCTCTCTGCTTACAAACAATAATATAGGTGACCTAGCACTGGGGGCCTCAGCACCCGGAGAAAGGGCAGTGCCATGGCCTGGGTGTGGTGCAGGTCAAGCCCTCCCTTGGTGACAGTCTGAGGTGACCCACAGGCACAAGGCTCAGTGCCCCAGCTCCTCTTGAAAAGCTCCTCTGCAGCCAGAGAGACAAACAGCAAACATTACCAGCCAGGTTTCCTCTCGTCAGAGACAGGGTGACCTGTGGGAGCCAGCCCACCCCTCGTCGGGAGAGGAGAGACAAGTTTTTGGAGGGCAAAGGAGGACCTGGTGGCACTGACTGACTTGTCCCACAGCCTCAGGCTGGGCACTCCACATCTCAGCTTCTCCCATCTGTCCAATCCCGTGGATAACAATCCTCACCTCAGAGGGTGATTGAGAGAGGTTAATGAATTAACATTCATAAAAGCTTTAGATAAAAGGCTGAGGATTATTACTGTTGTTATGCATGGAAACAACTCCTAACGAGCATTTCCCATCTCCGCCCTCCTGCGAGCCTGGGGGATCATCTGACACAGATCCTGCCACACAGGAGCTCCCCCAGAGATGGAATTACAGGGAGAGGGCTGCAGGCTGCCAGAGACACTAATCAGGGGAAGACAAATTGGGGCCACTCTGTGAACCAGCAATGCGCCGGGCTCTGGGGCCGAGAGCCTCTCCAGTCACTCTCTAATGACTGGTGACAGGTCCCTGCCACTCCCGTCACAGTTCAGCAGGAAAAGGCTGCTGACTTCTGACCAAGGCAAGGCTGCCCCTCCTCTTGCCCTTTCAAGGCTGTAGACTGACCCAGGATAGATGCACAAGGACTTGCTTTAAGGAAGGTTTAATCCCCGAAGGAAACTTCTGTGCTGCTGGCTTGTGCCAAGATTCAGGAGCAGGCCAGGCAGACATTCCAGTCATAGGCATAGGAAGGGGCTAGCTGGGATCAGATTTTGGGGCCTTAAACCTTGAGCAAAATTTTTTCTAGGCTAGGGATGAGAAGTAATTCAAAGCAGAAGTCTTAACGTTGTACATCTCTCCCTTACACACAAGTATAACCTCAAGGGAGAAAAGCCCTCCCCAGCTCGCCTGCTATAAATACACCAAACCACTTAAAATGGCTACGTTAAAAGAGAGCTGGTAATTTGATAGTGGTCTCCACTTAATTAGATTAGGCTCTTCTTGAATTCAAGGGCTGAAAGCAGCCGATCCTCGTTTCTTTTTCAGTGCTATCCCATCAGCTGCCACGCAGGAAATTACTGTACTCACCCATGTCTTGGGCAGCTGGATCACCAACCACGTCTGAGCTCCAGTTCCCAGAACAGGGTGGCTGCACCAATAGAGTGCCCCATGTGGGCTGCTCAGCACTGCTGAAAGCGGACAGTGCTGTGCACAGCTTGGTGACAAAGGTCTTCAATCACATCTGGGGCACAAATCGGCCTCTCTGCACTGCCATGGGTGGGAATTTCACTTGAGCTAGGCAAATAGCAAACAGCACAGTTAGTCCCCCCTGCAATGGGAGACCAGAGGACAGCACTACCTTGGTCTTCTCAGGAAACTACAGCAGATGTTAACAAACCACATACACAGCCAGACTCTTTTTTAAAATATCTCGTTTGCCTAACTTCTCATTTGGAGGGAATGAAGTGACCTGTTTGTAGGTTACTGAGGTAGTTGGCAGAGTCTGTACCTGAACATCATTGATAATAAGACAGAAAGTCAGTTGGAAGGGAGAGGTCTGGTCTTAGGACGGTGAGTTGACTTTGTCAACTCTTGAGGGATTTGCCAAGCCTCCCTAGCAGTGCAGTTAGCCAGTCATTACCTTTCTCCCAGGCCTCTAATCCACTTCTCACTCAAACTGAGGATAATTGTGGCACTGCTATTAAACTGCTGTACTGGACTGATGCCCTTCCTATTCGGGTCTTCCAGCCTCTGCTCAGTGAACTTTCTTCTGTCCCTAGCAGGGCTGCATTCTGCCCCCTGCACAAAACACCTCCAGATTTGGAGAATTAAAATTGCAGGACCTTTTGCTCTCCTTCAACAATGGAGGAAGCTTATTTTAACAACAGACAATTTTCTAGTCAGTATGTTCTTAATTAATAATAAAATATATGTCGGGTTGTGTTGTTGTGGATTTGGTTTTTTTTAAATCCTCTTTTTTTTTTTTTGTTAGTTATTCAGTTTGATTTTTTATTTTACCTCGTTAATGTAGTGGTGATTTAGATGCAGTTTCCTCTCTCTGCTGCACTTAATGAGTCGTCAGCTTTATTCACTCTCACCCGCATCCTCATGGGAGCATGCTTTGATTTTCTAGTGGGTGCATGAAAACACAGATTAAAGCAATTAGACAGAAATAATCTTAGGGAAAGGGGAAAGAGATCCAGAGCACCTAATTATACCATTTTAATCAAGATACAATTATGCAGAGACTTTTATAGATTATAAATTAACCAAACTCCAAAGGCAGAAAAAATACAATTTTAAATATGGTTCATTATGCTTGTTGTTTCTGTCTTGTGAGCTCACTCAAACTGGACTTCAGGGTTCATTTAGAAAAAAAATTCTGGACAGGGCTGTGCAGAAATGGAAAAGAAATAAACTCAGAAGACCCTGCTTGCTGGGATCAGGGTCTCGAAATGGCCTCTGAGGGAAGGTAGGGAACCACAGCACGTTTCTCCCTCACTGATCTCACCAGTCTTTGCTCAGTGGGTAGGTGCACCTGCTGGTCAGCCAGGCTTGACTGAAGACCTCCAGCTTCTTGCATGGCTCAGGTAAGGAAAGCCCCAGTTCAGGTCTGGGTCTTGCTTTGCCCTAAAAGGCTGTGCAGAGCTTCCAATGAAGGACTGTGGGTACTGTAGTCTAAGGAGCAATTTTCCAAGCTACAAACATTCCAATTAGAAACACAGTGAGTGGGCAAACAAAACACATCAGGCTGGATGTGTTTTCTTCTGAACCCTGGAGGAACTTAAGCCAGCTGCTCCAGATTTATAGTTGCTCCAGATTTATTGCAGCAAAACCACAAGGCACTCAGGCTCTCCAAGCACGTAGGAAGGTGCTCTGCTCCTGCCATCTCTGCAGAGGAGATGGGGAGACCCCCCCCACCCTACAGAGCTCCAGGGAATCCCAGCTTCCCCTGTAGCTGTCTTACTGACTTTGTGATGGGAAAGGTGTCCAGACCTTGGGCAGAGGCAGGAGGCCAGCTCGGGCACCTCTGACTTTGTGGCTGCAGCCCAGTGATGACTGTAAGGCATGCTGCTGTTCACTGCTGCTGCGAGCACAGCTCGAGAGGTGCCTCCTGCACCGGCTTGTGGCACTCCTTGAGCTGCTTCCAGGTGATGAGGAGACAGGAGAGGGCTCAGCGCAGCGATCCTCGGCTTCCGGAGGGGTTTGCCAGCAACTCTCCGGAAAGGCTTTGCTGCACTGCAGCCTGTGCAAAACACTTCTCCAGAAGAATCTGCTGCCAGGCACCTCTCACAAGGGAGTCTCAACCCTTCAGGGCTTCTCTCCGTGGCCGTGGCCCCCCTGTGCCATGAGCAGCAGAGCTGAAATGGCTCCTCGTGCCCTCATTTGCCAAAGCACCAGCCTCAACCATTGCCCACCTGCAGGTCAGTCCTGCTGACACTCTGCCTGCAAGGTGAGGATGGCCGGGGTGTGCCCAGAGCTGGGCTGTCACAGTGACAGGGACATCACCAGGACAGGCAACTGGGAAGGGAAGGGGACCATGATGGGTCCTAGTGTTGAGCCTGAGGCTCCAAGGAGTGAATGCTGCACCCACTGCGTCGGTGGGGAACGCGCTGGGCTGTGTGTGCTGTACCTCCCGTGCACGTCTGTATCCGAGTGAGCCGATGGAGACAGACGTGGGAGATTCCTGGGATATCTCCCCGTTGCATCCATCCTTCACACCCATTTTCTCCTTCCCCCTCCCGCAGGGATGAAAACACGGCTTGCAAGGCTGCTTCTCTTCATCATCATCATCATCATCGTCGCCTCCTTCAGTCTGGGCAAAGCCCCAAAAGGCTGGAGGGTTTTGGGGGCGGCCCCGTTCCCCATGGGAGGGCTCGGTCTGGTGGGTGAGCGGTGGTATCGGAGTGCCCTCTGCTGGCCCCAGCTCCGGCCTCTTTGGCCTGTCCAGCCCTCGCACACCCCCAGGAGCCCTGGACGGCTGGGTCCTGGCTTGCCCCCACCATGCCCCGGCCCCCTGCCGTGGTGGGCAGCGCTCCAGCAGCCACACGAGCCGGCCCACGGGCAGCACGGAGCCCTGCCAGTGCTGGGCCACAGCCCCAGAGGGGCCAGCATGGTGGGGAAGCGGGGACAGAAAGGATTGTGAGCCAGAGATTGCTCTCCTGTACCAAGTGCTATGGCAGAGATGCGGCAGAGACTCCCAGTGGCACTTGGGATATGTGCCCCATTCCGTGGGAGGAAAAGTCCATCCCCTCCTCCTTAGCCACAAGAGGCAAGAAAATGAGAGTTGTGGTGAAAGGGGCAGAGGAGGAACACTCTCTCTCCCTTTAGGCTTGGTGCCATTCAAATGGTTGACCCTGTGAATGTGTCTCCACAGAGCTGGGGCAAAACATCCTGACCATTGACCTGTTCCAGGTGGTTGGGAGATTCCCTCACATTGGGATGCGCACGCATCTTACTCTCTTATTCTTTATGCCACATTTTCCTGCAGAGCTCTCCTAGACAACTCCCAGTGTTTTGACTATCCCAATCTTCCATGGTGAAACTGGCAAGGAGCCCTGGAATCATGCTACTTGGACCCAGGACACCTGGTTCGGACCCACCCATGGATTCCTGAGTTATGCAAAGAAAGCTGCCAAGACTGTGTGCACAGAGTGGGGGTCTGGAGTCCCTGCGGGTCGATGCTGATTTGCACCAGCAGAAAACCTGACATGCTATCTCTGGGCTCTGGAACTACACAGGTGACCTTCAGCTGCTCTCAGGAGTGGAGAAAAGGAGAGAGTGAGGTGACAGTCCAAGGAGCTCAGGTCCCTCTCTGGAGCTGGTCACTTGGTGCTTCAGCATGTAAGCAGATCAAGGAGGGATCATGCTGACCTGACAGGGAAGGCGTTGAGCTAATTAGCAGTGCTCTCCTCAGGCTCCTTCCAAGCTCAGGTGCTGCAAGAATGCTGAATACCAGCTCTAGTTACTATTCAGGGCAAGTGTTAGCTGGAAAGAGGTGATGGAGACTGGTTATCCAGGGAGATGAGTTTGAGTCTGGGGGTGTGACGAGGTGTTTGGGGGCCTCTGAGGGAGAGATGCAGCAAGGTGCTGAACATGCCAGTACGAGTGGGCCTGACACAGCACAGGAGTCCCAGAGGAGCCCTGGAGGAGAATCCCTGAGGAGAAACTTCCTCCCACACATCATGGGTAGGCAGCTGAGCCCTGCAAGAACTTCCATCAGGAACTGCCCTTTATAAGTATTACAAAACAGTGGCAGAAAGAAAAAAAAACATATGCAGTGGAAGGAGGGGTTTTTAAAAGAGAAAAAAAAAAAAGGTGTCCTGCAGCCTCATCAAGTGGAATTAGTGCTGTGCCCTGCACTGGAGGAAAACACTGAAATTGCTTGGATATGCAGTACATCAAAAGACTTCATCATGGGACTCACGTGCAGCGTTGCCACCCTCACTGGGACTGCTTGTGGTGTTGAAATGCCACGCATGGCAGCTCTCTGCCAGGGAGGGAGCTCTGAGTGGATGCCAGTCTTCCCTGGCCTTCGTTAGAGTGATGTAAAAAATAAGCTGACGGCATCCAAGGTGAGATGAAAACTTCCCTTTCCCTCAGCTTTTCATTAAGCACTGCTGGAACCACTGCCCTCTCTCCCTGTCTGATAGTCATCTAAATGCCGAGCCACAGACAATGAGGAGCCAACCTCTGCTCCTATTAACCCAAAGTGCTGGAAGAATTGCAGGGCAGAAAAACTGCTTTTCCTCGGATAAATGTAAATGTCACTTTACAGAGGACAACTACAATTTGACAGAAAATCCATTGCCTCTCCCAAACACTTTGTGAGCTCTTTTGGGTGCCATGCTGTGGCTTGTTAAGCAAGCAAGGTGGAACACAACTGCTATTTTTCCAGACCCATCTACTCAATCTCCATCTGCAGTCCATTTACCTGTCACTGGATGGGCCTGTCACTGCCACAAGGGCTCCCGTTTTAAAAAAAGCACCAAAAAAAGTGAAAGGCAGCCAAGACCTCCTTCCTTTCTCCTCACCAGACAAATTCAGATCCCTAAGATATTGGCATGGATCCCACTCTCCATGGTCCCCTGGCTAAATCCCAGCCAAAGTGGTGTCAGGCTGGGAGTTCCCTGGGCTCCTCTAAATGAAAATGATTTTCTGCAGCTGAAATTGAGATCCCATTATCCCAAACTGGATCACGTCCAAGTAGCACAGAAGCCCTCAGCCTGTTTTCTCACCCAGCAGGTACCAGCTCCTCCCAAGTAAGCCAATACACTTCACTGGTGTCCTGCAGCAGTGGTGGGGAACAGCTTCAGGGATACCTCAGGGTTTGCAAAGCTCCCAGGGGGAAGATGCCTGTGATGATTCCTGTGCCATCAAAACTGGACTTTGGGGAGAAGAGCTGACAGACAGAAATCCACAATGAAGTCCTGGAACAAGCCTTGACTACAACTCTCTGCAAGCTTCTTTCCCTCAAGGTCTCTGTGGCCTTCTGCCCCATTCCCAGCCTGGATGTTCCGTGTTGGCACAGACCCTGTGGGAAACAAAGACCAGAATTCTTCTGAGATACAGGAAATGCTTTTTAGCAGAGCTCTACCCAATCCACCCATCCATTAGTCAGTGACTCCCACTGTCTGCCAGACTGCTTTAATTCCTTCTCCATGAATGCTCCCTGCCTTCAGCACCCTGGAAGTTCCTCCTTAGATCAGGTGGAAGGCACGGGGCAGTGTCTGAAATATTTAACTCCCCTGCTGAGGATGCCAAGCTCCATCAGCTGTACCAAGGTTTCAAAAAACAAGAACACTCCAGGTATTTTGCACCTGATCTCAACATGAGGTACTCCAGGGCACAGAGGGCTCTCAGAGGAACTCACAGCACCGTGGAAATAGAGAAACAGAGAAACAACCAGGAGGGGGAATGGGAGGGGGGAAAAGAGATGTAAAAAGGAAAGCAGAAAAATGCACACATTTGAGGGCAGGGAAAGCACAAAGAGCAATGCAGAGATGCAGAGCAGCAGAAAGTGAGCAGATGAAATTATATTCACAGGGACCTGGCTATAGGGAAAGAAAAGGGGAGAGAGGCACAGAGAGGGGAGAGCACAGATGCAAGGAAAGATAACACAGGGCACGGATGGGAAGGGGGGAGTCAGACAGGGAGAAAGGGAGGGATCTGGAGGGATTGCCTGATGTCAAATCTGATAGAAAAGAGGATTTATCTGCAAAAATAACCCAGATCTAAGCCACAGCTTCAGAGCAGCTGCGTACACAGCCACAGCACTATTTGCTCTTAAGTAAGAGCAAAAATGAGCTGGTGCAGGTTGCAAGGCAAAGCAGGGTCGTGCCACACCAGGAGGCTGCCCATCAGCCTGGACCAAGACGAGGGAAGGCAAGGCAAGGGAGAGAAAGAAAGAAAAGGCGAAGGCGAGCAGGGGCGGCGGGTCCGTCCCTGTCCAGGGTGCTGAGCAGAGCCCGTCACCTCCAGACCCGGCCCGCTCTCCTCCTCCTGCCCCTCTGGGGACTGCAGGCAGACAAAATCAGGGGGCTTCCCGAGGCGAGCTGAGCAGCGGGGAAAGAAACACACAGCTACAAATAAAAGTGATTTTCCCCGTTCCTCTCTCCTGCCAGTAATTCCAGCAGCGGCGCTGGGCTTTCTCAGGGCAGGACTGGATGACCGGCAGTAAAGTGTGCGCTCATGGCTGGGGAAGTGAATGAGCATAAGGCACCTGTGGAGCCGCATTTTGGACCTGTCTGAATAGGTCATTGTAGGGATTGGACATCCTCTTTGTGAAAGACAGCCCTCACTCCTCCTTGGGCTAGCCTGTGCTGCCCTGGATGCATCTGGGTGCCCTCTGTCCCTATTGCTGCTGCATCCTAGGCTGTCAGAGACTGAGGTGGGAGGATGAACACACAGCCATCCCACCTGCACCTGATCTGCCCAGATTACATGGCCAGGAATTGGCAGATACACACGTGCTGTGTGTGTTGGGCCACGTTTGCCACCGGGGAGCTTTTGCTGAGGAGGTTTCACCCCGTGGCCTTGATGCTTACAAAAGGCTTAGTCTGGAAAGAGGTGTTCCAACCATGCTCCACCCACAGGTGGACAGCTGCTCTGCCCACACAGCAGTTTGAGCTGTGTGACTGTGGACTGCCAAGTCATTTTGAAAGATTAAAGGGCTGGAATGGAGCTTGGCATCCTCTGCCCTCAGCTCCAGGATGTGTCTCTGCCTCTTCCCAAACATATCCTGGCCTCACCAGGCCATTTTTGTTCCAGAGAACTGCAGATCAGCTGCCTCACAGAGGAGAAAGCAGTGCCCAGGACCCTGACAGAGCTGCTCAGTGGGCATCTACAAATGGTGTTGGCACAGAGTTGCAGAACAAACCTGTATTTTCATGATCAACCATGCTTTGCTACCAGCAACCAGGTTTTCAACTCTAGCACCGGTAGTCTGGACCAGAACAATGTGTTTTAAGAGCCAGCTGGACAAACATCTGACAGAAGGGGTGTAAGGTGGCTGGCCCTGCTGGAGGGTTAGATAACCTGCAGATAGCCCAGCACCTCGCTCACTCTCTGTGATTGTGTGACCAAGTCAGAGTGCACACTTTCCAGTCACACAGACCATTCTGCTGCCTGATCAATAACAACACAAACACTTCCTTCCAACCCTGAAATCTTGCTTATACTTCACATGTAGCAGGAACTTGACATGGCATGAACATGATTTGTGCCACGTCCATGTAACAGCAACCATGTTACATGTCCATGTAACACAACTCTGTAAGCACCTTTCTCCAGGTCACCACAAGAGGCTAAATGACATCCAGGGATGCAGATGCAGGGCATCAGCTGGCTCCCAGCTCTCCGGTGAACAGAGCAAATCAGGGAGCTCTTCATCAGCTGGGCCCGCATTACATGAGGATGTGCTGCCTGTCGGCAAGCCAGCCTTGTATTTTGGGGTGACTGAAGCCAGGAAAATAAACCAGGAGGAATCAGAACAGAACAGCACAGTCCCAGGTCAGCCAGGATAAATTACCTGCCTTGTGGCATCTCCCCCAGCCCTGCTCTTCTCAGCTGTCGAGTGCCCAGCAGCTCTCTGGCTGCCATCGCTCTCCGGTGGGCCAGTGCCACATGTTTAAGTTGGAACATTATTCTCCAGTTCTGGGAAATTGGATTAAGGGTCAGACAATACTGACTGTTATTTACCTTTGATTAAAACCAGCCCTCCTCCCTCCCGGGCCAGAGAGACCAATGTTGCTGTTATTTACTCTGCTGCCAAACCTGGAGTTCAATCCCTGCCCTGCAGCACTCAATAAAAGCCAGCGCAGAGGTGGGGGTGTGCAGCAGGCAGGGCTGAGTGGGTGGGAGTGATTATCCAGGCCACCATGTCCAGTTTGTTTCTTCTGCTGTCACACTCTGGCTCAGCAAGGACAGGGGTGCTCAGTGCCTGCCTCTGTGGGGCTGACAGGAACCCAGCCCTCTTTGCCCCCATGCTTGTCTCTAGTCCTCTCCCCTCGACCGATCCTCACTTCCACACAGCTCCCCTTTTTGTTTATGTCCTTCTTTCTTTGTTTATGTCTCTTCCCTCAGCCTCCACCTTCACCTTCAGCCTCCCCTCACTGCCAAGACCTCCCTGCCTCCCCTCTCTGCCTTCTCCTCTCTTCTGCTCCCACTCCTTCCCACCCTCTTCCCCCCAATCCCTTTCTCATTCCTCTCATTCTCCCCCTTCCCTCTCCCCGACTCTCCAAATCGCTATTCCAGGACAATAGAGCAGATGGCAGGCTGTTTGTTTTATGTGTCCCTTTGGAAAATCAGCTCAGCTGTTGAATCTGCGACTTTTGCTAAAAACAGACACTGTCCAATACAGCTGAATGCCGGGGAGAAAGGAGAGGGTGTGGGGGGGAGTGCTGATCTCCCTACCAGCTGCACCAAGACCCTGTCTGTCTGCACCCCTCCCCATGCCTTCGGGAAACAAGCCTGCCAGAGAGCCCAGAGAGGAGCTTCTCCCCTGCAGAAAAAACACCAGGGCAAGCAGAGAGAGCTTGGCCAGCTTCTACAGTCAGCCTCACTCCAGCCCAAGCTGATGGGGGAAAGGTGGGGCAGTGTGGAAGGGGCAGACTCTTGTCAGCACATCCATCCTGCTCATTGCCCCAGCCTGCTGTTCTCCAAGTGTTGGTGAAGCTGAGTTAGGTGGGGTATGCCTAACTGGTACTTCTGGGTGGAAACTCTGCTCCTGAACTCTGCTCCTCCCTGGCCCAAAGACCATCTTCTTCTCCCTGCTTAGACATGACAATATTGTCTCATTGATCCTGTAAGCTGTCCCCTCCTTCTCCACCCAGTCTCTGCTGGTAAGTAATTCAGAGTAGGCACCCTGTCCAGCACAGGCTTGCCTTGGCTCAGAACCAGGGTTGCTGGATTCTGTGCCAGTGCAGTTGCTGGATATTCCATGGCATATCCTCCATCTGATACAACATGGCCAAAGGCACCAGCTGCACATTCTCTCTGTGCCCCACTTCTGGGGGTGGGATGGGGAAAGAAGGGTTTCAGAATAGCAGCATCTCTCCCCATCCAAATGCCCTGTTTCATTGCACTTCTTTTTCCTACACTGCTAAAATCAACACTGTCTTGTTTTCGAGCAGTGGCAGAAGGGTCAGGGCCAGCAAATCCTATTTAATTTGTTCCCAAAGTTCACTGTGGATCAGATGCAGCTCCCAACAAAACCAAGAAAGGTTTAACCAAGGCACAGTCAGCTGTAAAACCAGAAGAGGCTCCTTAGCCTTGCAAAATCCTAGAAGGCAATTTAAACACAAGAGATAGGCAAGGAGCCCATTCTTGGGGTTTGTAATTAATCACTTACAGTTCAAATAGGAGGAGACAGGGATGAGTTCCCAGCTTTCTTGGAGTCCAAGCTGGATCAAACAGGAAGGGGAAAAAAATCTCAGGCTGTCAAGGAACAGGCTTGAAGAGGCAATGCCATCTGAGCAACAGCAGTTCAGTTCTGCACTCCTTTAACCTCCCAGGTATTAAGCCAGGAAGTCCACAGGAAAAATTCCTGCATCAGCTGGTGAGAACAGGCACAGTTACTTGAACATTTACGATGCTGCTCTTCTTCCTGGCCTTGCTTAAGCCTATGGCAACACTTGCATCCTCTTCAGTGGAGCCACATGATAAGCACTATTTGGCACAGGAGAAAGTTCCAGTTAGTCTGAGATTCCATCTCTGGCACCAACTGCTAGCAGGTTCCTCGAGAAAGAACATAAGGATGGTCCATGCCTCTCTGTGGCCATGCACTTACTGAATGGAGAAATCACCCACCCTCCTTCAGCTTTGCACCCATCCCAGAAGTGTGCAGAGCCAGCTGCCAAGTCGGGTTTTTCAGAGATTGAAGACAAAAGAAATTTAACAAATTAATTAGAAGAGCTGCTGATCCCACTCTGGACTGTCTGAAAAGCCCGCATTGTAAGCAAGGCCAGAAGAAGTGTCAAAATTAAGCTAAATCTGTTGTAACAAGTGACTGTAACACTGATGAAAAGACGGACTTATCTGGAGTGTTAAGAAAAAAAGAAGAGGTTCAGGGCCAACCAAACTGATCTCACCTCTTCCAAGGTGAACTCTGTCTCACAGGCTGCCATCCTTGGTGGCTTTGGTGAGCTGCAGTTGCCCTGTTCACAAAAAACATCCAGAGCTGTGGGGCCAGGCAACACCCCCTTTCCTGCTCTTGCTGGGCAGCCCACAAACAGCACCTTCAGGGCACTGCTAAAATTCCCATGCTCCTCCAAAGCCTCGCTTGGTGGTTTCTTTCCTTCCAATCTCCTTTCTTCCTGTTCCTTTTTCTCATCTTTTGACTCCTGTCTAATAAACTGCTCCCCTTTTGAAGGCTGCTTCTTAAGCAAGAAGCCTGGGGAGAGAACTGAAGGCTGCAATCTGGGTACACGTTGGGTAAATCCCACAGTGGTTCAGGAATCTGTTTTTCTTCGGCAGCAGAGCTGTTAAGAGGAGTTGGCACCAGAGACAGAACCATTGTCTAGTGTTGCTATTCTTCTCTCTCCCCTTCAAGTCTTTAGCAACAACTGCACTTTCCCACCAATTTCAACTAACTTCTCTTTCCCCCTAAAGAAAGGATAGTCATTAGCATTTTTTTTTGCACTGTCAAATAGGGCTTTTCTTACAAAAATTCTTTATGCTAAGGGGAAAGTGAAGAAAAGATACTGTTAACATGAAAGCTTTACTTAATATTTTACATTTCAAATACTGTAACTGCCTCTTTTTTCCCCCTCCTTCTCCCTTTTCTGAATTCTCAGGATACAGTTTAAATATCATTAATAGTGTTGGTTGCTATGGTGTTGGGCAGGCAGGGGTGTCTGTACTTGAAACCTTGAACTACACTTAATGTTGTACAACAGCAGGGTCATGCCAACACCCTTGACTCTGACCCCATTTTTTCCCAGTAAAATAAAAAGACCATGTCTCATTCCTTTCCGTTCTTGGAAGAGGGTTTGTTTTTTTTTTTCCCTGCAATGAGAAAAGGAAGTGTGAGCTAGAGAAAGGTAGAGAGATAAAAAAAGAAAATAAAAAAGAAGAAAATACAAATTTAATAGACCCAGCGGAACCTTTCCAAAATCTTTGTTACATCAAGCAAAAGAGAATAAAAAAAGACAGCCCCCTGAAAAGTTTCACATGAGATTGTTTCTCATTTTCCCAAGCAGCTAAACATTTTAATAAACTAGGAAAATGAGACTGTAAAACCACAACATCTGACAGCAAGCCCCAGGGGCAGGAACCATTCCTGAAACTAATTTTAACTCATGTTTTAGCGTTGATCAGATTTCATGTGGTGAATGTCCCATTAAGCTGTCTCTCTGTTCTTAGAGAAAACCTGGTTTCTTTTGTCGACTCAGAAGCTATTTTCTTTCCAGCGTATTGGCGTCACAGGCATAGCAGGACTTTTCTGTCATTCATTTCTCTACAGCCCAAGAGATGCCCTGCCCCAGACATCTTCTCATCTGTTCTGGTTCCTTTTGAGAGAAGACGTTTCCCACAAAAGTGGCACTTAAACTGTTCCAGCAACGAAGCCCAGTCTTAAATGGGTCCCCATGCAGCCACTCAAGGACTCAACCCATTAAACATCTGATCTTCAGCCACGCAAAAGGCACCACATCAATTCAGACCAGCTGAGGCCGGGATCCAAAGCAAGCCTTCAGTTTCTCTGCTTTGCTTTTACCTCAGGGAAGTGAAGCTGCAGCACCAGTTTCCTCACATGAACTGCATTTTGCTCTGATTGTCACCAGGACATCTACAGACATAACCAGCTTTTTAACTCAAAGTCTCTATTAACATTAGCTGCAAATTTGAATGGGGAAAAATGATACATCCAAGTAGTGTAGCTTTCTCTTGAAGACTCTTTTCTTCTCACAAAAGCATATTTCATCTCCTGGTTGAGTTCAAACCCAACCACTGGTCCTGTGGGGCAGGACTTCTTGGTGCTGCATCCCTCTTCCAATAGCTGTGTGTCTGTTTTTTGCCACGTGGACCCTTGGCTGGCACAGCCGTGTGAGCCAAGGGCTTTGCACAACTCAAGGAATGGTCACTGGCATCAGCTCGCTCCTCTGCCTGCTCAGGATGAGCTTCTAGTTCAAAGGCCTGTTGTGCAGCAGAAGAAAGCAAGGCTGTGTGCAGCTACACAAGCTGACTAAATGCCAGTAGGAATGACCAGGCTGGAAAACGACTCTAAAAGCTCCTGCTTTCCGTTTTGCCAGGAATTAAAGTGCTCGTTCCTTTCTAGATCCCCCTTTGCAGAGGTGGAAGGTCTTCCTGACCTTCCTTTAAACTTGCCTTTCCTTTAAACCTCGTGTGTGCCGTGTGGGAGATGCTGGTGCTCAGGGTGGGGGGTGGCAGGAGGTGACAGTGGCCAGCTTTTAAAACAGCAAAGCCACAGTGACAGTCGCCTTTGGCTCTTCCAGCCCACCAGCAGCAGGCTTAGTCACATCAGCAGCATCAAAGCTGAGCAGCTCCTCAGAGAAAGGGCACTTGTCCTTTCATCTGGAGATTACAGCATCTCTCACAGATCCCAGCAGTCTGTTTTGAAATACTCTTTAAAGAGAAATACCTGTTTGTGGCACCACCTGCCATTTAAGACAGCCCCTCTGCCTTCCAGCTTTCCCTGCAACACTCTCCCCCAGCTATTTAACCGTGTGCACAAGGACAAAATGATGACAAAGTCCCTTCCCCAGCAAGGACCATTGCCCAGCTTCCACACCAGGCACTGTATTGAGAAAAGGACCCTTCACAAACATGCCAGAAAGCTTGTAACCTATTTGGGCCCACTCCTTCCCCCTGTTGCACACAGCAGGGACAGCAGGGAGGCAGAAAGTTGCTATTAGCATCTGGAGGAAAGACCCACAGAGATAAAAAGGTCTTTGCCTTGCTCTTTCCATTCCTTCATGACTTAATTTTTTCAGTCAGGGCCAGAAAAGATTATAAAGCTGTAACCTCTAATCCGCTCCTGAGCGCTCCTTCTCCATCTCTTCCTTTCTCCTCTCTTTCAGCCAGTTCTAATCCTTTATGTCTCTTCTCACAGATAGGAGTTGGAGTCTAATCTCAGATGACAGGTTGGTAATTAGAGCAAGAGATTATCCTGACCCCACATCAAGAAGGTAAAAGGAGACGGATAAAGCAGCACCATACAAGATCAAACCTTCAACATTCAATGTGGGAACCATCCCCATCTCGCTCAGTTTCCTCCTGGCTCCCTTACCCCACACCCTCTCTTTTGTCCCAGCAGAGCAGGGGATTCCTGATTCTTTGCACTCCCTGCCCATCTCCTCTCTGTTGAGCAAGGACTATGCTTTCCCAGGATTCATTCAGCACAGAAATGGTCACATTTTCCATTTCTATAGACTTTGATTATGCAGAGACTCAGCAGCTCTGTGGCTGCAAAGTGTGGGCAGTAGGAAAGCACAGATATAGAGGAAGACGCCCTGCTCAGAGAGTCTGGAGCCACAACATGCTGCCAGGCACCCTCAGTTGGGCACTGGGTACACACACAAAGGGCCCTTCTAGTCCAGCAAGATGCAGCCAGGGCACACAGCAGCAGCAGCAGCAAGTCCTCATTTCTACAAAGATGCCCAGCAGTCACTATCCAATCCTTGATCTGCCCGGAAGGCATCCTGCTCCCATCCCTTGCATGTATTCCAGCACAGATGAGAAGCTCATTCATGTGTCCAGCCCATCTTATCCATCTTTGGATCAGACCTTTTCTCTTGTCCTGTGTCACCAGTATTGAGCAAGGAACAAGAAAGCCATCACAGAGCCCCAAGACCACCATAGAAAAGGTGAAACTGGGGGCACCAAGCTTCTTCAGTGTCCCACTCCCTAGAGGGGAACAGGTCACCAGGATTTTCTGTAGCTGAGGCTCAGGCATCACCAGCCAACAGCCTGCAGGCACCAGGAGGTGTGGGGATAGAGGTGGCAGTGGAGTGATCGAAACCTGCTGGGGAGAAAGCAGAGTAAGGTGGGAGGACAGTTTTTACAGCAGCACACAGCTGGAAGATGGAAAACCTCTCCCTCATGCCCCATTCACCATCAGGCACCTGCCCTGCACCACGGAGCTCAGGACTGGTTGTTCACCCCAAGATGTCTTTTCTCAGCAAAGCATCCCTCTGATACCCAAATCCAGCTGTAGCCCGTGGAGCCCAAGCCCACAGCTCCCCCTGACCACGGGCAGGGAGATGGGCACTGCACCAGCCCCTGCTGGGTGGTTCTGTTGATGCTCTTTTCATCACCCAGCTGCTTCCCACCCCTGCTATCTCCAGCCAGGATCTTCCTACTCATGCTCTGCAAATAACAACTTTAGGTTTGCTCGCTCAAAGAGGAGAAGGTAAATCAAAGAACAGTTTTGTTTGCAGTCAGCCTGAAGTGAACCTTTTTTTTTTCCCTTCAGTTTTCTCAGCAAAGCATAAAATGAAAAAGCAAGCAGAATTTCCTTTCCTGAGTTTAAAAGAACATTTCTGCTCCTGTCCCTGAGGTAAAAGGTTAGCTTGTTCAGCCTCAAAATGGGAAATAAACAGCAATACTTTCGGCTCAAGAATTGTCCAAATAAAATGTTTTGAACGCTTCGTTTCTTCCCACTCACCCAAAAAGGTCTGCAAAGTTTATAAGTGTTCACAATCAGCTTAGTGCTGGGGTGCCCCTCACCCCCTAAGCCATGTGACTGTAAGATTTCTGTCCCTCCCTCTCACCCTCCTGCTCCCCACTGGGCTGCCTCCCCCTCCCAGCCTGTTGTCTGGGGGCTCACACAGCAGCAGCACCCAGAGCACTCATGCCCCATACCTTGAGGGGTCCTCCTGGGGTGAGAAGGGGCCGCTGAGCTCAATGACATTGAGTTTGTTCTCAAACATACCATAGCTGAGGGTGACCTACAAAGCAGTGGTGAGAAAGGAGCAGAGAGGGTGAGGTGAGTTCAGGAGCAAGGAACTTGCTGTGGATGACAAAAACTCCCATTCTAGTTCTTTCTCTGATGGCTTAGCCTCTGCCTTCCACATCTCTGCTGTCTTCCTTCCCATGATGGTCCACCCTGCTACAGACACAGTGCCACGTCAAAGGCCCTTTCCCAATCAATCATCATTTCTGCTTGTCCTTGTGCCACATTCTCCCAGGGATGCCCTCAGTCCTCCCGTCACTCCCCATACATGTGCTCCCCACCACTGATCCCAGGGCACTATGACTGGCAGCTGTTCTGCAGGCAACATCTGCTCCTCATTTCACAGAAGCATTTGTCAGGAAAGCTCCCCAGAAGAGCAGATGATTGACTCAATGCACATCGGTGCCATCGGTGGAACCATGTGCCTGCAAGCTCCCCTCCACTTCTCCTTCCTCACACACCTCCCTCTTGCTTCCCATCTCTTCCCCACCTGCTGCATGAGCTGAGAGGTGGGGATGAGCTGCAGGTTCTCCAGGTGGGAGTGGAAGAGCGCGTTGGGAATCAGCTGCCCACCGACTTTGCACTCGATGATGTAACCCACGGTGCAGTCATCCGGCAGGCGGATCAGCTCCGAAGTGCTCAGGAAGTTCCTGCCACTGGAAGAGAGTAGGGGCTGCATGGGTTAGGAAAAGGGTAGGGGCAGATGTAGGCATCCATTTGGGCAGGAGATTACTGAAAACCAGAGTAAATCCCATAACTAGGCAAGAAATCCCTGAGTTCCACCTGCAAGGATTCAGGAACATTTGATCTTTCACAATTCCCAGCCATGCTGCCCCACGAATTGCCAGGTGCTACCCCTGGTACCTACTCAGGTCCTTGGTAAGCTGATGCAGAGAGCTGAGAGACTCCATTGAGTCACTTCTCCACCTGTCTGGTGAAGTGCACTGAGCCCCTGGGGGGGTCAGAGAAGCCACCGCAAGAGAATCAGTGGGAGCACATGGCCAGGTGCAGGGGGAAGAAAAAACAGGACATGCAGCTTGGATAAGCCACCCATGCAATGCAACACCACATACTTGGCCACCTTTTGATGACAGGCTAAACCAAATTTCTGCATTGGCAGTAGCGACACAGTGTGAAGCACTGTCTACTATAACAACACCCAGCCAGTTCATTTGTGTTTTAAGCAGTTCCAATCAATAGTGGCAGACTTTATGCCAGGTTAGGCATCATCTATCTGTGCCACTTCCATTTTACCTTAGATCACAGATCATCTTCCTGACTGGGTACCATAAATACCATAAAGTACATGTCATGGGCTTTGGCTAGAGCAGCCACCTGTTATGGATCAGATCTGTCCTTCTGGGTATGCTCAGGTCTGGTTAAGGCTGGCACAGCCAACACCTACCAGTGTACGTGCATCCAGCCTGTGGTAGAACCCAGGGCATCATGGAATACATCATCTTGTTGCAGGCTGGGCTAACACAAGATCATTCCTCATCGAGCTGAGGAAATGACAGGGGGCACCCTGAGAAGCCAAAGAGGGTTTGGGATGAGGGAACAGAAAACTGGCTCAGGAGGAGGGTAGAGAAAGTTGGAAAGAGGCAGGTGAAGGGGAGATGAGATAGGCAGATAGGGAAATCACTTAGGAAAAGAATCAGAGGAAGGTAAAAGGGCTGGGAAGGAGTGTGGGGAGTAACCAAGAGCTTTAAGGAGATGGAGAGAGAGGAGTACATCATCATAAGGCCATGCTTGCTGATGTGCCTGCTCTGGCCAGTTTTCCATCAGTTGGCAGGCCCACCCACTACATCCTTCCTCCAGTCCCACACCTTGCAGATGTGCAGCATGAGGCACTCTGCAAACACCACAAGCACAAATCCAGGTCAGACACCACCAGGAATTAATGTGCAGCCATGTTGCTCATCCCCAAAGGCTCCCCTGCTCCCCAGCTCACCTGGCCCAGGGCACCATCTTCCTTGCCAGCGTGCGGCTGATGCAGAACCCAGCCCCTCCCGTGGCAAACCAGAAGCGCACGGATTTCTGGAGAGAAACACCAGAGAAAATCAGAGGCAGAGGCTCAGACAATACCATTCTCCCAGAGATGGAAATGCTGGAAGCCTGGCTTTGATGTTAGGACAAACACAGCCCTATTGTCACCCCAGCCCGCTGACTGCTGCCCAGAAGATGGACTTGCCAGCAGTACAGCATCGACTGTCACCTCCTCGTAACCAGAATGGCCAGCTCCTCCTGCTGGCAGCAACGGGTGGGCTGCCTAGGGCAGGCTTGTGTCCTGCCAGACACCTACCCAAAGGCAGAGCAGCAACGTGGGACTCTGCCCCTTGGATGATCAAATTTAGGCAACACCTACAGCCATGTTCAGAAAAGATGGCAAGTGTTCAGCTGTTGCCCATTGCTGCTGGGACCTGCCTCTCCTTGCACTATTGTTCTGGTTTTGGCTGGGGTACAGTTAACTTTCTTCACAGTGGCTGTGTTTTGGATTTGTGCTGAACACGGAGTTGACAACACAGAGATGTTTTTGTTACTGCTGAGCAGGGCTTACACAGAGCCAAGGCCTCTTCTGCTTTCATACTTACTCACCGGTGAGGAGATGGTGCAAGGGAGGTTGTGAGGAGACACAGCTGGGACAGGTGACCCCAACTGACCAAAGGGATATTCCAGACCATATGACATCATGCTTACTATGTAAACGGTGGGGAGACGGAGGAAGGGGGGGTACATTTGGAGTGATGGTGTTTGTCTTCCCAAGCCACCATTAGGCACAATGGAGCCCTGCTCTCCTGGAGGTGGCTTAACACCTGCCTGCCCGTGGGAAGCAGTGACTTAACTCTTTGTTTTACTTTGCTTGTGTGTGTGGCTTTTGCTTTCCCTGTCTTTGTCTCAACCCACGAGTTTTCCATCTTTTGCCCTTTCGATTCTCTCCCCACTCCCTCTGGTGGAGGAGCGAGTGAGTGGCTGCCTGGGGCTTGGCTGCTGGCTGGGGTTAAACCACAACAAGTGTGAACCAGAGCACCAAACAACCCACTGGCCCCACACCACCACCACAGGCTGTACCGTCTGGTTGTCTGGCAGCGTTTCGGAGGCCCAGATGGGTCGGTTCAGGCTGGGTTTGCCCAGGTAAACATCCCACGTCTCCGAGTAGGACGACAAGAGCTTCAGGAGCACCTGAGGGTTCAGGTAGTTGTCATCATCCAAGTGGCAAAACCAGCTGAGGCAGACAGGAAGACACAAGAAGTTTGCAGTGAGGAGGGTGCCTTTTGCTCTCAGGGGTGCCCCCGGGGCAGCCCTGCCTCACCTCAGGCCGCTGGCCAGGAAGGCATCGAACTCCTGAGCCATCTTGCAGGACAGGGCTGGGTGGCTGTGCTCAGCTGAACAGTTGGTGAAGACCACGTGGCCACCTGCCAGAGGAGGGAAAGCTCAGAGCCAGCGCACTTTGCACAGTCTCAGGAGGATGTCTGGGCAGGAGGGAAGGGGTTTGTTCACAGACAGTCTCCTCACAGCCCCCTAAAAGGTACCCAAGCCCACGGTGACATGGGTTCCACTATTCCCCTTACCAGGAGATGAAATCTGGACAAAGCCAAGCAGCTTGGCCAAGACCAGGATGCCTGCCATCCACACTTCCACCCTGCCCACTGCCAGCCATGATGCAGAGGCTGAGGGGCTCTGTCATGGGCTGCTTCTACCCATGAATGCAGACAGCCCCCTGCCCTGGGGTAAGCCAGGTACACCAAATCATCACCACCACAGCTTGGGGTCCTCCCACGGGACAAGGCAAGGGGTGTGTTTCAGTGGGCAGTGCTGGGGCAGGACAGCCAGCCCTCACACCAGAGCCCCTCTCAAGGCCAGGGCAGTTCAGGGGCTGAAGGTGGAGTGGAAAGCTGGTGTCATTGGACAGGTCATTACCCGCTCTCCTTTTCAAGGCATCATCTTCTTCATCAGTGAAGATGTAGGTCTGGGGAAACAAGGAGAAGAGGTTACTCTCAGGGATGGAGCTGGTGCTGTTCCTGGCTGCCCACGTCCTCCTCCCACAGCTGGACACACTCGACATCCTCTGCTGCTGTTCCTGCTCCCAGGCAGCAGCTGAACAGAAGGATGGCTGTGCTCCCCCTTCCTGCAGGGCACAATCCTCAGTGCTTGTGTGGCTTCATTTTCACCCCCATCCCACTGCCCAGGGAACAGGGGAGCCATGACACTGAGTGAGGGGGCGAGGTAGCCCTGGATTAGGTGTCAGTGGTACAAAGATTAAAGCATTGTGCCTATATTACACTTGGGTTAAAAGAACATCTGCTTGTGCACGAAGTGGGCACAACCCCCTGCCACTTTCTGCCCCCTCCTCCTCCTCTTCCCCCACTCCCAGGCTTCTCTAATCCCCCTTGCTGCCATTATGTGGCACATCTCCCCCCCTTCAGAGGCAGGCAAGGATCAGGGCTGGTGGAGAAAAGCTTTCCTCAGGCAGAAAATGAGCTTTCATGGCATGAAAAAGGAGTCGCGAGCCGTAAACAGTCTCCCCACCAGCTGCCCACAGGCTGGTTAAACACAGCACCTGCGCAGGCACAAAGGGAACAGGGCAGGCAGGCAGGAGCTCCAGGAGCCATCGCTGCCCCCAAAGGCTCTGGCAAGGAGACAAGGAGTCTCCACATCTCCCCACACCCACCCAGCACTCGGGAGATCTAGCCCTCTCCAGGGGATGACATAGCAGGAGGAATGTTGTGTACATGGAAAGAAGGCAAGGAAGGACCCTCAGAGATGACCTGGCTCAAGCAGAGACAGCAGGATGGTTTCATGGTCTCAGATGGGATGAGCCTCAGCGCTGGGTGAATCACCCTCTAACAGCTGAGCCTAAGCAATGGAGCACGAACACGTTCCCACCCTGCCCCACCAGTGAAGTCTCTTAGTTAAAACCACTTTGGAGGCAATCATGTGACAAGGAACAATTAGCTAAGTCTCAGGTAAAGGAACTACTCTGGGTACCATATCACAACCTACAGGCAAGGCAGGGATTGTCAGCAGCATGGGATTTCCCTGGCCAGCATGTCAGAGTCAGAAATTTCCACTAGGGCAAATATTTTCATCTTAAGGAAAAAAAAAAAAATCTGAAACCATTGAAACTTTCTGACATTTTCAAAGAAAAAAACCCAAGAAATATTGTTGCTGGAAATTACTTGCTTACAGATATAAAACTAACTAGGTATCACGTGCCTAACAAACATCACATTTGACTGACTTAAAATAGCAATCTGCATCTTTTCCAAATTTTCTACTTGTAAAAATATTCTGAGGTTCCCAGTTTTCTCTTGATGCAAGATGGGAAATGTTTTTGGTTTTTTTTCAGACATCCAACACGTTTCTGTGGAACCCAAGGATGAAAGTACACTGTCACCACAGGCAACACCAGTTATTTTCCAAAATAACTGGAAAAATAGAACTGTGAGTGTGGGGACTAGGCAAGTCTGATTTTCCTGGCTCTTTCAAACTCTGATCTCCATGGCACACATGGCTGTGCTTGAGAAATACAAAAAAAGATCACAACAGCACATGCAGCTGCCTCCATCCTCGTCTCTCCATCCCTCACACCCCTGAGGGTGGGAAACCTGGAACAGCAGTTGCTGCCAGAGATGAAGCACAGAAAGTATCCCTCCATTCTGGAGTGGAGAAGATGTCTGTGTAGGAAAGGATGTCTGCAGGACAGAAGTGATATGGAGCCACTGTGTCAAACAGCTTTTTCTGGCAGCTCTTCATGAGCATCAGAGCCCATGTAATGGATAAATACTAGACTTTGAGACCTCCTCACCCCACACTGGGGAACAGCAATAAAAAACTAAGAAAAGGGAATAAAGATGTAGAACCTGACAACCCAGGGCCATGCTCATCTCCCAGGCACACAGGGTATCCCTTCTCTGTGAAGAAATCCTCTCCAAAATGCAAACACTTCAGCAGGGTTATTGTTGTGTCCTGCACAGGGAACAAATTTAAAACCCGTGGTGCATTCACATCACTGAAAATCTGAAAGCCAGTTCAAGATAGGCCATTCAAAGGTTTCATTGTTGGATGTGTGGGCTTCTAAAGGAAGGGGAAGTGCTAAAATTAGTTCATGTTATCAAACAAAATGCTATTTCACACCAGAAATATGGACTTATCTCCACCAAAACTTCTGGGGCCAAGATTCTGCCCAGCCTAAACAATCATCAGAACTGACACTTCTGCTTAGATTAAGCTTTTGCTGAGGAAGTTTTTGACTTTCACATCAATCTCCCATGGGAAGTCTGTCACAGATCAGTTCTCAAGAGGCAGAGCATGGTCCAGCAAAGAGTGCCCACCTCACACTTCCCCATCTCTCACCAACTGCATGTCTTCAGAGCAGTTTAAACAGAGCAGTTTCAGAGACAATCTCTCTCTCTCTTATTTCCTACCCCAACAGAGTCCAACACAGAGGATTTTTAATTCGGCTCCCATACAGTCTGTCCTTGCCATCAAAGCCACAGCTGTTCCTGCCTCCTGTTACAGTCACCTAAGCCTGACCTGGGAGGTCTGGGTTGCTTCCTCCAGGAGGAAACCATGCAGGTAATCAGCTCTGAAGCCAGGCTTGGCATCAGCAACACAGCCAGCTGCTAAAACTTCCCTGCTGGCCACCGATGGAGAAAGACTCACTGAACTGGTCTCCAGCCATGAGTAAGGGCAAGTGAGACAGGGAGATGCTGGGTCAGCCCTAGGAAGAGGCAGCCTCTGCACATCAGGACTTCTGAGACCTGGATTTCTCCAGGACTGGCTCCTAAAGCCTGTATCTCTCCACAAGGACTCAATAATAGGAGGTCTGGTGCACTGTTCCTGCCCCCACAACAATGAAATGTCCTTTTGCAAATTGAAAGCTGTCTTCTTTTTTTGCTGAGCCAAGTTTCCTATACTGTCAAATTTTCAAAACCAACCCTCTCCTGTAAACCTAAAAAAACCCTTTTTTAATATATTCCTTAAGCAGGAATATATTTAAAAAGAAAAGTTTTTGACTTTCATTACTTCTCTTTACCTCCCTTTCTGCTCCCACTCCCCTTCCCTCAAAGCCATTCCATAAAAAAAGCAGAAGAAAAACACAGAAAATTGAGGAGGGGGAAGGTAAATACTGAACTTGCAACAAAAATTAGTAACACTGAAAAAACTCTGTTTAAAAATGAGTGACACTCCCACTCTACCCTTCCTTCCTATTTTGCTGCTTAGTCTGTGTAGCTTTCCCAGAGGCTGGCAGCAGCATGGAAAATTCAACACCTTTTCCCAGGTTTGGACACCACTTGCATGCCAGAGGGGATCAGATGAATCTGGGGAGCTAGTATCTCATTCCTGTCATCAGCAGAATGGCCAGGCACTGGTTGGTCAAACAAAGGAGGGAAAGAAAGGTGAATTGCTCCTTAAAAACCCACTGGGAAGACCCCACCAGCAATATCCTAATGCCAGTGCAGCCATGTGGTTGGGTTTGGTTTGGTTTCTCCAAAGGAGCTGCTGGGCTGGAGCCAGCCGCAGAGGAGAAGTGCATCTGGAGGAGGAAGCAGGGCATCTCAGATGCTGAGAGGGACACGCAGCCAGGGGAGGAAGCGTGCTCAAAATAGGGCACGGCTTCCTGTGCCGACCGCAGCAGACCAGACAGTTGCAGCACCACGAAGTGGAAAACCACCCTTACCCAGAAAACCCCGCATTGCTCCGGGCGCTCTCCTACCCAGCACCTCCGCCCCCGTCCCCCTTCCTCGCTGGGGCCTGAATTTGCCTTCTAGGCACCCATCACACACAGGCAGAGGCAAAAAAAAAAAAAAAAAAAACCACCAAGCCTTCAGGGCAGCCACAGAATTTCTTCTTTCTTGAGGAGCAGCTCTGCGAGGGAGGGAGAAAAGCGCCGGAGCTCTGGGGAGTACTCCTGCCCACCAGTAAGCCGGTCTGCACAGCTCCACTAATGTGGTGCCCCACATCAGTTCCTCTAACAGGAAGGAAACTCTCCAAACCGTGTCTTAGCAAAGCATGGAAACATCGGGCCCCCAGTTAAAAAAAAAAAAGAAAATCAAAATCAAAAATGCACCCGCATCATTTCAAGATCATGCGTGTGAAAGCAGCTGCCCAAGGAAGGAAAGGATGGGTCGTGCTGATGTGCTGGGGAGTGAACAGGGCTGGGCTACGGGAGGTCCTGCAGGAGCCTGCCTGCCTTGTTCCCTTGCCCACTGCACTGCACCTTTCCAGGGCAATGAGTGTGCCCAGGCACCCTGTAGGCATCCTGACGAAGGGCCAGGGGAGCCTGTCAGCTCCAAACCCAGCAAACTCATGGCATTAGGAGGTAGAAAGCCACCACTTCATACAGACACAGGATGGTCTGTGCATCCACTCTGGTGTGGCACCTCGGCCAGGCTTTCCCGTGAAGCAGTAGTGAAATATTTTGCTGGGTAGCATCTCCCTTTGAATGTGAAGTGAGAATTAGAGAAAATGAGGCAGTGTCCTGAGGGGCACTACAGTGCCCAGCCGCCCCTTCCTCTGGCTTTTATCCCCTTGCCCTGACATCCCATCCCTGCCCCATTACCAACACCTTCTCTCTAGTCACAATCCACACACTCACCTGCTCGCTGGCCTGGGATATCCACGTGTCCAGGAGCAGCTCCATCCTGCTCTGGTGAAATCTCTTGGTTGTCTTCACAGCTATGAAAATGTCCCCAAGCGTCAGGCTTCCCTCAGTCCTGTATCCCGCCGGAGGATGGAGTTTGAGGTCCTTCTGCCCCCTGCCACCAGCCCCCTCTGGGCTCCCTTCGCTCTGTTGCTCTGCCTTCTCCACCATCCCCTCCCTGACCTCCGGATGCTGAGCTGCTTCCCGAGCCCCGTGGTGCCGCATGGAGAGGAGAGCCAGGCTGGCAAGGAAGACTGCAGCTCCAGAGACACCACGGATGAGCCGACGGCCCATGGCTCCCAAATCGATCCCGCCGCAGCCAGTATCCTACCGAATGAGGACAAGCTCTGCCTGTACCTCCGCGTGAAGCTGTCTGCTCTTCTCGAAGCCTCCGAATGGGCTGGATTAGTCAAGAGCAAGGTCTGAACAGGATGTGGTCAAGGAACAGGGTGGGCAAAGACCAGGAAGCCAAAAAGTCAGCAGACGTGAAGGATCCCGGTGAAGCAGGGGGGATTTTCACGGGCTGCGGAGGGCTCAGTGACCCAACGAGGGACACATGAAAATCCTCCGAGGCGACAGCACGTGGCTGGCACAGCCCGCCAGGAGCAAAGCGAGCATCCCCCCTCCCGACAGAGAGGCCGCGTGTCCCAGGCTGGGTGTCGAGCAGGCGGCCAAGGAGATCAGAGCCACGAGTGGCAAGTCAGCACCGAAGGCATCAGTAGCCCCACGGAAGACACCAGCCCACCCACGCGAGCCGGGGGCCCCGGCAGCAAGCGGGCAGCGGCTGCAGGGAGCGGGTCTGCCCGGCGGGGCTGCCTCTCCACCTGCTCCCTCCCGCAGCTCGGGCTCCTGCCAGCCCCGGTCCCGCCTCCGGGCACGGGGCGGGGCGCCAGCCCGGGGGAGGAAGGATGGAGAGGGGCGAGATGTGCGTCTGACAGCGGGTTTGCCTCAGCAGGGCATCCCCGGCCCGGGACGCTTCCAAGGTGACAAAGGGAAGATCTGGGAGGACAAACCTGTTGCTTGACTGATGTCCCCGCTTCTCTGTGACAGTCCAGCCCGAACTCTGCAGCCCTGCTCGTCCCGGTGCTCCTGAGGGAGGAGGGCAGGGTGACACCGATGTGGGCTCCGGTGAAGTTAAGGTGCGGGCTCCTATACTGTTCTTGGGAAGAACGATTTTTCCCCAGGAATTCCCTCAGCCCCAAACTTTTCCTATGGAAACAGGTCTGAATTGCTGCCCCTGCCTTTTAGTCCCAGCCTGCCTCCCCAAAGCCGGGTCGTTTGTTCCCTGCTGTCCCTCCCGCCTGCCGCCACGCCCCAGAGTCTCAAGCTGGGGTGTGACCCCCACTTCTGATACCCATGTCCCTAAACCATGATTCTGCTTCCGAAAGTCCCTTCTCCTCTGCCTCCAGCCCTGCAATCCCCACTCTCTGCTCCACCTCACATCCCCACCAGGATGCCCAAGGACATTCTGCTCCCCGGTCGCTGCAGAACCAGTGACACTCACAGGGACAGGTACAGCAGCAACCAAAAGCGGGAGCAAGGGGCTGCTGCTGCCCTTTCAATTGTAAAATCACAGAATTACTTGGGCTCGAAGGAACCTTAAAGATCATCCAGTTCCAAGCCCACTGCCATGGGCAGGGACACCTTCCACTAGAGCAGGTTGCTCAGAGCCCCATCCAACCTGGCCTTAAACACTTGTGGGGGAGCATGGGGGGTGTGTGCAGTGTCACTGCAGAGTTTATATCCCACCCAGGTCCTTGCCCCCTGCAGCAGGGCTGAGCTCAGCAACCTGTCCATTTGTGGCTTTCGTGCTGTCCAAGGTGAAGCTTCCTTCTCCCTGGGCAAGGAAAGGGGATGTCCTCTCTGGAAAACCCCAGAGACCTGCAGGCACAGCAGCAAAGTGGCACCTCCAGCTCCTGCCCCACCCACCGCCTACACCACTGGTCTCCCCTATGCCACCTTCACTTCGTGCCCTCCAGTTGCCAACACGGGGTGGGGATCTCAGAGACCCTCAGAAAGGTGTGGGAGCCCCTCCCAAGGACAAAGACCACCACGGAAGGGAAATTTTGGTTGCTACACACAACCAAAAATTGCTGCACGCTTTTGCTGGTTCAGATATGGGGTAGGTGACCATGCTGACCCCTTCACACTACCTTCAGGCCACTTTACAGACTAGCCAGAGAGACAACAGCCCAGGAGAGGGGATGACATGCACAGCCCCATCTCAGCTTCCCCGTGCAGCAGGCGTGGGGACAGCAGGGTGGTAGTGCTCTACATAAGCTGCCGAAATCAGAGCGCCTCCTCAGGGAGCGACAAGCCGTGGGCATCCAATCTCAGCATGCCAAAAAAATAAAAATAAAAAGTAATAAGTTGGGGCCCGGGAGAATTGGCAGGGCTGTGGAATGGCTCCACGTGGAAAAGGGCACCCCTTGCCATGTACGTCAGATCATGGGGCCTTAGAAAAGAGGGGCAGGGGAACCTGACAGGGTCCCTCTGTTCCACACTCCCACCCTGTGTCCAGCCACAGACACTTCCCAGGCACACAGGGAAGACATCCCTGCAGGGCTAGGCCCGTGTGCTCAGTTTCTCCAGGCCTCAGACACACACTTTCACTCCACCCCTGTCCCTGGCCGCTTTTTGCTTTTGTAAGGAAAAAAACACTAAATCCACTTCTTCCTCCTCCTCCTCCCCTGTATTTCTCAAAGTCTCCTGCCTTCCCCTGAAGCAAGAACATCTCCAGAGCATCTCCCATATCCCTTTGGAGGGTCCCTGCAGGTTTTATTTTTAGATCCCTTTGAATACTGATGCTTTCTTACACTGATTTGGGGCACGGGGGGGAGTCATTCACCTTCAGGCCTTACATTACTGCAGGGATGTGAACCTGGTGTGATTGGGATTGCTCACATGTCTGGCCATTGCTCCTGAACCAGAAATTAACCTCCCTGAGTGCTCCAGCCACATGCCAGCAGCCTCGGGCACCTGTAAAGGAAGCTTCTATAGCTCCAAGGCATCCTGCAGCACCTCCCAGCTCTGGCTTAGATCATTTGGGAGGCACAGGTGGGACACAGGCACAGGATCATTAGTGATGGCCCCGAAAGACATTACAAACGCTATTTAACTGGTACAGAGCATAGTGCCAGGCAACTCTGCTGGGGCAGGGGGCCACTGTGGGCAGGGCTGGTGACTTCCCAGGGTGACACAAGTGCCACCTCGACAATCCCCTCCCTGGAGGGAGGAATCTTGCTCTCAGTGACTCTTTACAGGGGTTTGCACAAGGCTGTTACAGCTGGTAATTGGTGCCCGAGGCTGCTAATTGCATTGTGCCCATTACCTAACCCATGACTCATTCCTCTGAGCAGGCAGCCATCCCCCTAGGAAGTAAAAAGGTGGGCTGGGGTGTGCAGGGCAGAGAGGGTCATTAATGTTTGCCCTGGAGCCCTCTGCCCCACTTCTCACCCGTGTCCAGAACAAGTCAAGGCCGGATTTTGAAAGCCTCGAGGGACAGAAACTGGATAAAGAGAGAGCCTGGAAGAAGCCTGGGAGCTGGGAAGGCAGTGCTGCCACCACTTGGGTAGCTGGGCAGTGCCAGGCTGCCCCCAACAACCTTCCTTTGGCTCCCTTTCCCTCTGGCTGAGCACCGATGGCCCAGGGAAGTGCTGGGGGATGTGATTCTTTTCGGGGGGGCAGCAAGTGCTAAGCTAGGAGTGCATACCCGAGGTGGAGGGGCTGCTTTTAACCCCCTTCAGCCTAGGCCATAGGGCTGGGGCTGGCTCCCAGTGCCAGCAGGGACACGAGGAAGTTTCAAGCCCTGAGTCACAGTGCCTCTCACACAGTGTTTTCCCTGAATACTCAAGCGCTACTTCCCCCCACCCCCCTCTGTCCCACAAAGATGCAAATTCCAATCTCCAAATCCATGACAGGGTGAATGGGAGCTTGTTTTGGGACTTGTCTTCTCATCAGCTCAACAAGAATCCCACTTTGTTTGCCTGCAGGGCAAGCACCCTCCCAGGGGACTGGCCGTGCCGGGATGCTCAAGCTGCATCCCCTGGAGTGGATGTCACTTGGGAGCTTTCATCTGCAGCCCTGTGCATGCCAGCTCCCCCTTCCCTGAGAGAAGACTTGCATGGCTCCAGGGCAGAGCGAGGACTTTGCTCTACATTTTAGTGACTGCAAGTTAAAGTCTTCATTTTCTTTTCTCCTCCCTTCACTCTCATCCTCATAAAAGACACAGGCAACTGGTTTAGAGCCTGAAATAACACCTCACAGGGGACTCATGAAGATCAGCAAGGTAATCTTTGCTCAGAGCTTCACAAGTGCATGGCACCAGCAGTGCCAAACCACAGGGGCGAGGAGGACACAAGAGAGGACCTGACCCTGGTGCAGGTTGCCCATCTTCTCCCATTGAACCCAGAATCAGTGGACTCTCCCTGACCTCATGCCCCAGAAAGGCTCCCAGAGCCACAGACTTCATTTTCCTCTGGCATGCCCCAGGAAAGACCACCTACCACCACAACCACCACCTCTCCACAGTGTGGGTATCCTGGCACCCCCTTCCCATGGCATCTGACAACGGCGGCTGCACAGCAGGATTCAGGAGCACGCAGCAGCAGCGAGCACTGCTGTGACTACCCAAAGCCCCCATCTTCCCCCTGCCAGAGTCTGAACCCACTCTTGGGCCCATGTCAGGGTGAAAACCCCATTTGCAGGGGCACTGTCCCCCTTTCTCCTAGCAGCATGGCTGGGCTCAGTCTCCTTGTTGTCCCCCAGGAGGCTGAGGTAGCTGGCTTGTCACTTCAGGCTAACCGGGCCATGGAGGGATGCAAAGCTCTAGGGATCCTAGCCAGACAAAATTCAAAACTCAAATGAGTGTTGCCCTGACTTCCCTAAGGCACCCTGACCAACACCAGTGCTGGGGAGAAGAAAAGGACTGAAAATCAGGGGCCACATAGAAAAGGGAGGGGATTTAGTGTGTGGCACACTTATCCTGTCCTCTCCCCACACTTGTTGCTGCCCTACAACAGCAAAGGCAGTGCTCCCACCTTCCTCTGGAGGGCTGGGCAGTTGGACCTCACCTAAAGGAGGAGGAAAACATCCCGTCGTGCATCACCCACAGCTCCCCAGTAACACACAAGCCCACAGCCTGCCACCCATTCCCATTATGAATGGCATTTAATTCTCCTTTACAGGCAGTTTGCCAATAAAAGGCTCCATTAATAATTTACAAGCAATCAAGAGTACAGCTCCTATAAAACAAGGGTTTGTTGCAACCTTAGTGTCACTCCAGACACCGTGGGTCACAGGCATACGAGCCGTGCTCCCTGTGCCTTGGGGCTGGAGGTGAGGTAGATGGGAAGAGAGGACCTGGAGCACACAGTGCCGGGCAGGGGAGATGGTGGTGATGGGAGAAGAGCTTCGAAGGAACATGTGTGAGAAACGCTCCTACACAGCCTGATCCCACACACCTCCCCTACCTTCCCTGTCTGTCACCCTGACCATGTACAAGAGCAGCCTGAGGTGACAGGAAACAGCCCACAAGGGTGGTTTTCACCATGCTGGTGGAAGACGTCTTTCCAGTGAAATACAGAAAGCTCAGACAGGCAAGGCACTATGTGTTACTTTCCTGGCTCTTGGTGGCCCTTGGTGGACGAGAAAGGCTACCCTGGGGGGCCTTTGCTGCCAGCATCCCCTCAGGGAGGAAGAACACACTGCCTGGAGGGGCTTGGGAAGGCAGGGACCTCTCAGAGCAGCTCCTGGGGACAGTAGGTGGTAGTAGCCACTCTGCCACCCCCAGCTCAGTCATCGCCCTCCTCGATCCACAGCGGGCGGGTTTGCTCCTGGAAGATGCATCCTCGAACCACCTTGGGCAGCTCCTCCACGTGGCTCCAGGCATGGGGCTCCACGCGGGCCCAGGAGCAGGGCAGGGTGTGGAGAGCCCGCTCCACAGCGCGGCACACCTTCAGCACCTCCGAGTCCCGCTGGCCCGCCTTCCCCAGCAAGCTCCTGGGGAAAACATGGGGACAAACGTTACCCCTGGCACTAACAGGTGGGGAGGCAAAACCACCCAGGAACGCCTCCACAACTACAGAAAGTCAATTACTCCCCTCACAGCGCCAACCCCAACACACATCAAGTGCCTGATCCTTGTTCTGTCTCTGAACTGAGACAAGGGCTTCTCTCTCCCCCTGTGATGCCCTCCACCCCTGCCATGCCGCCTTTCCTCACCTGAGTCCTCTAATGTTCTTCTCAGTGACCTCGACGTGGATAACGATGGGGTATATTTCACTTTTAATTAGATCCCTCACACCCTCAAATCCCAGCTCTAGCAGGCAGTGTTTATTCTGGAAAGGAAATAGAATAGATTTACTGATTTAAATGGAGGAAAAATAACCCCAGCCCCTGACAGTTACATTAAATCAAACCCCATACTGTGCAATATCATTGCTTTTCCAATACTAATTCCATTAAAAACGAGATTTATGGACAGCGCCAATAGAGAAGGGGAGAATTAGAGAGCAGGGTCACCCACTCCATCACTGCCAATCCAACCCAAGAGCTCACTGGACCCCTCTCTCAGCCACAGCCCATCTTCACATCCCCTTTGTCATCGCTGTCACCCACAGCCTCCCATTTCTGTCCTGAGCAGAGCTGTTGCCACCCTGGTGAACATGAGGAATGTGAGAGCAGGGAGGTCACTTCTGAGTATGGCATGTCCCACTGCCTCCCCCACAAATCCCCATTTTACCATTTATTTTATCTGAGCTCATCAGAGACTCAGGCAAATGTCTGTACCTGCTGCTCCACAACCTAGAATACACTCCAAATTACACAGCCCCCAAACAAGCAGCTCCTCCTCTACCACCACACCGCTCTCCCTCTTCCCCCATTCAGGTGCCCTGTCCTCTCCTCCAGCCTGAATGAGGTGCCCCATGCTGGCCCTTTGTCCCCACACCAAAAGCCTCAGCACCTTCTCCATTGCCTCCCGGATCATGCGGATTCGTCCGCTCTGCCTCTGGTCCTGGGGGGCAGTTCTAGACACAGGGTGCTCCTGAGCGTGGGTTGTGCTGGCATCCCCTCCCACCAGTTTCTCTGCAAGCCAAGAGGAGATAGGAAGAGGGAGATGTCAGCCCCTTGTCCCTCTTGCATGGACTTTCTCCCTCAGATCCCACATTTGCTGCTGTGCTGGTGTTTATTGAGTTCAGCGTTTACGGATTCTGGAGAGCAAGTCTAATTATACAACATCACACGTTGGCATGGATCTCCTGCAGCTTTCTGGTAGGGAACAAGCAAGATATCACAGCTGAAGACACCTTGCATGGCAAGAGCAGCACCTTGTGTTGTACCACAGCAGCCTAAGCTGGCTGACAGACATTATCCACCCACTTCCCCACTGCCACACTGTCCCTAACAGAGTATGGCAGAAAAATAACCACTTTATCTTTCCAGGTGGGTTTTCTGCAGGCTGAGAGCTACACAGGCTTAGAGACAGCTCCTGTAAGTGAGCAGCATGGCTGGGGAAGCAAGAAGAGTGGGTGTATCCTGGGAGAGTGGGAGGAAAATGAGGACAAATTGAACCTCCTTTTGCTGGTGGCAGGCAGAGCCACCTCCCCTGCTCACAGGCAGGACAGCAGCCAGCACCAGGAGAGCAGCAGAGGTGATGCTGTGACAGAGAACTGGGGGCAGAGCTGGCTGTACAGAGCTGCAGAATGGTCAAAGCAATGGTCAAAGCAAGGACTGCCAGGTGCCCCTGGCACAACACACACACCTCCAGACCCAGCTTGGGAGCCACAGCCCCTGCAGCCCAGTGTGGCTGAGGTAGGTGCCAGGCTTCACCTGCCCAACGTGCTGCTCTAGGCAGCTGCCCACACTGCCACAGAAGCATGAGGAGGGATCATAAAAAGGCTTTTAGGAGCTGCTTGTCCCTGGGATAGAAATAAAGTAATTTTTAGCAGAAGGCATGTCCAGAGCATGCTCCAGTTATCCCAGGGCCCAGGCTGGCTGGGCATCCTCTGGTGGCACAGGTGCTTCTCAGGTAGACCTGGATCCTGCAAAGCCATGTTTCCTTTGCAGACTCTCATGGAAAATCAAACAAAAATGCAGGCAGCAAACAAATGAGAAATGGCTTGGGGCTCATGGGTTATTTTCCTTCCCTCGCAGCAGGCAAAAGTGGCAGGGGACAATGGAGTTTTTGCCCTCAGCGTAAATTCCGAGTCGGAGTAAAAGCTTTGAAGCAGGTCCCCGTGCAGTGTGAGGGGGACCCTGCAGAGGGCTCAGCAGGACAGGATATATGGCCAAGTCATTCAGCTGAGAAGCCCAGCAGCCAAAATTTTCAGAGCCATCCTTCAGTAAACCAGGGATTTTTCACTACCTCCATCATTACCCCGCAAACAAATAAACCAACTCATTTGTCATTCCTGCAGTTGGCAAAGGGAGAACTCTAAACACCAGGAAAAGAGAGCACTGGAGAACTGAGGAGGGAGGAAAGAGGGAGTTGTCCTCTCTGAACATTCCCTATGGGAGCAGTGCCCTTTCCCCAGCAGCCTCTGCAGCCGTGTGTCAGCCTCACATCTACTGGGAGAAGGAAGGGGATAACAGCACTAAGGTTGGATCCTTCCACTCCGAGGCAGGAAGAGCTGGATGAAGTCAGCCTGCAGATCCCACATCAGCCAGGGCTTCCATCTCTGGGAAGAGCCACCCAGAGCAGCAAGGCAATGCTACACCACCAGCCACTCAAGGGAAAAGAGAGGATACCCTTGCCTCAGGCAACCGGAAGGGAAGGCTGGCTTCCCTGTGGGCCAAAGGGATAGGACACAGTTAAAAATAGCAGGGAATATCTTGCAGACACTCAGCCCAAAAAAGTGACCTGCTAACAAGTATTACATGGGAAGACACTCCCACACTTAAGTGCTGAAGAGAGACCTCTCATGTGCTTTCCAAGACTCCCATGAGACCATAACTCAAACTTCCAAGAAAAGAGCAACTCTTGACCAGATTGGGCTGAGCAGCCACTCACTGCTGCCTACCTGCTGGGCACACGTGGAAGTCCAGGCGAGAGGTGGGCAGGTCCAGCAGGTTCCTGATGAGCCGTGGTGCAATGCAGCTTGGGGACAGCACCACGGGACGGGGTGTCTTGACCACCACAGGGCGCACCAGGCTGTAAGGCTTCAGGTTCATGTCTGGGTCTGGAAGACAGCAGTGAAGAAGAGAAAGCCAAAGGTGAGAACATGGGAGACCAGGCCAGCCTACAGACCATCCCATTCTTCTGTGCCACCCCCTCCTCATCCCAAATCATGGAGGCACCTACCAAACCATCTTATGTCCCCTCTTATGACACTACCCTGGTTACAACACTCACTCATGGACAGATATCCTGGATGTAGACCCCCTGCCCATTTTCTGGGACTCCCTTGGGTTACACAGCAGTTTATTCTCCACAAAAGGTTGGATGACCAGGGGACAACTGGGTCTCCAAGGGTGACAGGGCAGGCACAGGGCTAGCAGCTCACCTGAGCAGGGGTCCAGCCATAGCTGCTGAGGGGGCTGTTCTGGGCTTCTCTGTGGTTTGGATTTCACCAAGCGCAGCTGGCCCAAGGCCCGTTTCTTTAGCTGAGGAGAAAGTGAGGGCAATTAGGGCTGAGAGCACTGACCTTTTCACACACACAAAGAACTGGCTGCAGAACCCCCTCTGGCAAAAAGGATGGAGCAGCCTTACAAAGAGCAAGGGATTGGGTCTGCCACCCATTAGGTTCAATCTGGGAAGTGGGGAGGTGGTAGAAAAGCAGCCACAGAGCAGTAACACTGCCTGGGCTAAAAGCTCTGCTTGCTAACCCATCTGCCACCTTTGTACAAATTGGTTTACCAACAGAGTGGGGCAGGTTGCATCTGAGGTGGTGGGATTGCCACTGGCACACACACACGGCTCTCATCACCCGCTTCCTTGGCTTACATTATTTCTGTGGCCCTTCTGCTGCCCAGGCATCTGGTGCTTCTCCTGGATCTTCAAAAGCTGATGGGCCCTGAAAAGACAGAGAGCTTGCACTCAAGCAACTCCAAAAGCCCCCAGGGACCAAAGCCTGCTGGGATCCTCTTCACCAATCCCACAGACCTGCTGAAGCATAGGGATATCAAAGCCCTCATTCAACCTCCCAGTCCCTCAAGGGCTCCCAAACACTGCCACACTGGTCCCCATACAAGACTTAAGTCATCCCACACCATCAAGAGGCCTGTCAGCACAGACAAAGGGGGCAGGTACCCCCTGCCTCCCTCCTGAGGCTGGCTACCTGCTGTAGTTGGGCACGGTGCCCTTGTCCAGGTCCCGCCCGGTGAAGGGATCGACGCGGGAGCAGTACCACTCCAGCCGGCCCTTGTGCATGGTGTCCGTGACGTGCAGGACCTCCCGGCACTGCACGCACAGCGCGTAAGGGTCCGACGGCTCCAGGAGGGACACGTTGGTACGGACGTAGAACGAGTCTCCGGGACATTTCTTGCCTTCCTCCAGGGCTGCCCGCAGAGGCTGGTATCCTGGAGGCATAAAGCACGGGTCAGCACAGGTGGGCATGCAGCAGACAATGGTCACTGGTGAGAAAGCCGAGTCCCCAGCACAAGTTGTGATGCTATGGATTGGGGTGGGGGTGCAGAGGAGGCAAACAGACAGAAGGTCTGTACCTCTGTCCCGTAACTCAAGAGGATGCACAAGTCACACCAGACAGGGAAAGCTACTGGAGCTACGGCCAACCCCTGTGTCAGACATGGTGGCCTAGGACCAAACAGGAGAGGAGAGAGAATAACTAAGATTTATCTCCAGGTCTGAGTGGAGGGTCTAGAAAGGCAGGCAGAGAGCTCAGGCTCAAAGGAGACCCAGCTGCCAGCACCTCACCTTCTAGGTCGAGCTGAAAGATGAGACTAGAGGGCTCATCCCAGTGCAGCAGGCTCAGGTAGGCAACCTCCCGTGTGCAGTTCTCCAGGGAAAGCACCTCTTCCTTCAGCGATGGCACCCTCAGCTAGCAAGGACCCGATGCCGTTAGACCTAAGGGCTGGAAGAGCACGCACCCCCCCAGGCTCCCTCACCCATCAAGGTTACATAAAAGGTGTTACAGAGCAAGGAGAGGCTGGGAAAAACTGTATTTGAGGGCAAAGCATCCTCAGTCTGCCTCTGGCTCCCTCCTCTGCCTCTGCTGCCAGCCATCACCCAGCCTGGATGGTGGGCTGTCGTGGAAGGAAACATGTGTGAGTGTGTGTGTGTGAGTGTGTGTGTGTGTGTGTGTGTGTGTGAACGTGTGTGGGAGCGGGAGCACTGGCTTGTTTTCAGTTACAGGCGGGATATTAATTCAAGCAGTGCAGCTGTATTTCAAGTGGTGTCATTCTTGGCAAAACAAATGTCCTTCCCTCCCTCCAGGAGCTTTCTTCAGAGCAATTATTCTCTCCAGCTCAGGAGGGTCACAAAGACCTGAGAAAACTTGCTCCAGAACTGATTGCTTTGCAGTGGGCATGTGCAGGATGCAAACTGCTCTGAAAAACTACAAGGTGACAGACAACTCGAGGGACACAAAGCCATACTGGCACCTTAATGGTGTGACTCCTTTTTGTTTCTCTGTGGGAAGCACAGCTCAAGGAAGTGTTTCAGAAGGTCTTGGCATTTTTATATGCACAGGTGCACTCGAGTGCCATGAGACCTGGGTGGGTATTTGCACTGTGTAAAGCTCTAGATAGGAAGCAGTCCTGGAAAATAAAAGAAATTGAGGCGGACTTCAAGCTGGGTAGAGATCAGCTTGCGCTGGGGATCACACCTCACTCCTTGCATCATCTCAGGTGCTTTGCAAACCCTCAAAGTGAGCCCATTCCCAGACTCACCTCAATGAGCCGGCACCCTTCCCTGAGCCCTGCTTTTTCAACCTGTGAGCCTGGCTTGACCCACTGGACATAAATTCCTGTCCTGTTCCCTCCAAGGATGGAGATGTCTGCTCCAAGCCTCTTCTCCTGGGGTGAAGGGTTGCTGGGATGACCCAAACTCGTGAGCTGTACCACCAGTGACCTGGCAAGGAGAAATGCCAAGTCTGGCAACTGAGGTTGACTGCCTTTGCTAAGAGCCAGTCCCCCATGCCTTGTATCCAGCTCTAGGGTCTTTACTGCAGCACAGAGCTTGTGACTCACAGTGTGCCCATCACCAGGGCACACAGAGCTTACAAAGCCCCACAGCCCCTTCTATCCCACCAGTCCCATCATCAAAGCCAAGCTGGGCTCCCACAGTCCTTCCCTACCTGGACAGACACGTGTCCAGCCCAGAGCAACATCCCCACCCCTGCCATAACAAATAGGACAGTGCAAAAAATTGAAGTCCTGCTAGGAAGCAAGGACCATAGGATCTTCATTTCTCTCCTCTCCCACTAGTGAGAAAGGGCCTGCAGCAGGAGGGGCAGAAAGGAAGGGTCTCTCTCTCAAGGGTCTCTCCCTGGCACCACAAAATGTCCCCTCAAGAGCCACCACAGAGTGCCCAGCTCAGAGAGCAGCAGTCACCTCCTGGTGACCTCCTTGCGTCTGGAAAGCGTGGACAAGCAGATCTCCGACTTCACCCTGGCGTAGGTGCTGCTGGAAGAAGAGGAAAAGGTCCCCAGCAAGGTGCCAGCAAAACTGCTGCCTAGGAGAGAGCAAAAGGGAGACGGAGCACTTCACCTGTACAAACACTGCAGGGAGCTCAGTTCTGCGGGTGGCAAGGGTCTGCCATCCTCTCCTGACCATATTCTAGCATCTGACTGGGAAACTGAGGCTGCAGGGAGGCTTTGAATGGTCACCCTCAAGAAAAGCATTTCCCACATTTCCTAAGAACAAGCAAATCTTTGTTCCCTTCCCTTCATCAGCAGTTTGGCCAGAAGGCAGCAGTAGCCAGGGCCACCTGGATGTGCCCAGAGATCAGCCACCAGCACCCACCACAGGACCTGCCAGCACCAGAAGCTGCACTCCGGGAGACTTACAGCCCATCACAGCAGATGAAGGGAGTATCCAATAACATCCCAGGGCAAAGGTATTTCCCTCTTCTGTTACCTACTCCCCTCAACAGCTCTCCATGAGTCAAACAGAGCTGAAGCAAACAGCTCCCTGTTCTGCAGAGAAAAAGCCAGCTTTTCCAGCTGCTGTGCCTGACAAGGCACGGGTGGATATGAGGGTCCATAGTACCATGCTACAGGTGCAGAGCCCTTGCAGTGAGCTGCACAGACCAGGGCTGTGAGGGAGGGTCAGTTGTCCAACCCCTCTCCCTACGGCCACCACTTCTTTTGAGCTAAGCCTGTTGAGGAAAACCTTGTACCTGTTGTATCTTCCATGCTGCTAAAGGAGCCACAGGACAAGCTACAAAGGAGACATAAAATGGATCTGTAAGGTAGCAGCTTCTCCAAAGACTGTTTGCATCCTGTTTTCAGTCTCACCTCCACAGACTTCCCCACCACCCCAAGCAACCCTGCAGCCACCACACAGCTCCCAGCCAGCCTTCCCACTCAGTTCCCACTCCAGGTTCTCTCCCAGCCCTGCCAGGGCAGCTCTCCCTGGACCCCACAAGCCCTGCAGAGGAGACAAGCAGCCCCCAGCAATCACCTTTTGTAGGGCATGCACCTCTCTTCCCGCTGCCGGCGCAGGATGGAGCCGATGCAGGGAGGGAAGGGGAAGGTGGAAAGGCGGTTGATATCCTTCTCACTGTCAGGAGTCACGTCCTTGGGCAGAGTGAAAGAGACGTGCTTGCTAACATCCACACCCAGCACCACTTCTCCCCTCCCTTCAGGCCAGGGGAGCACACAGCTCCTTGGCTACCACAGCCCTCCTGAGGATACTCCACATCCCTCCAAATTCCCTTGTTTTCCCAAGCACATAGCTCAGCTAGAGATTCACAATGCTGCATCCCCATCCTTTTGCAAAGTACAAGCTGTGGGAGCAGTAGCAGATGAAGAGACTATCCTGCCCTTGTCCTTACATTTCTGTTTCAGCCACCACACACCCAGAGGTGTGAGTGATGTATGGGACTGCCCATTTCAGGATGCTCTGGGATGACAGTTCAAGGAGTCGAAGGAAAGAACCTGACTCCCTCAAAAACAACACAGTGATGCTACAGGGTTCAAAAAAAGCCAGGATTTCTCCTCCAGCATGTGTAGGCTAAACAGCATTTTGGGGAGGATAGCACCTTACCCGAGGCTGTTGGTTTCTAGGGTGTCATATGGGACGAGGAGTTTTGCTTCCCCGTCTTTCCCACACTTTGGGGCAGCACTGGCCAGTTTGTTAGAAACTGTGAGAGCAAAGCTTTGCACCCAAGATCTGCTCACACCTTACACACCACCCCACGCCCAGCCTTCCACCAAGTCACAGCCCCACGACGAAGCCACTCCAATGCCTGTGTGCCCTTCCTGAGCAGCATCTCCGCTGGCCTCGGCTGAGGGCCAGCCTCACATGGTCAAGCACTCACCATGCTCTGAATGGCTGAATCCCCTGGGAATGGGGAAACAGAAGTCCCCAGAGTATCTATGAGTCCATTCATAGGGTTGTCTATGAGGCTCCAGGTGCTGCTGAGGTTGGAGCAGAGCGAGTAGGAAGAGCTGCACATCTGGGAGAGAAGGGACTCCATCATCCCATTTGCATACCCCAGAAATCAGTCCTGACCCCTTTGCCTTCCCTCTTCCCCCATCCTTCTAGCCAGCCTCACCTTGCTGAGGCTGCGGCCGCCTTGGCACCGCTGCAGCTGTGCCTCCAGTGTGCTGTTCAGCCCTTCAGCCTGGCTCAGCTTGCTCAGGAGCTCATCCCGCTCCTCCTCCAGGGCCCGCACACGTTTGCGGTACTGGTCCTTCTCAATCAGGCTCTGGGAGTATTGCAGCTGCACCCCATCGCGGCTCTGGATGGCCTGCAAGGAGCCAGACTGAGAGAGAGAAAAGGCACAGAACTGCGCTGCTAATCCACACCTCCCACCCTGGCATGGCTGGACAAGATCCACTGGGGAAGGAGAGGGTATCCAGAGCCCTGTTGCTGCTGGGAGGTGAAAAGCAATCTACCTGGTCCCGCTCTTTCTCAATCTCCTCCAGCTGCAGCAGCACGGTGTTCATACGGTGCTTGTAGAGATCACAGTCCTTCTGCAGCGTCCGGTATTTCAGCTGCAGATCTTCCACCTCCTGGAGGTACTGGTAACAGCAAGCAGTGAGCATTAGCCTTCCTGAAAGTGCCTGCTCCCTCCCTCCCAGGCCCAGCTTGGTGTTCAGGGACAGGGTCAGTGATGAATGCTCTACCTTATCCCTCAGCTCTTCAGCCCACTGCAGCTCATTCTGTAGGGAGTTGAGTTTCTGACAGAGATCCTGCCGGTCGTCTTGGGCTTCCTTCCAGTCATGCTCCAGGATGTCCAGGAGGATCTGCTCAGAGCCTGGCACTGGGCCCTCACCAGGTGTCTAGGAGGTGAGAGGGTACTGTCACTGCCCCACAAGCACCAAGGGAGCAACAGACCAGGGCAGTGACTGGCATAACTGCCGTCATCATCCTGCATCAATCTGCTGTGCACTCCAAGGCACAAAGTCACACTTGTGAGCACAACCAAGAATTACAGGGCTGGGAAAAAAACACCCATCACTACCCAGACACAATGGCAGGCACCACAGCCAAGCAATATGCTCAGAGGAAATTGGCCAGCCCAAACCAACAATTTCCCCATCTTTCCAGTGTCTATGTAAAAGCACTGGGGGTGGCTCAGGAAAGGAGGTGACCTGGAGCCTGGCCTGCCCTGGCAGGTACCTGCAGCATGCCCTGCAGCTCCTGCAGCGATGCCGTGAGCCGCTGGTTCTCAGCCCACAGCTCGGACACAGCGTCGGGGTGGCCCCGCTCCTCGGCCTCTCGCTGGGGTGGGACAGATGCTTGTTTCCGCAGCAGGCTGCACTCCTCCTCCAGGCTGGAGACTTTGCATTTCAGCTGGTCCACCTGAAACCCAGGGACAAAACAGTCTGACACACAAGGACCTGCACCTCTGCCTTATCAGGAGAGCAAAGCAGGGAAGGTGCTGAGAAGAAAACAGGTCTGGAGGTGAGTAAGGCACAGGAGGCAACCATGGGCAACCATGTGAAGGAGTATCCTACCGCTGGGCCAAGGTTAGCAGCACAGCTGCACACAAAAGCTTCTCCCTCAGGGAAAGGAGGGAGATGCACTTGCATAAGCACATTTAAGATCTTCCCTTGGTGCAACAACTTTCTTGCTACCCTGGGGCAGCCACAGTGCAGCCGGCCTTGACCATGGGTGGATGTGGGACCTCTGGTGTGCTGCCAGGGCCAGCAGCTGTGAGTATCTCAAAGACTCCTAGAGCAACTGAGAAACAAATTCACAGCAGAAAAATCCACTGGAGGCTATTCACTGTGGGGAGACCACCTCTGGCCTCGGAGGTGTTTGAGGTTCAAGCTGCTGGAGGCTGCAGCGTACCACAGGAGCATCATCATTCCCTGGCCTGGTCTCACACTCCTCCACCAACATGTCACGGGAGTCAGCAGAGGTCAGCAACTTTCCAGAATAAGAGAGGCCCTCCCAGACCAGTAATGACTGATTAGATTCATCAGAGAACCAGTTTCACAGGCAAGTAAAGCTTTGAGAGGAAATGGGGCAGCAGAAGCCTATCAAAGCCACCAAGAAGCACTGCCAAAATTGCCATGGAGGGATTCAGGAACTGCCCAAAAGATCTAGAATGACTTTTGGGGACCAGACACTTCTGGACCCCAGAGTCAGGAAGAGAAGGCGAGACGGTGCTTCCAGGGGGATTTCTTCAGCGCACAGTTACCTCCAAGTGATTCACCTCCCTGCTCCAAAGAGGCCCAGGGGAGCTGGCATTGGCAGGAATACCAGTAAAAAAGGTAGGGGAGGATCCCAGCACTGTCAGAACAGAATGAGGTATGAAAGGTAATCACAACGCTGTGTGAGAGGTCCAGGCCCAGACTGGCAGGGGGAATGCCAGCAGGCAGCAGAGCACTTAAAAATATGGATTATTAATAGGTCCAAGGTAGGGCTGTCCTTGCCCAGGCAGGAAATGGGTGCATGTTTGCTGGAGGTGAGAGCTTGGCAGCTGGAGTGCAGTGTCACGAATTCCTTCAGCTATGCAGGGCATGAGTCTAACACCCGTCATGAAAGACATGAGGAGGCGGTGGGGAGTGGCAGGGGGGATGGAGGCTGGGCCAAAAGGCTCCTGAAGCTCAGCAAGGTAGGCTGGGCAGCTCCAGGCAGCACACACGCACCCAGCGTGGGCGGCTGCACCGCCACCGGCCTCACTAGAGAGGGGAAAATGGGGGAAGAAGTAAATACAAACACACAGCTTGACAGAGTGAGCTGCCTGTGCTGCCAGAGAGCAGAGCAGGCAGCACAGGGCAGCCAGCAAAGACAGGAACACACAGGGCACCCTGTGGTGCCAGCAGCCAGGCTGAGAGTCAGGGGATGCCAGGGAAGGCACCAGCCCTGCCTCTGGCTTCTCTAGGTGAGGTACCCTCAACTACATCATCTGGCAGGAGCCGCTGATGTATCTCCAGCTGCCCCCAGGGCAGTGGTGGACCTCCTGCACTGTGCCCACACCCCTCTGCAGGGCACATTTCCATCCAGGGCAGGGCAGGATTCCCAGCATGCATCCCACGTGCCATCAGCTCCTTCATGCTCACAAGCCACCACAGGTGGACATCTGTGTGCACCCTTCTCAGCTTCAGACTCCTGCCATGTCCCACTGCCCACCCTCGTGCTCCCCAGGGTCCTACCTGCAGCTGCAGGTCCCTGCTGCGAAGCACGGCCACGTTCTTCTCCTCGCAGAGCTGCGCGTAGCGCATGGCCATCATGTAGTTCTCGTCCTTCAGCCTCAGCAGCTCCACACTGTTGGAGTCCCACTCCTCTCTCAGCCGCTGGCAACGCTCCTGCACCTTCAGGAGCTCCTTCAGCTGCTGCTCCAGCCGGACCTGCTCTTGCTCCAATGCCTGGTTTTTCACCTGCAGCTGGTGTTCCTTCAGCAGGTGCTCCTTCCGTTGAGCCCTCACCTTCTTCACCTCCATCATCAGGAACTGAGTTAGTCCCTCAGGGCCTTCCTCATCTGGGGAGAATCAAAGGAGAACCTGTTCCTGGCTGCTGAAACAGGGCTAACCCCAAGACACCGACTTGCCCAATGCTCTGTTTTCCACCAAGAGGTGACAAGTTATGCTGTGGGTTTGCAGCCCATGTCCCAGGCTTACGGCACCACAGTCTGTCACGCTGGTATATGTGGCCCCCTCCCTGCCAGTTCCAGAGTACAGAACTGTCAGGATTCCTCACACACCAGCAGCCTAAACCCAGTTTTTATGCAGGCATGTGAACTTGCACAAATTTCTGGCCCTTCTCATGCAAGCATGAGCACCTGCTCCTACCCAGGATCATAGAGCAGCGCTGGGCTGGTTCCCTCCCCGTGAGCCGCGTGTAGTGCTCTGGGTAGTAAAACTCCAAGGATTCCAGGAAGGCTTCGTAGCCTCGCTTTCCACGGCGCCGAAGGATGTCCATAAGGTAACCTTGAAGAACAAACAAAAAGCTAGGATGAATTCCCTGCAAACAGAGAGAAAACTGTGTAGCCCAGCTCCATGGCATGAAGGTAGCATTTCCACTGCAGAGCATCTCAGAGAACAACGAAGCTGAGGGAGCAGTGCAGTGTGTGCGATGCTTTTTCCTGGTCTTAAAATTAAGAGTCAAACATGGTTAGAAGGGAAAAAGGGGTTTTACCTTGGTATTTATTTTAAGGATCCTTAGGTGCACCACATCCAGGTTAAATGCACCTCCATGCACACCGCAATGCACACAAAAGATCTGGTGTAACATTGTAGGTCTTACTAATTATCTATCAAAGATTCCCCAATGAGAGGCTCGAATGAGCCCCACCTCCCCAAGGAACCTTCCCCTGGATGGTTCTATCTCAGTTTACAAAATGTGTTCTAGAGAGGACCTTGGGATTTGGGTACACTGATCTCTAACTACAAAGCTTCTAAAATGTTTAGTCTGCTAGTTTCACAAACAAGTCCAAAGAATGTAGGCAAGAAGCACCAAGAACACAGAAGTTGTAAAAAAGGTATAAAAGAGGTTTAAAAGAAAAGGCAAAAAATTATCATGGCATCATGTGTAGCACCCACTGTGTGTCAAAACCAGATTACCCCCCACAAACCAAGCCCATCCAGGTGCAAGTTCCTGTCTTCTCCCACCTGTCTGGTTGCTCTTGCAAGGGAATCGGCACGAGTTGAGCACCTCCTCCTCATCCTGCTCGTCTATGACGCGGCACTGGCGCAGGTACGGGGTGAGCTTGGCTGGGTTCAGGGAGCGGGTCAGCTGGTGTCGTGCGCTCTCAATCTTCTCCCAGATGCTGTCTTCTTCCTCCTCCTGCTCGGAGAGGCTGCTGGCTTGGAGGGGCGCATTCTCCATGGCTGGAAGGATAAAAGGAAAGGATGAAATGATGAGGAATGATGGAGGTAGAGGGCATGAGCAGGCACAGGAGAACATGAGTTGAGGTATGATCCTGCAAATGATCCACTAGTCTTGCAAATGGGACTCAGATACAGTAGAAAACATTTTTACACACAAATTGATCTATTTTACTAAAATAGATTTATCTAAAAGTTATCTATTTATGTAAAATACAGCAGGATCTCAAGCATCCACCTAGAGCCTTAGATATACAAAAGGGAAGTGGTGCATAAGGGAGTTAGAAGCATATACAATAGGAAGTCTAGAGAAAATACCATCTTCATCCCTCAAACATTCTTAAATCCCCCCAGCCATCACACATCTTCCCTTTTGTCCCATCCCTGAGAATAGGAAACTCTCAGGACCAAGAGTTTTCACAGCCTGGGACATGCTTTCTCATACTTGGGGCTGGAGAGGATCCAGCAAATGAATCCCTGGCACTGTGCACCAAGCATTGGTGACCAAACAAGTTCTCATGGGCACCATCCCACAGAGAAGCTTGGCTACAGGTGCTGGAATCAGCAGGGTGTCACATGAGCATATATTTCATGTATCTTCTGTACAGAGCTCTGAAAATACATAGCAACAAGGCAAGCACTCTGCCAACCAAATAAATCACGAGAGAACCCCTCAAGTGAATGGGCCAAAACCTCTCAGAGCCATGGTGAACCTGCTCTTACAGTCCTACAAGCTGTGATGGAGGAGCTCTGTGCAACGTGCTCTCTGCCCAGCTATGGATCAATTCAAACAGTGTTACCTATTTTCACTCAAGAAATTAAGTCTGCTTCACAGGCCAGCACAAATCCTTTCAGCTGTCAAGGCAAAGCACAGCAAAGATCTCCTGAGACTCAGAAGCCATCTCTCCTCCAATATGTGCACAGCTACCTGCTGCTCTGGTGCTGGCATTAAGTCCAGTTTTGGTACCCCAAGCACACAAACATCTCCAGGGGCAGGGCAGAAGTTCATGTTCCACAGGGGAAGGAAATGTCCTAGTCTTTTTCCTTTTCTTTGGAAATTTGGGGGTGGAGTTCTGTTGTTGGCTTTTTTCTATCTTGTGGTGCGAATTATATCATGCTATTTCAGACTGACAACCAGCACAACAAGGAGGATGGCTGAGATAGCTGTGCAGAAATTAATCCTCCAAATACAAACACAGGAGGCTTGGGGTCTGATGGATGCAAGATAGCAAGAACAGAGAATTACTGACACCACAAAAGATTCCCAAGTGTCTCATTTTCTGCACCAAAGAGTTTAGGACCCTAAATACAAATACAGATATGGATTGCTCTAGGTTGAATTAAAAACAGTGTTTCTTGCAGAAATTGAACTCTCATTTGAGACTCCTGCCCCACAGACACAAGTATGCTGGAGGAGGGCGCAACAGCGGGTCACAGAAGTTGAGCTGTTCCAAACTCCACAGCAGATTTATCCCTTTACGTCAAACTGCTTCTCCGAGAAACTCAAGCCGGCTGTGCAAGCCGCGACCAGCTTCTCGGCAGAGCGGGAAAGGGAGAGGGAGAGAGAGAAAGCGAGGGGAGGGCTGGGCAGAAGGTTCCAGTGCCGGGAGCCCCGCAGGATCCCCCCTTCCCGCCCAGGGTACACCCCTCCCGCGGCGGGCGGAGGGAGCGCTTCCCTTTCGCCGGCCAGAAGGCGCTCGTCGAGAAATGCCGAGCCGGAGGCCATTCCTGAGAAGGTGGCTGGGGAAGACGACGAGAAGCGCAGACACCCCCCCCACCACTGCCGAGCCAGTGCGAAACTCACGCCCCGGGGCGATGCCGACGAGCCGCCGCCGCCCCCGCGGCCAAGGGGGCCCAGCGGGGCTCCGCCGCCCCCGGGACCCCGTTGCCGGACGGGGGCTCGCCCCTTACCTGCCATCCGCACACCGGGCGGCTGCTCCCCGCGCCGCTCCGCCGCCTGTCCGCCCCGGCAGGTGTGTCTGAAGCGCCCTCCCCACCCCGCCGCGCTTTCCCAGCCTCTTGCCCTGCCTCCCTCCCCCTCTCTCTTGCCCTCCCTCGTCCGGCCGGCTGGGAAGAAGCCGGCAGCCCCCGGGGCTATGGAGAGCCTAGCTGTGCCCACCTCCGGGGGTCGCGGGGGCACTCACCGGCGGGGCGGGGGCGGATCCCCGCGGCCCCTCCCGGTTTCTGAGAGCGTCCGGCTGCTGCTCACCTGGGCGAGCCGGGGAAGGGTTTTTCTCTGCGTGTGTCCTGTTCTTCTAACCCGCCTCGGTGCCCAGCCCCGGGATGGAGCTGCTCCCCGGAAGGAGCTGCTCGCCAGCCACTTCTCTTCCGAAACGCGCCCGGCCTCAGTCCCCGACAGACCGGCGAGGGAAGGGGGTGCTCACCTTGTCCGGGACCCTGCCCGGGCAGAATAGGGGTCTCCTCGGGCAAGGCGCAGCCCCCCCCCCTTCCCCTCCGCACTCTGCTGCGAAGAAGAGATTCATAAGGAGAGGTTTTCTTTGGTTCCAGGGCTGCAGAAATTGTAGCCAGACCACCCGAGGTGTAGGGTTGGTTCTGGATGGAGGGGGGGATCCAAGGGGGAAAAATTAAGAATGCTGGAAATATGCCTGATCCAGGCCAAGAAGAGATCCCACAGGCTAGATTTTGGCCCCGTCCTCAGATGTGTCCGTGGGTGGAACTGGGTGTGGAGACACCCCAGGGCAATGCAATAGAGATGTACTCCAGGGCATGCAAAGGCTTGCAGCCTGGGCCTGACCCAGCACTGAGTTCCCCAGACCAGGAATAGATGCTGGGAAACCTTCCCCTGGTCCAAGTGGCCACAGAATTCCCAGGAGTGGACCTGTGTGTCCCTACAGCATCCCAAAGAATTTGCAGAGAGTACCCTCCGCACCTGCCATGAACTCAGTTGCCCAAATCTGTGCATACCACTGGACAAAGAGGGCTCTGGGAGAGATGGAATTGGACACCGTGGTTCAATCCCAACATCAAGCCTCTCCCTTCAAGGCTAAGATGTTTTTCATTTTCTCTAGCAACCCTATTTCACTCTCATTTCATCACTCTCAGCTGTGTCCGACCTCAACAGCCAGGCTATGCAGTGCAGGCTCTGGACCAGAAATCCACAGTGCAATATCAGGCTCATAAGAAATGAGAGTTCCCTGATTCTCCCCAGCCTTGGAGTCAGCCCACAGGGTAGCCCAGAGTACTGCTGTGCATCCCTCCAGGGCTCTGAACACAACACGAAGGAGCCCTGCAACGCTCCTGCCCCTGCCAACACACTCCCAAAAGGGAGGTGCCCTCAGTACCGACCACTGCAGTGTCTGACCCCATCTCTGCATGGAAATCTTTCTCTCCTCATTCACATAAGTGAGGAAGCAGAGGTGTGAAGGAAGCCCTCTTCCCTAAAGGATTTCTGCTTCACCCAAGCTGAATATCATCATTTGTTTCTCCTCCAGGGCAAACGGCAGGGCTCCTGCACCAGTTTCAGTAGGGTGATTTGAGGGAAGGGAGGCTTCAGCCAGACCCTTTCCCCGTGCTGCTAAGTTCCTTTCAAGATCAAGCACAGCCCCTAGCTGGGAACTGAGAGTACCTGTGTGATGCACAGAGCACATGGCCTTTTTGGGGCAAAATACAGGTATTGAGCAAACACCTGGCACACGAACAGTGTGGGGCTTTCAGCAAACTGCCCTCAGATGGCATCCACCCCAACAGGCACTGCTTGACACCCCGAGCACACGAATTTGTTGTTGACTCTCCCTCCCTGTGAGGGGTCCCAACAGCCCCCTCCCCTCCCTTGTAAGCGCAGCACTGCACAGCTCCCACACAAAGGGCGCACGGTGACCCCGGACCACCAGCAGCAGGGCACAGCCCCTGTCTCCAGCCCTTACCTCCAGCCAGAGGCACCCAGCTGAGTGATCAAAAGCAAGTACAAGCAAGGCTGCCTGCTGGGAACCCGTTCTGACTCAGGCCGTGTCAATTTTTGCCTGCTAGTTATTCTCTCGAAAACAACCCTGGTCTCTCTCTCTCCCTCTCTAGTGAAAAGATTTCCTGAGCAGGCTATTATGTGGTGATAGAAGATAAGATCTTCACAATCCTGATAAAAGTCCCAAAGCAAGAGTTGGTTTCTCTCATTCACACAGAGAGAGACAAACTCAAGCCTGATGACAAAGAAATCCTCTTCCTCCACCCACCCTGACCCCACGGGCAGTGGCTGCACTGCTTTGTGACTCAGAGCACTCAGACATCAGACAGAGCAGGTCCCACATCAAGAACAGCTCAAGAAATATCTTCACCCTAGGTTGCCCACGGAAGAGTCTCAGACATCCAAGTCCAGGGAAAAATAAATAATTCAATAATTGACTGGTGTGGCATTAAAGGCAGGTCCTTAGACTGACTGAGTGACTAATTTCCTTAATTTTTTTACAAGCTCCATTACCTGTTCTCCTTCATGGAGACTCTCTGAGCTTGGCAGGTATTCCAGGAGCAAGAAGACCATCCCTGGCTCTGGGCTGGGTAGCTGATCCCAACAGATCAGACAGATAGCTCCTGAGAGGGAGAACACATTCCATGCCTGTTTCTTGGCCAGGGTGCGGAGGCACAGGGATGCAAAGCTCACGCTTCAGAGGGAAGATGCAGTTGTGTAAGACAACCCCAATTTGCTGGAGATACACAGTCCCACCAGACTGTCCATGCTCACAGCCAGGTATTACATTTCCAAAATAGCTTTACCAGTAGCAGTTACTTTGAACTCTGGCACACTTGAGTTCACACTAGGAATGACACTGTGGTGTTTGGATGGGGTTTTTTTTTGTTCTTGGATTGTTGGTTTGATTTGTTGCTTTGGTTTTGTTTTTGTTTTTTTTTCAAATCCTAACCAAAATAGTCACACTAGTAAAACTTTCCAAGCCACCTGGGCTCACACAGGAAATCTATAACAAGCTAGCAAATGTCCTGTCCACCACCAGAGGAGGGGCTTAGCACACATGGCCCACAGAGTGTGGCAGGACCTTGCAGTGTGGGGTGACCCATGGCACCAGGAGGTCAGCAGGATCCCTCCGAGGCGAGTGAGCTGTGGAGAGCTGGGCTGGATATGCCTCAGCATTTGCCTGGAAACAGCTTCAGGAAGGTCTGAGGCGGGGCAGGAATTCAATAAATTCCTGATTGTGTGGCTAAAACGCCATTGGTGCAAAGCTCAAGCTGTGGTTACAGATGGTGAGCTGGGTGCTCCGTGAAGTCTTGCCCTGTGTTTTGGGAAGCACAGTAAATTTACCAAGCTCCCATGAAACTGCCGACCCACACAGTGTCCAGAACGTGAGCCAGTCTGAACATCTTCAGTGATGTATTTCTTGCTTGGTCCTTCTTTTATTTGGTCATCTCCCAAGTCAGGTTGTGGAAGCGAGTCTGAAATAATCCCCCTAATAATAAAAACTTCCACCCTGCAGTAGCTGTCCTAACACGATTTGGTGTCACGAAACAACTCCCTGCAGTTTCTGTTCCTGTGTGGAACAAAACAAATGCCAAAAACACGAACTTGTGAAACTGAATTATCAACTCCAACCTGATTTAATTGGCTCATACACTGCTTCACGCTGGATTAGTTAACACACACAGTAAAAAAAACCTTTTCCTGATGCCACTCATCAAACTCGGTGTTTATATTAACAGCCTTTGCAAGGACTTTGACTAGCTGCTCTTTCCCCCGACACTTTTAATAGCAGATGTAAGGCTGCTGCAGCACACTGACAGTGGTTTATTCCCTTCACAGTAGTGGCTGCAGAAGGGAGGAGGAATGAGGTGCTCCCTCAAAAACCGAGTGGCCTTTATAGCAGGAAGGAAATGCGTGTATCTGTGTGGAGATAGCAAAACAAGCAAATATTTCCTTCAGCATTCCTCCCCCTCACCACACGAACACACCCATTGCCTGGAGCTACAGGAGGCAAAAGCATGTGGGAGCCTTTTGGTAAGGAATTGGCAACAAATCTCTGTCCTCATTAGGGCACCAGAGGTGTGCAGGGTGGCAAGGAAGACCTGAATTAGAGCAGAATGACGAGATTAGAGTCACTGGGATGAGCTTTCTCACTCCAAAGCTGCCCAGCTGCCCCTGGCAAAGGGGCTCCAACTCAGCAGTTGCTTTATTCTTAAACCATTATCCCTGTGGGATTAGTCCCAGCTTTTTTCCCCTCTCTCTCCAGAATATAAACCAACCAAGTTGGTATGTATAAACCAAGACCAAGTCCATCTCACTGCTCATTGTGAACCCAGTCTGGTTGGTCACCCTTTGCAAGAGGACCATTAGAGTCTGTCCTCAGCTGCATAAGAAGTGTGTGAACAGCGACAGCACAGAGGTTACACTGAATACAGGGGAGCAGTCTGCTCTCCCCAGATATGACCCACTCTCTCTAGAAACTGGGAGTGAATTCTGCTCTCCAATCAAGGATCCACCTTTGTTTTTTACTGGTGTGCGTGGAAGCAGCATTTGTTTCTTGGGGAGAAGAACCACACGAACTGAGGGTGTACCCACAGAGAAAGGGTACCTGCTTTGAGAAGAAAGCTAATTACTGTCTAAGAGGAGAGGTGATGGGGAATGGAGCCTAGAGAAGGAACAGCAAGCAGCAGCTCACCAGACCCATCCCGTTTGCCTTAGTGCCTCCTTGCACGCCAAGGCTGCAGCCACCAGAGGTCAATGTGACCCCACCAACCTCACCCAGCCGCTGGGTGCTGCTCAGAGCCCCTTTGAAACTGGGACGTCAAACACAAGTACCAAGTAGTGTTTTCTACCTGTTAGGTCATGAGTTTGGGGCAGATTTGCATGTAGACCAACAGCCAAAGCATTAAACACATCATGACCTCACCATTATCCTGGGGGAAAAAAAGCTTGGGAATGACAATGTCCCTAGTTAGCATCCTGCACGCCCACTGAGTTGAGACTCTTACTTGGCTGTGGACCCCACAAGTGCTCCTGACACCCAGGGCAGGTCTCATCCTTCTGGTTTCAGTGTCACTCAGGTGTTCTCACGAATCCCAGCCTTGGTAGCAGGAAAGGGGTGGAAATGGGCAATCTGTCCTTTCCTGAGTCCCACCACTGTTTTCTGGGATATAGGTCTGTCATAGAGAATGAGGTCTGCCTCAGATACAGGCTGGCTGGTAAAACAAGTAGCTGACCTGCAGCCAGAAGAAGGAAAATGGGTTAAACCTTCCATGAGCAGGGTCATCAGTCTGGGTTAGAAGTCAGAGAGGGAAGATGAGACTGTGCAGAACAGAAATCAATACATCTAGACAGCTTTGTAACAGCCAGCCATTCCTCTGCACTCCCACGTGTACCACTTCTCCTCTCTATCTCCCCCATGCCCTCCCCTAGACCTCCTCAAAAAGTCACTGAGGAGCCCGTTCCATCCTGGTCTCCCAACCCCTTCACCATCTATTTGGATACCCACCCAGTCAGAGCAAACAAAACACTCCTATTCCACCTCCAGCAGAGCTCCAGCCTCGTGGGATGGACAGGTTTCCCCAGACAGGGCACAGTGTCTTCTCCAAGAAGACTCCACTGCACTGCAGGATCATCAGTGACCCCCTCCAGTAGGCCAGCTGCTCAGACCAAGCGTGCTTCCACCATCTCCCAGGAACTTTAGCTTAGGATGGGAGCAAAGAGAGACCAAGAGGTAAACCCTGGCTTGTCTTTGCAGGGCAGGTGAGGGCAAAGACACTGAGACAGTGAGAAGAACCAGCTCAGGTGTCATCATAGAGATGAGCAAACTGTCCGTGAGCAGTTTGAATTCAGAAGAACAAATTATCACCAAGACATCAGCTGGTTAGCTGGGAGCTCTGCTCACCCCACTTCAGAAGTACACTGAGTGCTTCAACAGGAGGAAAGGAAGAAGCATAGATAGAAAACACTGCTTCCATCTTCCCTTCCTCTTCTCTGAGAATCATCTGTATGGCTCCTCTCCTGAGCTGCTACATAAACATGCCCCAGGGTGTTCAGCTGCCAGGGTCCCTGAGTCACTGTCAGGCTGAGACTGGCCAGATGCTGATGGAGGAGAGGCAGGAGGGGTGATACCATCCCACAGCACTCATTGTACTAAACATGTGCCATATCAGGGAAAGGGACAGCTCAGGACTATGTTAGGACCTTTTCCTCTTGGCTGGAGAGCAAACCTGTTGAGGACATGAACAGGGGAAAGAGCTGAGTACATGCTAACAGCACAAAGTCTCTCTGGAGAGGGCAGAGAACAGCCAAGGGCATCACTTGTAACACTGCTCCAGAGCCATAGGGTGTCACCACCCCACCAGCCAAACACTTGGGGAAGGAGGTGGTTGTGCAAAGCCCAAATGCTTTGGGTCGGCCTGGCCTTAAACTGAAGCCCTTGGAAAGGGAAGGATATGGGGAGCCAAGGGCTGTGCCTGTTCCTGCCACACAGACCTGCCAGGGCTCCTTGCTCCTGACTGTGAAGCCCTTCCCAAGACCTTTCACAGAATGGCTTTAAGCTGACAGAGATCAGGTTTAGATTAGATATAGGAAGAAATTCTTAACTTTGAGGGTGGTGAGGCACTGGAACAGGATGCTCAGGGAAACTGTGGATGCTCCATCCCTGGAAGTGCTCAAGGCCAGGCTGGATGGGGCTCCCAGCAACCTGGTCTAGTGGAAGGTGTCCCTGCCTATGGCAGGGGATTGGAACTGGATGAAGTTCAAAGTCCCTTCCAACCCAAACAATTTTATTATTCAGTGATTCTGTGACCTACTCTGCACCCAGCTATTCTTATCCTACAGCTGACTGGAGGTCACTGCTGCACTGAGCCAGGCCTGGGCTTACTTGTGAGACTGCAAAGGGGCTGTAAGTCCCCTCTGCTCCTGATAATGCTGCCTGATGGTGTGTCCTCCAGGGCATCCACCAGTGGTGGCACAGAGCACCCCTCATCCCACACTCAGCATGAGCCAAGGACTACAAACCAAAGCTGAAACATGACAAATTCGGTACAGATGTGACCTGAGCCAGAGCAGTACAGTGCCAGAGGTGAAGACAAGAGCATGGCATCCTGGACCTCATTTCCTCCCCCGCATACCACCACGGCCACAGCAGATGCCCTGCAGGATGTGACCCTAGATAACATGGGAAGTCTCCAGCCCTTCTGGCATCTGTATGGGATCTGCTCTGGAGCTGTCATGGCTGATCCCCTAAACACTCCTGCGTGCCTGGAGTTCCCAGAGCTCCCCATTCCTCTGTCCCACAGCCAAAACACTCAGCTACCTCCTGGTCTTGGCCCTTCAGACCATCCCACAGAGAACCAGCATCAGCCAGAGACAACCATGGGAGGAATCAAAGCCTGGCGTGTAGCAGGAGCTGTCCCTCACTTCCCAGGAAGCTAACCACAGTCTCTCCCCTGGACCAGAGCTTCACAAGGCCCCAGAATGCAATCCTAGCCCTCCCTGGAGCTGGATGCCCATTTCCCCCCCTCAAACAAGCCACGCCCTGCCACATAGATGCAATCCCTGGGCTAAGAGTCACAGTCAGTCTCTTGCTGGAGCCTGCCCAAGAGCAATGAGCTTTCCAAGTCCTTTCCCTTTCTTGGGGGTTCTGGTAGTCACATAAACAGGAAGAGCCTGGCCCTCTCCCTCCCCCTTCCAGGGCTCTGCCTCCCTCCCCTGCTCCGCGGCGGGCGCCGGCATGATGCAAGCCCCAGCGCTGGGCTGCCTGGCCCCCTCGGGAGGAGCTGCCGGCTGGCCCCTGACCTCCAGGCTCCGCATTTCCTGTGGCAGCCCGACGAGGGAGAGACGAGGCCCCTTCTTCCAGACGCTGAAGGGGCCTCTGTGGGCCGGCCTGCAGGGGGAAAGGAGAGGTCGTGGTGGTCCTTTGCCTGCAGCGGCCCGAGGTCGGAGGAGGCCAAGATGCCGGCAGCCCCGGTGGAGGTGGGAGCATGGCTGGGACAGAGGCGCCCGGCCTAAATGACAGGGCGAGGGCCACGCTCCCGGCCCAGCCCTGCAGCCAGCTCTCCAAACCCTTCTTTATCTCCTGGCGTTTATTTTTAAAAGCTTTGTGGCCTTCTCTCCTAAAACCAAAGGCGGCTGCACCGGGTCTGGGCTGCTGCCCAGGAGGGAGCAGAGCCGGTGCCTGCAGGAGAAGGGTGCAGCTGCAGAGCCCAGCACTGTTAACCCTCAGCAAGCTAAACCCAGCTGCAGGAAATGATGCCCATCCTAAAATTAAAAAGCTGGACTGTTGCCTAGGAGGGTGTTATCCCTTTCCCCCAGGTCCCTCTAGGGAGGACTAAGCTGAGAAAGGCATCCCCCAGCCCTGCACACATCTCCCGTGGGTCATGGCAGGGAACAGGACTGAGATCTGCAGCGGGGACCAGGAGGAAGAATAGAGCCTTGCTGAAGGCATTCAGTTTGAGAGGCATGTCCCTGTCTCTGGGGTCCCCATCCATGCCTGGGCTCTGTGCAAGCCCTGGCTAGTAAAGGCTCAGGATGCTGGCCAGATGTGATGCCCGCTCCTCACAACCTGGCAAGAAGTGCCGGATGCCTGGGGAGAGCAGGGAGGAGGGATGGCATCCCGGATGGAAACCTCTGGTATGCCTCTGCACTGATCTCCACTCTGCCCTGGAATGTGCCGGCCAGCAGCATGTGGGAAAGTGGAGGCAGCAGAGACCTTGGATGTGTCAGCTCCCCGGCTGAGTAAACAAGAGGAGCCCTGGCAAGCATTCAGCCCCAAGTATCCAAGACCTTGAAACAAGGGGGCTGGAAACAGGGAGGTTCTTCTGTCCCCTTCTTGCTCAACCTTTGCAAAATGTGTCCTAACCTCTCCCCTACCTCAGGTGCTAACATCACCTCCTCGTATCCCTAGCAAGTCTGGAAAAGAAGTGTGGGGAGAGACTCTCCCTATTGAGTTTCCAGCACCATGCTGTTAGATCTAACATCCGGGAGAGACACTGCCTCAAAAGGAGGGTCTGGAGAAGAAAGAGGTAGGATAAAAGGATTTATCACCCCCCACCATGCACACATATCCATGCCCCCTGGCAGTCTCCCAGACAGCAGGGAGCACAGAGCATGGAGAGAGTTTCCACCAGCAGTACTGGCACTGCCTCGGGGAGCACAGTGACAGACGGGACAGAGGCACAGTACAGCTCCCAGGTAAACACCTTCCAGCCCCACCTGGGGACATTCCCACTGCGGGGTGCAAGCTCCAGCCACACTCCAGGTTTCAGAGGCTCAGGAGAGGCTGACAGCGCATTCCCCAGTGCTGTCTGGAAATGGGTCCCCACCCCTCTTGGGGTTGTCAGCATTGCCTCCCTTGTCTTCCCTATAAAGTGCACGCACTGAGAGTCAGCCCCTCATCCCCTCTCCACCCGAGCAAGGGAACCTGGGGAAGAGGGGTTGGCTGGGGAGGGTCCTCCCGCATCCCACCAGTGGAGTCCATCATCTCCTGGGGGCTGAACTCCTGCAGCAGCAGGGCTAGGAGGTTGTGCCTTCTGGCCACCGTCCCGTGTCCCCTATCGCTCCTCGGCAGGCGCAGACTCCCGGAGAATGAGCCATTGTTCCCCAGCCCTGCAGCCTCTTCCTGTCCCTGTAGGGCTGTGAGACAAACAAAAGCAGAGCCAGACGCCATGGGGAGGAGGCTGGATCTGCTCCCCTCCTCCAGATCCCGCAGCAGCCCCACAGGCAGGCAGACGGATGCCCGCCTTGGGGGAATGGGCAGGGACACCCCTATTTTTAGCTGCTTCTGCATCCCCACCCCCTTCCTTCCGCGGGCCAAAAATACATGGGCTGGATGGACAGGCAAAGTCATTAGGATAAAAGAATCATCTAGGCCTTGTGTCCAACCACTCCCCTGGCTTTCACCTCTTCTCTTTGACCAGAATGGGTTCCCCAAGCATGGTCTCCCACTCCCAACATGGATGACTTATCTCTTCATCCCCATTCCCTATATCCCCATATCCTCTCTCTGTGCATTGTACCCTTCCTCACCCCCGAATCCTGCTCCTCCTCTGCTCTATGGATGCATCTCCCATTCACTGATGGTCCCCCTCTCCCAAGCCACACCAGCCCTGGCAAGCTACTCCCTTCCCTTGGAATCCCCCAGCTCCTCCTTTCTCCAAAACACCTTTCTGCACCTCCTCATGCAATTCATCTCCAAAAGGCTCCTTCCTCCCAAAGGCCCAGAGATCCCTGCTCCTCACCCCCATCCCCTCTTTCCCCACTGCATCCCTCCTACCCTCACCATCTCCTCTTTCTCTCCCCACCCCAACACCTTCCATCCCAGCTCCCTCCAGCCTGCATGGGCTTTTAGCTCCAGTAGATGTGCTCCCACTCCTTGTCCTGGCAAGGGAACACATTTGAGGGGAGGGCAAAAAGACTCCCAGATGCCCCTGCACACAGAGAGCTGCTTCTCCAAGTGCCAAATTTATATCCAAGCCCTCCCCCCAGTCCCTCCTGCATTGCCTTTTACAAGGTCTATGAAAAAGAACTGGAGAATCAAGTGTGGGGCTGTTCTGGGGAGATGTAGTCTACATACATAAATATATATCTTTATATTTACATCTCCTTCCCTAGCACACGGAATCACTGAAGTGTTTCCAGGCCACAGGCAGCTGTTCCTGGATTACTTCTGGTTTATGCAACATGCTCCCTCCCCCTCTCAGCTATGTCCCAAACCCCCCTTCCCTCTCCTCTGTGCCCACATAAAACTCAAGAGGGAAAGCATAGATCAGGATCTGTCCTGGGGTCTGTCCCTTCATCCTCTCACCCACAACACCCCATGGGACCCACAGCAGCCCTACAGCACCCCACATCCCTGGCCAGCAGACAGGACTAGCATACCAGGAGGAAGCTAGGGAGTGTGGGGGGAGGAAGAAAGATGAAAATATTTGGGATAGGAGGAGATGGGCAGAGGGAGGGAGGCAGCCCGCCAGCAAGCCTGGGAACTCATCAGTACCTCCTCCTGGGCTTTGGCAAACCCTGAGGCTTTGAGTTCCCAGCCCTGCTCCCAGGGGAAAAGCACACACTCCCCGCTTAGCAAATCCCACAAGCAGGACGTGGTCAGTCCCATTCCTTCAGCTTCCCACTGCTCCAGGGGAGGGGAGCTGGGGTAAGTTAGAAATGGGTGTTTACAGGGTTATCCACCCCACTTCTAGCACAAGTGGGTCTAACGCAGTGCTGCTGCCTGCCTGATGGTGCTCACCACAACCCCCCCGCTCTCCTTCCCCAGGGCAACACGAGGATTCTGGGAACCAGACCGCCCCGATCCCTTTCTCTGCTTATCTCAAAGGCAACAGGCACAGTGTGGGGGACTCAGCACAGGCCCAAAAATGGGTTGAGCCTGGCCAAGCACATGTCTGGGGGTTCAGCCAGAGGAGAAATCACCCTGGTGGAGAAACTATTGGGCATGAGGGATCCAGTGCCTACAAAGCCAGAGCTGGCATCAGACCAGGGATGCTCTTGGCAAGACGCCGGGTGCTTACACCCATCCCTTGCCCCAGGGTGTCACCTCCTGCCACCACTCTGGCTTGCTCACCCTAAAACTGGCTTTGCCTTCAGCTCATCCCCAGGGCAGCGAGACAGGGACTGCAGGCAGCACCAAGGGCCGTGGGCTGGGAGCAGGGAGGAGGGACCTGACAGCACCAGGGTGAGGGAGAGCTGGATGAGGCCATGCCAGGATGTGTGGTGGGGCAAGGGAGCTCTCTGCACCCCCATCCCCATCATAGCAGGGTTCTGTCCCCCATCCCACTGCTGGCAGTAATCCCCATACCCATGTGGTGTGTGCCCTCATGGCCCTGAGGAGAATGGAAACATCTGGAAGTCACCTGCAAACGAGCAGCACTTTCATTTAATGAGGAAATATGAGCCGGAGACCCTGGGCAGCAACAGCATATCTGCTTCTTGTGCACTGAGTGAGGCACCCCCCTCCCACTGAGCCCCCTGCCTGCCCTCCTTCTCCAGGAAGTTTCCAGCACTTTTGTGCTCTTGGAGCTCCATCCCTGGAAATTTCCCGGAGAAGGAGGGCGGGTGGGAAGGCAGCAAGCAGGAAATGGCAGGGAATATAAACCCAGGGGTGAGCACCCACAGGCTGGGATGCCTTCATCACCTTCCCTTGGCTTCCCCCAGGCACTGGGGAAAGGGAGTGGGGGGGTTTCTTTACTGGAGGGGAGTCCTGTATCAGCCTGCTTCAGGCATTGAGTCTGCAAGCAGAAGGCTCTGCAAAGTGAGATAGGATGAAGGATTGAGCACCAGGAAGTGTGGGGCAGAGACCTCAGCCCCGCCCCTCCATCCCTCCATTCTTCTCTCCCTCCCCATCACACTCAGTCACCCCAAAGACCTCAACTCTCTGTTGGAGGGATGAGTGCTGGGAGGACGAGGGGTTGCAATTTGCACAGCCCTGTCTTTGATGTTGTGGTAGTCAAAGCAAATCCTCATCTGGGAAAGCTGCCGGGCCACTTGTCTGCTCCATGATAAGCCCAGTGGCCGGTCTCTCTGTAATGGTGAGACTGGTACTGCTGCCTGGGGCTCAGGGTTACATTTGGGATGAAAGGTTGGAGTGACTGAAGGTAAATGAGCTGGGCTGGGAGGGGTCCAGGCATAAGCTCCTGCCCAGGGCACCCATGGGTATTACTGTGACTCTTCAGCACTGTCCAGCCTCACAGCCACCTCTCATTTATGAGCCCAGGTGGATAAATAGGCTGAGAAGCAGGATTGTATGAATTGACTTTCCAGGCTGTTGTATATGAAAGAAGGGGGTGTAACCAAGCAGCCAGAGGCCAGGATGAGTACTGAGACCTGGAGCTGGCACATACCCTGACCCTGGAGGTCTCCAAAGCACTTCAGTGCTAGGCCTGGAAGTACAAAATTCAGAGCTTGGCTGGCATGGCTACAAGATCACAGGTTTGAGGAAGGGTGCTGAAGAGAAGGTATTTCCAGATGCTTTCCTGGAAATGAAGCCCATCCTGGCCCGGAGCACAGAGATGCTTGGAGTAGGAGTGAGGAGGAGGAGGAGGCGGCAGTGGAGAGCCGGCCGCCCTGCAAGAAGCGGAATGTGGCCCCCATCCCATCTGGAAAAGATTTGTTCTGCATTCCCCAGTGGAGGCGGCTGCCGTCGCCCAGGCTCTGCTTCCTGACACAGTCTCTGCTGCCGGGCACGGGGCTGGGGGTGAGGGGGAGCCCCTCAGGCAGGGTGGGGGGAAATGCCCTGGCAGGCCATGCAGAGGGAGGAGACTCAAAGAAAGGGTCTTTTCCTACCTCTCCCACCACCCCCATGAGCTTCTGCTGAGCAGGACCTAGGGGAAGGAATGCCTACCATACCTCTGGCAAGCCGGGAGGATGCATGTCATGATTTCTCCTCCTCTCCTCACTGATGGCAGAGCTCATCCCCCAACAGAGCTAAGCTTCCATCTTCCTCCAAGACACAGACCCACTGAAAGCACCACCAACATGCACAGCCCATACGATCTTAATTCCTAATGGAGAGAACTTCCACAGAAGGCAGAAACCCCAACTTCCATTTCGCAGAAGAGAAGCCAGAGAACAGTGCCAAACCCTGCTACTACTACTTTGCAAGCCTCTGAGCAATAAGGTGCTCCTGCCCGGGCACCCCAGCGTGAGCCACGCAGCCCAGTGAACGGCCAGGCTCCATTTTGACATCTCCTCTGCAGACATCTTGTCATCCCTTCAGCCAAGCCCTGCTTAACCCCAACAAGTCTTGTCTCGCCTTCACCAGCAGAGACACCTCCCTTCTCCTCAGCAGGGCCCTGAAGAGGTGCCTGTGCCTGTGCCTGGCCAAGTGGTTCCCGGCAGAGCCACCAAGAGGAGCCTGGAGGCCATGGGGGTCACCAATGTCTCTGGTGATGCCACACCCACCAGCAGGCTGCCCCTCATCGGCACTGATAGGGTCTTCTACCCTGTGACCACCAAGGGATAACACACGATGCCAGAGGGATGTGATGTCCCACGTGTGGGCAGAAACTCACCCTGGTGCCACCAAAGAGCACCTCCTTGCATTTATCCACTGCCACCCCCTCACCCTGGTCTGACACAGTGTCGCTGGTATGACGCTTGTCCCGGTGCTGTAACACTCGTCCTGACCCTGTAACAAACACCAGCCTGGCCCACATGGCCTTCAGGGAGGCTGTCATCCTGCTAATGCCCATCCCAGTGCCACCCACAGGTCCTGGTATGGCCACCCACCCCCAGACCCCATTCCAGACTGGCAGTGCTACCCCACAGGCACTGGGAACTTCCTATCCAATAAGGGATATGGGGACCCTATGTGATACCCGAGGGGTCACACACACACAGGGTTCAAAGCCCTTTCCTTTGCCCCGCAGCCAGGCTCCTCTAACCAGGTTAGACAGCAACCTGGCCTCCCCCCGCCTTCCCCCAAACCCACTGAAGCAGGCACCCGGGAGCGGGAGGCAGCCAATGCCGGCAGACGGGAAATGGCACTGGGGAAGCGGGGAGGAGGAGGGGAGCGGCAGAGAAGTTCCTGAAGTTTTCTGTCCTGGATAGCTGGAATAAATCTCATTTTCTCTGGTCTCCTTGCCGAGTCGAGGATTGGCTCAGCGGTGCTGCAGCCCGCCCTCCTCCTTCCCACGTCCCCTCCCCGCCAGCTTCGCTCCCTCTCTCCCGTGGCATCAGGGCGTCAGCCTGGGAGAGCCAGCCTTGGGGGGACAGCCGTGGGAAAAGGAGGGGGACATGCCTGCCCCTTCTCCCCCTCTCCATTCCGGAGCACAGCACCAGTAATCCTTGGAGCAAGTTACAGGGGCCTGCGGAGAGTGTCTCACAACTTTTCGTCCGGAGGACGGGGAAAAAAAAATAATAACCCTGGTTCGAAAGAGGTAAATCCTGAAAGTTTTGATTCATCAGTTTGTAGAGCTGGGGACAGGGGGGTGTTGGGACCAGCAGGGAAAGGGTGGAGAGGGTGTTTGGAGAGGGTGTTTGGAGAGGGGAGAAGCGGGAGGGGTGGCAAGGCGATAGAGACGGGAAGGATGGTAAAAAAGAAAAGGGAGCAGAAGGCAGGAATGCAACAGGAAACTGGGAGTGAGGAGAGGGGACACGGGACAAGGGGGAGAGGCGGGAAGGAAAGGGAGTGAGAAGAGGGTCCCACGGTTGGGGGAAGGCAGCGGAACACGTGTCTCCCAAACCCTGCTCTGGCTACCCCTCAAAGCCCCACAGGCTCTCGACCTCGATTTTGAGGGTATGGAGGAAGAAGGGGAGCACTTTTTCATAAGTGGGCAGGGAAGGGATGGCTGGAAACTGCCCACCTCCATAGCTCCAGCCTCCCTCTACGTCCCAGCGTGTCTGCTTGGAAAAAATACCCTTGTTCTACAGAGATATCACTATGTGTATATATAGCAGCCAGCAGCACAGGAGTCAGATTTAGGCATCTGCCTACTGCCCGGCACTGCTCCAGGAAAGCTGAAAGAGGCCCAGCCCAGCCAGCCAAGCCCCTTTCCCCTTCCCCAAAAGCCTGTCCCTGCTGGCTTTCCTCATCCCAAAGCAGTCACCCAATAAGGGAACTTCTGCCTCCTTTCCTTCGGGGAAAGGGAGGTTTTTCATCACTCGGGAAGGCTGGGAAAGCCTTCCTTGGCCACCCACAGCCATTTCCACCCGCTCTTCCTGCTGTTGAGACCACCCCAAATTTCTCACCCTTTTTTGGAGTATGTCCCCTCTGGGGGAGGGAAGAGGCTGCTTTCAGCAGCTCTATCCAACTAGACATCTGGATTATTTTCCCCCCCTTTCTGGTTTCCGCTCTTCCCAGCAAGCAGAACAGCTCTGGCCATTCCCAGCTAGTGGAAAACCAGTGGTCACCAGCTGAACTCGGGGGGATATGGAGTAAGCCAGGTTGGGAAGAGGAGGAGGTGCTGGTGGTGAGTCTTTGAAGGCAGGGGGCTTCCCAGAGGAGGCAAGGAGGGAGACAGGGAAGGGGAGGTCGTGATGGGCTGGCTGTGGGCTTGATGTGCGAACACGGAGGGCTGCCAGAGGGAAGCAGTGGCACTCGGACAGGGAGATGGCCAGGCAGAAGGGTCCCTTTGCCCAGTGGAGGAAGGGACAGCACAAAGGTCACCCTTTGCCCACAGAATCACGAGTTTCCCTGGCATGGAGGAATCTGGTCGAGTGAAGGGGAGGGCTCAAAGGGGCAGGGAGTCACACCAGGGGCAGAAGGCAAGAAGAGAAAGGGGGAGATTGGAAGGAGGAAAAGCTCAACAGGCCTGACAGAAACCTGCCATCCAGGTAGGGTTGGGCACCAGCTGCTTCATTCCCTCCCTCCCTCTCTCCCTCCCTCCTCTCCCAGTACCTGCTGCCTGCCAGCAGGCAAGGAGAGCCAGAGGCCAGGAGGTACTGGCTTAGTTCCCTGTGGTGACCAGGAGAGAAGGAAGGAGAAACACCTTCCTCCACCCCACTCCCTCACTCACTAGTTGTCTAGATAGGGAACAAGGGGATGCTCTCCTCCCATATCCCACCTTTTCCTTGCCTCCTCACCCCATCCCAAGGTGCGATGTCCCCCACAGGGGTCTGCAGGGCAGCTGTGTTGTGCAGGGGACCCAGGGTGGGGTAGAAGGGTCCACTCCTCAGAGTAGACCTGGCTGGTGCAGCACACGCTAAAGGGCACAATCCCAAAGCCCCACTTTGGGTTTCTCAGGGGCTCCAATGTGCAGAGGAAAGGGAAAACTTGAGGGCTGTAGCTCACCTAATCCCCTCTCCCAGGGTCACATGCTGTCCTGGGACATCCTGAGGACAGCTCAAAAATATGGTTGCATCTCTCTCCCTGTGGTCCAAGACCCCAGTTGTGCTGCAGGGACCACCCTAGTAGCTTCCTCTGCACTCCAGGAGAGCCCTGACCCAATGGCTATGGGTGGACTTCTGCCAGAGAAAGGAAATAGCTCCCCAGTCATCCCCTCACCCCAAATCTGCCACATGCCTGGTTTGTCCTGGACGTGAGGCAGCACTGCCTGACCTCTGTGGGCAGGAGGAAGACGTGAGTTGGGGAGCTGGGGGCCAGTAGGAACCCAACCTGCCACTATCCTGTCCCTGCTGCCACCCCAGGAGGCCACTGCCACCCTGGGGAGGCAGCCAATGGTGCTGGGCGCTGCTGGGGGAGGTTTGTTTTCCCTTCCCCAGTCATTAACCCCTGGCAGATAAGAGGGGCCCTGGGTGAGCAAACAAGGCCAGGGCAAAGCAAAAACACATCTAGCCAGCCAGGAAAGCAACTTCATGTCCAGGACTCCCCTTCACCAGAGGCTTTGCTCTCCTGGCACTGCCTGGCTGCTCCAAGGTGATGCATGAACAAGCAGGAGAGGCAGGGAAAGTGGCAGGGGAGCCATGCAGCAGTGGGGGTCCCAGCACACGGAGATGGAGAGAGGTGAGGCTCCTGCAGCACGTCTTGGCACGCAGTCCTCCACAGCCAGCCCTGCTGGAGGGACCCAGCTCCATCCTGACCCCCCAGCCACAGAGCTATCCAGGCTGGGATACGTCCCCAGGTGGCTACCCAGGCCTCTGACACTCTGACATGCCCCACATCTGACCCCTCTCCTTTCCCCAAGCCACCCTCTCCCACTTGCTACGCACACCAACGGGGAATCTGCCGAGCTGAGACTCCTCCCCACGGACTGGGGAGGTCATTGCCCTGCCATAGTGCACCCACCTGCTGCTTCCTGCCACCCCTCAGCGCCTCTGGGACCCACCTGAGTGCAGGGACCCACCCCACCTTCTCCTCCAACCTCAGGCAATCACCCCTCTTGCCGTGCCTCAGTTTCCCCTGTCGGCAAAGCAGCTGCCCTCCCCACACTGCCAACTCCCTGCTTCTCCAGCATGTCTGCCCAGCACCCAGGGACCCAGCCAGTGAAGGACAAACAAAGCAATATACAAATATTGCATTTTTGCTTCCCACCACTCCTCCCCGAGAAGCACATGGGCCCCAGGCCTCACCCTCTCCTTAAGGGTTCATCTGAATAGCAAAAAGGAGGGAGAGGTTTCTCACCCCAGGAGCTGGGGCAGCCAGGTAGGGCACTGCTCTGGGAGGAGGTTCTGCCTCGGAGGGAAATCCTCAGCCTGTGTTGTGGCGTGGGTCTGGCAAAGCTGCTTTGCAGATGGGAAACTGAGGCATACTGAGGCATCAGCAAGGTGAGGGAGAGCACGTGTTTTTGGAGGAAAGCCTTTTTCTTTCTCCCCAAGAGAAGGGCCAGGTGAGGTGTCAGCCAGTAGCAACCTCCCCAGTGCCTTTAACCTCCCCAGGCAGTTCTGTGGATGCAGCCAGTGGGGTTGGGAAGATCCTGTCCAAGGGCTTCACTGCTTCTCTTGCCTTGCTTAGGTGGCCAGCAAGGGGACCGATGCTCTTGCCCTGCCAGTCCACCCGAAGCTCTCGTCGTTGCCTGGTCCCCCATCCCTGACTGGCTCCCACTCACGTAGCGGCAGCAAAGGACAGTGGATTAACCTCTAAGGCCACAACCAGACAGCTTCCAGTGACCTCTGCAGAACGGTGCTACTGCTGAGGACGTGCCCTCTGAGGGTGATTTCGTGAGCACGACATAGGGCAGGGAAACCTGCTGAAAGCCAAAGTGACACCAACTGGTACCCCGAGAGCATCGGAGCAGAAGCGATGGGGAGGCTGGGGGGGATGTGACAGACCACCCCAGTGCTGGAAGCCTGGTGAGGGCTGATTTTTGGCGCTTTCTCCGAGGCAGGCTGAAGGGTGCAACATGAGCCTGGGGAAGCTGCCGGTGCTTAGCTGGGTGTCAGGCTCCCACGGCAAGCGGCGGCTGAAGTCGGAGCTGACGCCGGACATGATCAGCCCGCCGCTGGGCGACTTCCGGCACACCATGCACGTGGGGCGCGGCGGGGACGTCTTCGGGGACACCTCTTTCCTGAGCAACCACGGCGGGGCCGACACGGCCAAACCCAACAACTTCTTCGCCCGGACGCTGCGGCACGTCCGCCGGACGCCGCTGAAGAGACGGGGCAGCGGGGGCCAGGCGGGGGCCTCGCCCGCACCCCCGGCCATCTCGCCCATCATCAAGAACGCCGTCTCGCTGCCACAGCTCAACGAGGGGATGTACGATGGCGGTGGTGGCCGGGGCTTGACCAGCAAGTTCTCCTTCAAAAGCGCCTCCAACAGCTTCTCCAAAGCACACCAGGCCTACGGTGAGTGAAGCGCGAGGCAGAGGCCGGTGCCCAGATACCGAGCATCCTCTGCAGCCCTTCTCCATGGCTCCAGGCCTCAGTTTCCTCCCCAGTGAGGAACTTTAGGTTCTCAGGAGAGGTGGGATATTTAAGACTGCTGAGTCTTGACAATCCCTGCGACCAGATAATTCTAACCTTGCTCTGAACCATGGTCCTTGCTCCTGTCCCTGGAAGGTCTCAAAGCTGGGCAGGGATGGTTTCTCTGTTTCTCACCCTCTCCCACAGCCCCACATAGCTAGCAGCCTGTGTGGAGTAGCTGTAAGGGAGTGCCCCCCCATCTACCCCCAGTTCTACACTTTCCCCTTGAGCAGCCTCCCTGAGGAGGCCAAGAAGGTGCTGGGACAGTGGAGTAATTCCCACTCCAAAGTTACAAGGTCAAGAGGACCCATGGCATGGCCTTCCCCATCTGCACACAGATATTCTAACCCTGCCCCTAGCTGTGCCAACCTTTACATGTCCATGTGCTGCTCCTCAGGGATTCCATCCACCCCTCTCCATCGTGTCCGCATCCCTCCCTGCCAGCCTGGGTGCCCTTTGGGGAAGGGTTGTGGGAAGGACAGGACAGGACATCTGTGTGGCTCCTCTCCAGCCTCACAGCACTGGACTGTGGCTCAGCTTTTCCCCAGGGAGGAAGGTCTGGAGCAGAGGGTCTCAGGGTGGGGGTTGGATCCGGGGGGCCTGCAGCCGCTGGAGGAGGTGGCCGGGCTCAGAGGGAAAGGCAGGCTGAGGCAATGCTGCCATCTCCTGGTCTCACCTGCCTGGCTCAGCCCTCAGTGTCATCTTTCCAAGCCCAGAGCCCACCTGGAGACCCTCTGCTGTAACTCTGAGCTTTGAAGATGTCCACAGAGACAAATCTGTCCTTTAGAGGCTGGTGCCACTGACAGCAGCACGACCTGAGCCACTTTGGTAGCCGTGTCCCTTATGCCCTGCAAAAGTAAGTCAGGCTTCCTCCCTTGCCTCACTAGCCATACCTTCTGCCTCACAGGGTTGGAGTCTGGGTTTTGTACCATCCCTCGTGTCCCTCGCCTGGAAAAGGCCCAAGAGAGCAGCACCTTTCCCGGGGAAGATGAGCTGGATCGCTCCGACTCCCTGCTGTCCTTCCGCCTAGACCTGGGCCCCTCCCTGATGAGCGAGCTCCTCCAGGTGATGAGCTTCTCTGAAACCAATGGGAACGAGGTGGGGGAGGACTGCCCACACCTCCCGTGCGATGAGGGGACCAAGGACAGGGTCCCTCCAGCAGTGGGCGCATCCCACGAAGAGGACAAGGCAGCATCCAGCATCTGGGACCACTCCAGGCAGAGCAACCTGTCGGGGGCCAGCTCACTGCCGGGTCTGTCGGTCCACGCCAATGGAGAGGCACACGCCATTGAAGGCGCTGCAGCGAACTCTGTGTGGGCTTCAGGGCCAGGAGCGGCACCCAGAGGGTCCCCGTGGCAGGGGCACTGGAACGACTGCACCATCGAGGCTGGAGAGTTTGACCGGGCAGCCCAGGTCCTGGCCCGCCATTACGGTGGGACCAGCACCCCACGGAGCTCGGAGAAGGGCGAGGATCCCCGGCAGGCCCGGACACAGACCCTGTGGGAGAGCCCCAGCAGCAGCTTGTGGGGGTCACAAGTGACAAGGGAGAGCTGGTCCCCCCAGGCCAGCTGGAACCAAGGAGAGGAGGAGGAGACCAAGCTCTCCAGCCTGCAGGAAGGCTACAGTGGTGCCCGAGGGGGCCGCAGCAATTCCTTCGAGTATGCCGACGAGGAGGAGGAAGAGGACGATGAAGTCAAGGTGTGAACGGCCATCCCTCCCATCACAGGCCCCACCACAGACACTGGTGCCGGGGTCTTTGCCCTCCTCCCTGTGCCCCACCTGCTGGTGCCAGTGTCACCAGCAGATCCAGTGGGTGACCTTCCCTACAGGTGGGGGCACTGGGCAGGCTGGGGAGGGCAGGAGGAGAGCCCATCTCCTGGGGGGCTCCCTGGGGCTGGGCCAGGCTGCTGCAGAGGGCCAGTGGGCACTGCAGAGCCAGGCATAGCAGCCCTCTCCAGCCTCACGGCCATTAGACATCAAAGGAATATTCCCATGTGCCAAAGGAACCCCGAATCCTTCCTACCCCATCCCATTCTCCCCAGCACCCTCTCTCTCAGCCCTCAGCCTGGCTCCACCAGCATGTTTGGAGACATACTCCATCCTTCCACTGACCATCCTCTGCACTGGCACACATGCCTTCCCAAAGATATTCCCACTGATAGCTCTGGCACCTAGGGGATGGGGTCTTCCCATCTCCAGCTGGTGCAAGACCCTTCAGTATAGCACATCTAGGGAGGTCAGCTGGGGTCCCAAGGGGCAGGCAAACCCCACAGAGCTGAGCTTCCTCTTTTCCCCTGCCCCCCCTAAAGCTGTGTGCTTGGTGTTCAGGAGGTGAGAACATGCACAGAGATAATCAGGAATCTTTCCACTTGCCTCCTGCTGCTGGGCATCACTTAGGACAGCTTCTTTCCTGACCCCCTCTCCTCTCAGCAGATGAGGGGAGAGAAACTTCTTGGCTGACTGCTGGCAAAGGCAGGTTGTAAGGTCACCAAATTTGGCAGTTCAAGCCCTAAAAATCCCTTCTTTTCCCCCTGCCTCAGAACAAGGAGACTCCTCTGCAGTCCCTTGGTTTGTGCCACCATCCTCGCAGTGGTGACACAGTTTGTGTCTCCATCCTTGCCCCCCTCCCCGTTCCCCACACACATCGCTCTTTCTAGCACACCCTTTCCCAAGGGTAACATGGACTGTGGCTAATGTCCCTCTCCGAGTGGCCCTGGGTGACACAGCCACCCTGGAATGAGCTGCCCCCCACGCTGCCCCACGTGCAAACTGGCCCTCACAGAAGCGCCTTTGTGCCATGGTGTGGAGCCGGCGTGCTCGGGGGCTGAGGTCACCGGAGGGACCCTCACAGGACCCCCTTGTTCTCTGGGACACGAGGGGGTGTGCAGTGGGGGGAGATGCTGGCCCATGGCTGCAAGGCTCTGCTCCCACGCAGCTCACCCACCACCCGGCTGCTTTTGCTAGGAAGCTCTTCAGAGCAGGATAAAGAGCGCCGGGGTGTGCACATACTGCACAGGGAAGTGCCACTTGCAAGCCCAGGTTCCCCAGCCTCCCCAAGGGGCTGCCTCATGCCAGCCACCAGCAGCAAGCCAGGGCAGGCACCAGCTTCAGAAAGTCCCCAGGTCTGGCCACTGGCACCCAGCAGGATCAGCCTTATCCTCCCTTCCAGAGTGGGGACCTGGGCTCTCAGGACAAGCTCCCCTCTGCCCTATGCTTCCCAGACCATAACACAAGACCAAAGACCTGTATCTGTGGAATTATCCTTTCTGCCTTCCTTCTGTATCCCATGCACTTGTTATTGTCCTAATTAAAACAGTTTTGATACTAACTTCTCCTAACTTCTTCCTTGGCTGCTGTGACCTCATTGTCTTCCTTGCTATGTGTGCTGGAGCCCCAGCCACCAACCTCTCCATCCTGGGCAGCAAGGAAGTGGAGAGGGAGGGCAAGGACACTGCCACCTTGCCTTGGACCAGGATCTCCTTAAGATGCTCTTCTACTCTGCTCTCCTCCCACCCAGCCTGAAGGGTCCCAGAGTTTGCTGTCACACATCAGTCTCACTTTAGGCTGGTGAGATCCTTCTCAGTGAGAGCAGCAGCGTGTAATACTCAGGACTATTTGCCTGTAGTCCTGTGCAAGGAGGTACTGAGCCACATAACTCAGCCCAAATCCCACTGCCTCCCTTGCCTCATTTTCACTGAGCGGGAGCCACTGTGGAAATGTCAGAGTAATGGCTAACCTGACTGGAATGTGCCAGCAGATAAGTGAGGTGAGACAAAAGGGAAAGTTGGAGACAATCCCTTGTCATCTCAGGCAGGAATGCTGGCTGGGGGCACACCTGTGCTGTCATCCCCATGTCATCTTTTAATTATGCACTTTTGTGGCACAAAATGCCACTACATTCACATTTATGCCTTCCTTCCCATTTCTGCATCCCTCCTTCCCAAAAGCTCAGGTGCAGGAAGAAATGGAGCATTGTGAAAAGATTACACAACCATTTCCCAATCAATCATATAGTGACCTCACCCTGAACCCCATCTACAGCCTGCTTTGGCCTACCTACTATCCCTTCAACCCCTCAGCCTGTTCTGACCTGGAAAGCATGTGGCATTATAAAACAATGGCTTCTTTCCTATTAGTGTGAGACATATTCCTTAGGCTTTGTCAGTGGCTTTGCACAGAGCCACAGAGCTGTCATGGAAGACAAAGCAGCTGGAACAAGCAATCTTCCACTGGCTTGGGTTTTTATTGGAGCTAGGAAGCGGTGCCCATCAGCTCAGCTTGAAGGAGATCATCTTGAAGCCTCCCACGATGCTCACGAAGTTGATCTTGGTGTAGCTGTGCCGGCTGGCAAACTCTATCTCATGGCCATCCGGCAGCTTCACACGGAATTTGTCTGACAGCATTTCAATAAAGAACTGGGAGAAAAAAGAGGAAGAAGGGCAGGAGTTGGGGGCAAGGAGGGTATTCAGAGGTCAGCATTGAGGCAAAAGGCCTGACTTACATGAGGGAGTCAGACCTGTCCTCTACAAACTTAAGCAAGGTGCTGGGGGTTGAGGTGAGGGTGATTCAGGAAATGAGCAGTTGATACCAAGGGTCTAAACAGGAATACAGACTGTGATTGGGGACAGGAGCTCTCCTGAGGCTGTTTCAGCTACTCCAATTGTAAACTCAAGCAGCTAAACCCAAGTATGTCTTTACATGTCTTTATACAGCCTATGGAATGTTTATACCACTGTTCTGCTCTGAACAGGGCAGAATAAACCTGATCCCCAATGCCCTCAACAGCTCAGCAGGACTCAGAAAAAGGAGCTTTGCCGATAAACATGCACAAGCAGACAGGACAAGAATGCATCACTGGTCACTGCAAAACTAAAGGCAGTGTTCCCCAAAGCCATCACCTCACTGCCCCTTCCCCAAGAGCCAATTCTGTCTGAGGAAACAAGCTTTCTCTCCACAGCTATAGGAACTGGACTGCTCCTAAATGCAGCCCTGCATTTAATGATTTGGGACATCAGATGGGGTGAGGCAGCAATGAGGACAGCATCCCTGGCAGGAAGAGAGAAAGGACAGATTGGAAGGGTGGATCCTGGAGTAAGGAGGACAGAAGAATTTAAAGAGAGGCTTTTGGACATCGCTCCAAACTCTGGGTTGCCTTAAAGCCTGTGTTTATGTAGGAGGGAGGGAGAGAAATAAGGTAGCAGCAAAATCCTGCTTCTTGGAGACTCCCTTCACTCTCATACATGCCCCAGGTACACTCACCTGCTGGAAAGGTAGGGCGGGGCCAGGAAGCACTTAAAAAGTGTGAGACAGATGGGACTCACATAAAATTCCCAGAAGCAGCATTTGGGGTTTCAAAGGAGGAGTGAAAATGGCAATTGGGGACCAAAAACCCAGAGCACGAGGGGCCATTGTGAGGGAGCAGGAGGTATTGGGTGGGACTGGGAAAACTGTGGTATGGGAATGTGCTAACCAGGGGCTTCCCCTGCTGCCACAGACCCCTCACCTTGACAGTGCAGCCCCTGAACAAAGGGAGGTGGCGGTCACGCTGCTCAGTCTGCCAGACACCAGAGCACTTGGAGTTACAGACGATGACAGACTCATTGAAGCGGGGATTGAAGTGAAGTGCCAGATCTCTTGAGCTGCAGCCCAGATTGATGCTGAAGCTGTAAATGAGCATGAGGAAAGTCATATTCATGGACAGGAGAGGGTCTTGGAAGACTTGAGATGCAGCACACATCTCTGCACCCAATTCTTCCATCAGTGTTGCAGGGGGCATAACCATGTGCTATTTTGTACCTGGCAACCATGGAAAACCACCTCCCCCTACAGCCCACCTTCAACCCCAGCAAGCCAAGATGGTTTCTTCATACTTACCCATCAGTATCAGCAGATATTTTGCCCTTCACCTTCAGGGTGTTCCCAGGCTTCATACCCAGGTTTAAGATTTCGATATTTCCCTAAGGCAGAGAAAAATAGTCTTGTGGGGCTCCTTCAGCCATTCCTCCTGCCTTGCCACCACAAGTGAGAGGGTGCTGCTTGGAGGCATCCCAGCCAGGAGAACATCTATTGCTCTCAGCTGGTGCTCCTCTCATGACCAAAACCCTCCACGCTGCAGGTCTTGGATGATGATCTCATTCAGGGAGAGAAGAGTGGGCTGAATGAAGCCCACAAGAGAGAAGAGACATCAGAGAGAGAGGAAGTGAAAACAGGCTCGCCCTCAGCAGAAGGAAAAGAAAGCAGGACAGTGGAGATAAAGAGGGTTAAAGCAGAGGGGCATTGTCCAGGGTTTGGTGAAAAGCCGATGCTGCCCAAGAAATGCAAGTGGTGAGAGTGGCTATGATTTGCTGGTCTCTCACTCACACCCTGGGTGACAAAGGACAGGAGCAGCAGCCCTTACAGTCATCTTCCTCAGAGGGCAGAGTAACCAGGCAGGGAGACACCAGCAGTTTAGCTCAGAAATGCTTTACATATAGGACCTTACAGCCCTAAATTTCCCTGTGGCTTACACATTAACACAACCCCTGCCTTCAAAGTTCCAACAGCTGCTATAAAGCCAGAAGACTTTGATCCAAGGAAAAAGCTTCCATATGTACATTTCTCACTTGGGATTCCAGGAAGTATAAGCAAGTCCCAGCCTCCTTGGTGGGCTCCCAGTGGAAGGACTATCACACACAGCCCTTAGGGTGCTACTTTAGACATGACATAGGACAAACATCTTCCCAGCTGACCAAGAAGGCATGACCACCATGTTCACTTCTTTCCTGTGTGTAACAGCTCAGCCAAAAGAACATCCCAACTCCTTCCTTTTGTGGCTAAGGGGCAGCTCCAAAATCCACACCAGCACACCAAAATGGTCTCCACCATCCTTCCCCACAATGCTCCAAGGAAGGGCTCAAAGAGGGTGGGAGGAGAGGACAACCAACACATCCCCTCTAGATGGCATGAGCTATGAAGTGTCCTTTGCAGGAATCACATAATGGCATCCAAGGTCCTTCCCTTCTTGTGGCTCTAGATTCAGCCCCAGCTGTGTGGATTGCAATACCAATATGTGGGAGCTCTGTGCAACCTCCCATCCAAGCCCCATCGAGACCCTTTAGACCCTCGAGACCTTTTAGCTTGAGGAGTCACACGCATCAGGTTCAATAGTCCCATTCTCCCTAACCCTTAGACATGGGAATGTTGTCCTCACAGGGGAGTATCACCCCCTCTGTCTTCTTCCCAGGCAAGAGCTACGATGTAAATCAGTAGACAGTGTCCCTGATCTGTAAGACTCCAAAAGTCAAGTGGAAAAGGGAGAAGGAGGAAGAGGTCAAGGCTCAGAAGACCAGTAATCTCTCAGTCCCCCCTTCCCAAGCCCTGCAGAGAGCAGCTGAGTGCAGTCATCCTGCTGCTGCACAGACAGCTGGGAGACACCTTCTGCCCTTCCCTAAAACATCCTGCAGAGAAGAGAAGTGCTGATAAGCACGCCTCCCCTGGAGGTGTTTCCCACAAGCAAGGGCTCAGAGTCCAACAGGCCTGGGAAATTTGCTTGCTGCAGAGGACACTGAAACTGTTAGTGAAACCTCCCTGGGCTGAGCGTGGAACCAGCAGAAACCAATGCTGGGGATGGTGTTTTCTGGCACTGGGTGTCTTTCCCACCACGCTGCTGTGTCCACGGCACACCTGTACACACCCTCACATCACAGTGCTCCCCTGCAGCCATCCCAGGGATAACACAGAGCCCAGGGTCCCCTTCTCAAATATCGGAGCAAAACTGATTGGCTGCCTAAATTGCACAATAACTCGCTTTTTATCTGGGGAGTAAGGATTTACTGTCTGGAGGCTATCCTGGGTATTCCACAGTCTTAGTAAATATACCTATGAGAAGGGGGTCTTCTACAGATTTAGACAAGAGCAAACAAGCAGTGATTGTTTATTTTCATTAAGTATAAACATATTAAACTAAGGCATATCTTTCCAACACAGTTTATAAATGCCATACTTGTTAACCTTCATTACTTGGTTAAATTTGTAAACAAAACTTACAGATACTACACAAATTAAAACCCCCAAAACACAGTACACACAAAAGCTAAAAAACCCTGTGAATGCTCAAAGTTGGAATAGGAGAATCCTTTGTTCTAGGCACAGTTTCTGATACACAGGATACCTATTACCTGGAAAAACCATAAAAAGGAATTTCTCAGTCTCTGTCTTACCAGTGCACAGTGGGTTATTAGGAGGGCATTATCCATCTGATGCTAAGTAGATGGACTTTTCCAGAGCTACCTTTCACTTCCCAAGCGTAACACAGAAAACTTTAATTCTGTCACCACCCTATCAACACCTGCAGCAGCAGGTATTGTTAATCTAATTGAGTCTTGGTTTAGACTTTGGCTTTGCTCTGCTGGTATAAATTTGACAGACTCAGCAGGGTGTTCAGGTGGCTTCCCAGAGGTTGCTCCAACCCATCGCATATGGCACCCATCATTCCCTATTTCCTGGGCAAATTCATACCAGGTAGCTGTGTGAATTTGGTCTCTAGGTGGTTGTGCCACTGCTGCAGTGCCATCCATTTGTGTGGGATGTGGGGCATTAGATACAAACATTTTCAGCCTGTCTGGAAGGCCATGAAGGGGAAGAGTTAACCTGGCTGGATTGATAGGAGCCGCTGTAATTAATCACCTTAATTGACGCCTTTCATACATTGTTTAGATTCGTGCTGCCTTTTGCACAGAAGCTGCCAGGTCTGAGAATCCTGTAGTTTTAAACAGTAGTAGGGTTTCCTGTGTCCTGTGGGTCTATGCCCCCCGTCCAGTAGGCAACTCAGGTGGTTAATAAGTAGTTACAGGTACCTGGGGTAGTAGTTAAAAATACTCTTTGTCCCCAGAATCTTCCTGCCTCTTCCTCACTCAGCACAATCTGATCTCTGCCGATAAGGGAAACTTGCATTCAGTTTCATTTCCCCTGAACATCTAGAATGTTGCTCCAGCAATGTCTCTCACTCTGTGGGGAACAGAAGTGTGGGTTTCTCCACCCCCCTCAAAAGCAGTTTATGTTTCAATCAAAGCCTGAACTTTTACTGCCATTGGGGTTGGGTCAGAGTCTTCTTCCAAACTACCATCATTGTACCAAACGTCCCTATCCCATGTTTCAGGATCCTCACAATACACCACTCTGTGGATGTGCTGGGCTGAATTAGAGGATGATTCATGTGTGATTTTATCAAATAATTTACCTAGATTTTTCTGCATTTGTTTTTCTCATCTTTCAGCTGCAGACAGTAGTTTTTCAAATTGTTGATTTTTATTTTAAAGAATATCTACTAGTTTTTGCCATTTCTCCTGTGTCTCTTTCTCATAAGACAATGCTCTTCTAGGAACCTCATTTTCTGACTTCAAAGCCATAAACTACATCTGCAACTCTTTCAGGTGCAGAAAGCTTTTGATTTCCTTTTGCAAGCAAGAAACACAAGCTCCAAAAACTGCACAAATAACTTACCTTCTTACCTTTAATGGGCAACTTACCTTTTCCTCATCCCACTTTTCATTTGGCCTGCAAACTAGTAATGTGGTCAGCTATTGCCTGTAAATTATCACAATTAGTTTGTGCCCATTCCAGCCCTGGAGGAGAGAGGCAACTACCAAACTTCTCCAGGAGAGAGTAAAACTTTAGCCTTGCACCGGTCACCCTTGGTAACCATTTTTCCTTCGGTCCCCCTCAGAGGGAGACAACCTGGGCACACCAGGCAGGAGAAAGCAGTCACTCACAGAGGGCCAGTAAAAGTAACAGTAAAAGTTTGGTCAATCTCCCTCAGAAGGTCCATCTCCCACCAGGAGGGAAGAACAACAAAGTTTGGAACTGTTAAACAGCACTTTGGGTCAGAGAACGGCGATGCCAATTAAAATGTTGGGATTCGCTGTTGAAATCCTCTGCCCAAATTAAGGTGCAAAGGAGACCAAATGCCTGTTCAGCAATGCTGACTTTATTTTACAAAATTAATCTTCTGTGGAAAAGAGGGAGAGAGAAAGAGAGAAGGGGAGAACAAGAGAGATAGAGCAAGTAGAAGGTAGTTACCTCCATGGTTCCAGCAGCGTCCTGTTTGTCCTTCTGTACTTTGGGCTTCTTGATGGTGGTATCTTACCCAGTTTCACTTTCTTGCTTGAGTAATTCTTATGCAGTCTGTTATTTGGTTAAAAAGCAGAGGTAGAAGTGGTTTTCAATTCCTCATCAGCACGTGAGGCACGAGGAGGTGTGGTTCTGCCATCACACATAGTCACATCTTAATTTGATAGTCACTGGGGGTCTGTTCTGAGGGTTGTGTGAGACAAGTCCCTCAAAAACCAAGTGCCCTATTTGTAACCCCACTTCCCACACTTGCACAGTAGTTTACTTCTGATCTAACGCACTGCAGCTTAATTTTTAACTGCAAAGCCAAAACTGAAACCTTTCTTCCTTCACAGCTTGTGCATGTTGAAGTTCACCACCAAGCCTTTGTTTAAGGCATATGCTGCAAATCACTAACCCTTTCCTTACAGCTGCCTGGGAAGGAGAGCAGCATATCTCTTACTGCATCCAGTTCTGACTCCTCAGCAGTGCAAGGGAGACATGGAGCTCCTGCAGCAGGTCTAGCAGAGGGCTACAGAGATGATGAAGGGACTGGAGAATCTTTCTCATGAGGAAAGGCTGAGGGAGTGGGACCTGTTCAGCCTTGAAAAGAGACAACTGACAGGGGACCTCATCAATGTCAGTGTCTGAAGGGAGAGTGACAAGAAGTTGGAGCCAGGCTCTTCTCAGTGGTGCCAAGCAATAGGACAAGAGGCAATGGACAGAAACTGATGCACAGAAAGTTCCACCTGAACATAAGGAAGAACTTTACTGTGCAGTGACCACACACTGGAACAGACTGCCCAGAGAGGTTGTGGAGTCTTCTCCCTCACTGGAGATACTCCAGAACCATCTGCATGCAATCCTGTACCATGTGCTCTGGGATGACCCTACCTGAGCAGGGAGGTTGGACCAGATGACCCCCTGTGGGCTTTTCCAACCTGACCCGTTCTGTGATTCTGTCTGAGGGATGAGTAAAGCTACCTGTGCAGAGCTGAGTGCAAAGCCACAAGTACCAGAGAGGCAAGAACATGCAGGGAGGGAGACGAGCAGGAAAGAGGCACGAGCTGCTCAGAGAGGGGCCATGAGATTTTACCGAGATAACATTTACCCCTTCCTACAATGCTCAGCAGGGGCGTTCACCCCCCTTTATTTGCCACTGGGAACAATAGTGGGAAACCAGGCAGCAACTCTGCCAGCACTGGCGACTTCCTTTGTCTGCAGAGCTGAGCCTCCATATGGTCAGACACCAGCCCTGTGCAGATGGCCTCTCTCACTCAGAGGTATGTGCTCCCCATATAGGAAGGGGATGAGACTTTAGGGACCCCAGAAGAGCCAAAATTCTCCACTGCAGTTGGAGGTGGTGATTGGGATGATGAAAGGAGGGTGACAGGGGCAGGTTGATACTTCCCTGCTGACACTGCAAAGCAGAAAGCCTGGGGAAACAATGATAGCATGGGAATGTAAATCCCAAAGAAAGAGGAAATCCGGCTAAAGAGCATCTGCAAAAGAGGTGGAGGATCTGTGCAGTAAGGAAAACATAAACAATAGCTGTGGAAGCTGGCAGCCACTGGTGCAAAGGATCCAGGAACCCTTCACCCCCCAGAGAGATGACCCTATAATAGGGCACCTGACTGGGAGAGTCCCTCCAGGGCCCCAGAGATGTTTACCCTGGCCAGAGGACAGTTGGCTTCTACAGGTATGGGACACCCATGTTCACATCACTGTCACCAGAGGAGCATTTGCTGCATTCCCAGAGGGACAGCAAAGACCCAACCAGTAGTCACTTGGTGTGAGGGTGGGGGCCACACACAACCCAAGAGCAGGGCGAGCTTCCAACAGGGAGCAGGCAGACCTGCAATTTTGCATGGAGAAAACAAAAAAAAAACCCCAAGCATATTTTAAGGAGGGAAGAGCCTAATGCAAGCATGTTGGCTTTCAGCCAGAAGGATGGCAGAGCAGGTCCTCTGAAAAGTGCTTTCACCCCATAAAATGCAGCAGCTCCATTTGCAGAGGTTGCACATGGTAGATTTTGGGGTCAACAATCTTTCCCTTTCTTTTAGCCTTCCTGCTAGTCCTGAGGAGACCCCAGGCCACCAGGAGCACCAACGGGCTCTCAGGAGCCTTGGGGTGCCTCCAGACAGCAGCAGCTCATGTACTGTAGCCCAGAGCCACCACCTCTAGCACAGGGCACCCACACAGCTGTTGAGAACAGACCCAATGCCACCCTCTGCAGCAGGCTGCCAAGATCCTCGGCAGCATCATTGCTGGCAGCAGTATTTATTTTGGTTTCTTACCTGGGCAGGAGATAAGCCAGCTAGGTGTGAAGCCCTGAGGAAAACCACAGATTTCCCCACTTCCCAGCCAAGGCAGACTCAGCGGTTAGAGGATTCTCAGGGCCTTGTGGCAGAGGCAGCCGCCACAATCCACACCAGCATGCCAAAATGATCCCCACCAAATCTCACAACAGTATTCTGAGGAAAGGCTGCAAGAGGCTCAGAGGAGAGGGGAGCCAACACATTCTCTCTAGACAACATTGATGTCTTAGGTTTTAACTTTTATATTTTCCAAATCCTGTACTGCCCAGTGTGTAACTCTGAAGTTCCTTGTATCCTGTTCATTTCTGCCCTCTCGTGCTAGGTAGACATAGCAAAGTCTCTCTTGGCCTGCTCTTCAAGGGCCACCAGACCATCCTAGGCCCAAAAAGTATAAACCAAAAGTCTCTGAAAGAGGGGCAAGCTGAGGGGAATTACATCATTAAACTGAAGCTTTAATTGGAGAATTAACCCTGGCTATGCAAATGAACCAAACCTATAAAGGTGTGAAGAACTTGTGACCTGTCACCCATCTTGGGGTCCATTTTGGCAACAGCCGCTGGCTCCTCAGGGTGTACCTTTGAAGGCCTTTCAAATAAATACCCACCTTTATTCCCTTTACTCCTGGCTAGTCTCTGTTTCTAGGTGGCCTCTTAAGGCACCAACGTGAGCTACGAACAGTGCCCTGCAGGACTGACATGGGTCACCACCAGAGACAACACTCAATCCAGAAGGCATGAGGAAGATAGAGGAAGGCAAGGCAGCCATGCTGGGTGCATGGATGTGTGTGCCACTGTCCCCACATCAAACCAGGCTCTGCAAGAAGAGGGGAGAGATGCCTTTAGCACCCTCATGGAAGGCTTGGTGCTAGCTAGGCACCAGAGAAGTGGCACTGGAGGACAACGCTGCAGAGGGGATAAGGGGCCTGTCCCATATTGCCCTCCAGGCACCAGGGAGCCTGTGCCTTGGACCAGGCATCAGTGTCTGCTCAAAGCAAAGGGAGCTGGAGAGACCAACCATGCATTCTTTCTCAGAGTAGCAGCTGCTTACTCTGCTATTATTTCCTACTGCTTCATATAATTTGTACTCCACAGCAAGCTATTGTCCCTTTCCACTGGCTATTTATTTCCTTGAATAGCCTCTGGGGAAAGATTTCAGTGCGGGAGTAAAGAAAAAAGAAAAACTCCACACAATAAATCTCAAGCAGTGACCTGATTTAAACTGTGTTCTCTGACCTCATCTGGGCCCTGGTTGTGGTTCCTCACGGCAGTTGTGATTAAGCCCTGTTTCTGCTTTGGTTTCCTCCCTTCATTAAGCCCAGAGGGGAATGACCCCTGCCTTAGAGGGATGTGGGGAAGATTTTCAGAGGCCAGGGCTCAGGATACAACTGAGAAGCTTCCACCACCTCCTAATGGAGATGCTCAGTCCTCCACCTGCCAGTAGAGAAATCCCTGGATAGGACTGGCTTCCCCTTTGGCCAAGAGCTGTTGGCTGGGCTCTCAGCAGAGTGCTGCCACCTACACCCCACCGATCCCTGAGCTCTGAAAGGCAGCCAGCTTCCTAACGGAGGAGGACCGAAAGAACAAAGTGTACTTACCTCAGCCAAACACTGAGGTAAGCAACAGACTGGGTGAGCAGGTCTGTGGATCTGAAGGGTGTGTACAGGAGAGGATTGTCCAGGAGATGCAGGAGAAGCCAAAGCAAGGATGAGCACAAGGAGAATAGTGCCCAGGGGCACTAAGCTCCTGCCCAAGAGGTTACCCAGAGTGGGATGGCTCCCCTACAGAAAACGCTGAAGTCTCCGCATTCAGATCAAGTAAAATGGGAAGGAACAAAGGACTGGAGGCTAATCTCCAGTCACCCCTCCTGCCTCAGCTCCCTCACAGTGCATCATCCAGAGCACCTGTGGGAGGTATGGAAGTAGCATCCATGATGTGAACCCGAGGAAAGACATTAGAGGCCATCAGCATCCAGTAGGGTCTCCACAAAAATCACCCCTCTTTAGCTGTAGAGTGCAAATTCTCTTCCTTAGGATGTGGGGGGAAAGGAGGAAGAAGGACAAAGGTAGCTGAAAAACTAAAATGTGGGGGAAAACCCACACCTTTCTTCAGGGCTAGAGGCAGCAGTGAAAGAGGGAATCTGCAGCAAGCAGTGGAGCAGATCAAGAGCACAGGGAACAAGTACAACCTCAGACTCCATCTGTCTCCCTCCTTTATGAGAAAGGTGGTGGTGCCACAGCAACTGGCACCTCCCATCTCCATGGGGAGCTCAAATGTGCTCTGATGGATGGTTTCCAAGTTGTGTCCTTGGACCTTTGCAGGGGATGTGTCTCTCAGGCAGCTCTGAAGTCTGTGGAAACATTTTTGTGTGGTCCAAGGTGTGCGCAGGGAAGGGGAGAGAGGTGGTTCATTTGCAAGGAAGCTGGTTCGTAAGGGGATGTTTTATCGACCCAGATGAGTTACGTCTTCTGTGTCCCCAGCTTGGCTGAGGAGCAGGAGAATGAGCACAACTGGCAGAGGGTGGAGAAGGGAGGCCAGAGGACTGATGACATGCCACCCAATTCCATTTCCAGACTTCATTTCTCTAATTCTTTCACTCATGGGTGCATGCCAGGAATGCGGGTTGTGGGAAAGGCTTTCAAAAACACGCCTGGAGATAAAAATTCACTTGTGTTGAAAGCTTCCCTACTGGAAAAGAGAAGATGTATAGAAGGCTCAAAGCTTCCCCCTCTCTGGAACTTTTGGGATTGCCCAGATTTACCCACATCTTCTGGATGAGATATTATTAGCTTAATGGCAAAAGGATCTTCCAAAGAGCCCTCCCCAAAGGATCAGCTTCATGAGGAAGAATGGTCCACTTGCATCTTCCACCAAAAGATTAACATCTCCAACAGTTTTATCTTACCACTAGGCAAGGAAGTTGGCAGCTCCCTCATCTTACACGTGAGGAAATTGAGGCACAGGCACCCAAGTTCACACCCAAAACCAACTACTCCTATTTAGATACTCATCTTCAAGATTCCATGGCCACAAAATCAAATCCCATCACTTTGCAAACCTGTGCAAAAAGCTAAAAGGAAGCTGTGCTCCCCTAGCTGATATAGCTGGAATATCAAAGATGCCAATCTCTCATCACACCATCTACTATCAGCAGGAGGTACTGAGGCATTCAGTGCCTCTGGAAAAAATCAGCCCTTGGGTGGATACAATTAAGCCTGAAAACCAGAGACATTCAAAGAACAGAAGCCTTCCTGCTGTGGAAGCCATGGGACTTCCAAGATGCCCCAAGCCCAACTTCGCTGACTTCAAGGGGACCATTTCCCACAAAGGAGACAGCATGGGACCAGCTGGCTGGAACTAGAATAAGCAAAAAAGAAATGCAGCATTGCACCATCCACAAAAGGTCCTTGGGGACCTCCCTCCACAGAGCTCTGAGCAGTCATCCTGGATTCAGTCCCACAGCACAGCAAGGGCGTGAAGTGAGAGTGACTGCCGAGCCTCCATCCCGCACAGGGACAAGGACGCTGCAGGACTCGCTTTCAGCGTGTTTCTCACGGGTTCCAGTGCTGAGCCCAGGCAGGTTGGACAACTCTGAGGACTTGCAGGAATCTTTCAGACAAGCAGAATCCATCTGAGTCACACGCACAAGGCGCAATGCCAAGGGTGGCTCATCCACTGGAAAAAAATAAAGAGAGAAAGAAATGCTAAGGGAGAAATAGCAAGTTTTGAAAAGCCACAAGAATTAACAGCTCATAGGCTGGAAAGAAGGGGAGTGAAAAAAAAAGGTCTGTTCTCCCATGTTCACGTCACTAAAGCCAAGGATCCTTCATCCCCACTGGGAAGCAGCAAGCCACCTTACCACACATCAGCTTTGAGAGCATCTGAAGGGGCAACCCACCCTGGATCTAAGGCCGTGACTGAGGTCTGCAGAGGAAGGGGTTGTCAAGTCAAAACTATCTGTTGCTGCAAAATCAGCTTGAACAGACTCCCTTTGATGGCACTGCAAAATGAAACAGTAAAAACCAAACCAGATGAAAATGGGAAAGAAAAGCTGCCAAAAAAAAGGGAGTCCAAATCCCCAAATGACTGACTCAGTGCAGGAAATGGGCATCTAAAGAGGGAACTGCAGGCATCTGAAGGAGAGCTAATAAAAGATCAGGCCCACACAAACGACTCTCCATATTCCTCTTCTCCCACTTTCCAGAGGGAAGGGCACCAGAAAAACCTGAACCCACAGACCTTAAGAGTGAGACATGGGGAAAGAGATGGGCCATGGCACTGCCCCAAGATATTTCATGTCCACAAGGTACTACAGGCAGCAGGGCAGCAGCTGCTTCACACTGATGGGGCACCTAGTCTCCCTTTCCAGCACTACCCTTGGCACTAAGGGACACCCTGTCCCATACAGGCACCCTGTCCCTTCTCTGGACTGTGCTCATGAGCCTCCACTCTTGTTTCTGACCCATGCAGCCAGTAGTACATAAGCCCTCACTTGAGCACAGTGGATGTTTATTTTGCATTCCCAGCAGTCATGCCAAGCTCTTTGTTCTTTCTGGCTCTTTCCCTTCCTTCCAGTTTGTGCCTTTTCCTGCTGTCCTTTTTTTCCTCACCACTGGCAACACGCAGGGGCCAGAACCTGACTGTGTCTCTCTAGCTGCCCCCAGGTTTCTTTGTGCTGCTGCCCTCCCAGAGAGCACCCCCCACCCACCTCCCCCTGCAGCAAAACAAACACCAGGCTTTAATTGCAGTCAGATTCCTGGAGGGAGGATGCTTGCTCCAGAGAGGGGAAAAGACTATTCGAAACTAAATGCCTCCGATGCGACTCACCCCGGACTAATCATACCCCAGGTTAAATAGCCTCAAAAGCGTTGCCAACAAACAGACCCAAACAGACCTCCCAAGCTAGGAGATCTGATAAGCACAGTGTGAGGACTACAGGTGGCTGCGACTGCCAGGCAAGTTCCCATCTGCACGCAGATAGCTTATCTCCTCTGTCAAGATGGGACACACATCCACGTCTGCTGCACAACAGCAGGAAAAAGCCAGTGGAGACCTGCTTTCTGGTCCTGAACATGCACAGTAGCACTGCTTACAACACCATCCCTGAGGAACATCTCTATTATTTACTCGGCCTCATTAAGAAAGGGGTGGGAATCTTTCCTGAACAGCTCTGTCAGAGACACAGCTTCCCTTGAGACCCAGCACACAATGAGCTGAAGAGTGCCTCGCACTAGCTCTGGACACCAGCAGGAGAAGCACAGCAGCCAGAGGGGAGAAGTCTCACAGCCCACTCTCGACCCATGCTGTGACACCACAGCTTTTAACCCTACCAAATCCCAGCACGTATCCTCCTCCTGAAATTCAGCCAGAGCACCACTGCTGGGAAGCCTCCGTGGAAAGAGGAACAACCTCTGCTAGGAGCATCTCCCCCCTCCAAGATGGGGGGGCTCGGGCTGCAAATCAGGGACAGCAAAAGTGCAACATGGTTGCGGCAAGATCCAGAAGGGGGGCACTGCCTTCAAAAAATCTCTGGAGCTGAGGGGAACAAGCAAGTTGCTTGAACACAGCCTTTCCAAGAGGAGACAAGGCAGACTGGACAAATGCACCTGATCCTTCTTCTGGCTGGGGGACACATCTGTCAGCAGCACATTAAATGGGGGATGCACGAGTTCTGCCCCTGTTCTGTTCCCTGAGTTCCCAATGTGATGTAGCTTGGGAGGGCAGGGGAAATAGGACACAGGTGTGTGTGTGCTTGGGAAGTCCTTGCAGAAGCATGTGCTCCATGGGCTCCTCGTTCTGCCAGCCTCAGGCAGGAGAGCCAGGGGGGCAGATTCAATATGTTTGTGTGCCCAGGCCTGTCTGATCCCTGAATCCAGGAGCGGGCCCCCACACTGACCTCATTTGCTTAGGCAATGTTTTCTCATAGTATCTCACCCACCCCACGTGGCAGAAGGTCAAATGCAGCCAGTGATGCATAGCATGGAGTATTGGACACTGAGTCACAACCCACAGCTCAGCCATACCCAGCAGACAGAGCATTTCCCAGTTTCAGTCTGGCACACACACTCCCATCCCACACACTCACCCACGACCTGTTGCATGACATTCCCCATCTTCGAAGAGGGAAATGCTGGAAAATTACGGGATAAATATACAGGCTGCAGGTGACTGCATTTCAAAAGCCTGCCTTCTGAGGGACCTGGCCTTACAGGGTGTAGCTGCTTCGTTCTTGGCCCCAAAAGCAAGGAGCAGAACACAGCTCCCATCTGTGGGGTTAAAAGCATGGCAACAAGGCTCTGTTTGGAACAGTTCCCAGCCCACTCTGACCCCCAGCCATGCCTGGGCACTGTGGCACTACTCAAAACCAAGGCAGGGGGTTTGCTAACTACTGCGTGGCATGAGCCATCGTCCTGAGGCAATGCTCAGGCCCAGCCCTGCTCCTGTTGCACTTACTAAGACAGAAAGGACTAGAAAGGAGCCTATGAAAAGCCAGGTCCACCCTCGGGAAATCTGCGTATGCAGACTCAGCGTCTCCCTCCTCCTCCTCCTCCTCCTCCTCTTGGGTCACAGTTTTCTTTTTATCCCTAGATCCTCGTCCACCATGCCCCAGCACTGGGATCGCTCTGCCCTGCTGCTCCTCAGCATTCCCAGCAGCGGGGCAGAAGCTGGCTGTAGTGCCAAGTGGCAGAGACTGAGCAGCCAGGCTGGAGGGAGAGTGCCTCCGGACTGCCTCCTCCTGCTGTTTCACAGCCCGGACTTAAGCCAGCACTGGAGTTTCCTAGGGAACCTGAGGCAGCTGCAGCCAAAACAGGATTGCTGGCAATGGGGGATTTTCAAGCCTGGGCCAAAACCCATCTATTCAAGCTCATCGTGCCACACTTGAGCCAGCTGCACAGCCGAGTACACCTGTGTTGGGCACTGGGGCACTGTGCAGCGGGAACGCCTGCTCCCTGAGCCGCGCCGGGCAAGAGAGGCTGCACACGACTGCATCTCTGAGCTCCCCGGGCGGCTGCCACATTAAACATCCCCAGCAAACGCTTCACCGAGTCACGCTTCCTTGTCGTCGCAATGCGGGGATGTGCTCACCATCCAGGCTCGGCGATTTGCTGCAGCTGGGCTCCCTGATTTGCTTCAGGTTGCCGATTTCTGCTCAGATCACGCTTGGGTGCCCGTGAAAAATGCCTCTGCAACAGGGTTTTTCTCCTCCCTCCTGCTGTTCTTTAGAGCCAAACTATCTCAGCAAAATCCAGGCTCTTGAACTACTTTTTTTTCCCAATACTTGTGCTCTCTAATGATGCTGCTTCCATCTGCTAGCTACAACACTGCAAGCAAGGAGTAAAGCATGAATGGGCGAATCTGTTCACCGTTTCCAGTGCCTCTGCCGACTCCTGAGCACCGAGTGCACAGTACCGGGCATGGATCAGTTCCAGTCTGGAGCTGATCTCATCAGTGGTGCTGTCAATGACTCCATCCAGGCTCCCCCTTGCGGGCTCAGGGCCCTCAGTGCTCACTCACTTCAGCCCCGTAAATTCCAGCAGCTCTCTCTAACTTGGCAGGTCTTCCTGTTCAGGTTCCAGCTCACCAGCTACGAAATCTACCAGCCCCCGAGCCACAGCTACAACGAGAGCTCTGTCCCATCAGTTTTATTTCATCTTTGCCTACTGCAGATACTGTTCCTCAGCAGCAAGAGCGTTCCCATATCCTCAGAGCACACCCCAAATGCCCCCCATTTTCTTGGAAAGAAGCTATGGGCAACAGCAAACCCACTCGAGCCTTCCCCAGGGAGTAGGGAAACACTTTCACACCCCACACTGTCCAGAAGGGCACTGCTGCCTGCTCAGTCAAGGGATCAAGACACCCCTTGAGTTTGGAAGGAGGGCTTGAACACAAGGAAATGGAGCTGCACAGCTCAGCTCCAACTCTGGTATTTGCTTCTCCCACTTGTCTCGCCGGGCCAGTTGCTCTAATGACAGAACCAATGTGGAAAGGAAAATTGGTATACAGCGGTCAAGGCAATTCCCCAAGGGAAGAAAATGAAATTATACCCCCATGCTAACAACCAGGGAAACTGAGGCAGTGAGCATAGCTGAGTATTTCCCTTAGTCTTGCTTCAAGACATGCTTAATTGCAGAGATCTAGCCGGCAGGTTTTCTGATCCCTTATGCAGCATCCTGTTTCCTCATTCTGCTCCTGTAGCTGTAGAAGGACGCCTTTGATCACCGGGGACAGGTCTTCCTACAGCTGAAAGGGAAACTGCTGAAAGAAATGGAAGGGAGCAATCCTGGTGGATGATTGCACACAACAAGAAAGTGCTGCATATGAAAGGGAAGGAGACATTTCCTGTTAGATTAAAGGAGCTCAAACCTGCTCTCCCTCTTAGAGAAGTATGCAACTCTATACTCGCCTCCCTAATTGCAGCCCTCTGCTGGGAAAGGTGCTTAAAAGTATTGCAAAAGGAAGGAGATGAGCCAAGGTCAGGGAATGGCAGGGCTGCAAATCCAGAGGATTGTGTAAAAAGGTGCATGGGCCGAGGTGATGTCAGAAGATGTGCTGTCAGCTTCTTTTCCAAGAGGAAGCAGCAGAGTTAAAACTGAGCCAACCCCCCCAGGAACTGGCTGCTGGAGTCAGCCAGAGCAGGAAAACGAAAAAAAAAATGCAAAAAACCCAAAAGACCACAGCACCAAGCTTCAGGAAAGTGAAAGGTCTCCAGCAGAACACCTTGCCAAAGAAAGAAGAATGTGATGGGGAAAGGGGAGCTCACGTCACGGGCCAGAGCTGACGACCCAGCAGGAAGCGCACACAAGCACATCTGAAAAACTTCGCAGGGTTTACGTAAACACACACGGCAGGGAAACCAAACAAACGCTGGGACAGAGAGGGGGTGACAGGGTGGTTCTGGCCGGCAGAAGACGACCTGGTGGGTGGAAAACCCCTCTCCCAGGCACACCGGCTCCTCCTGTGAGGCCGCCTTTCCTTCCCGACGGAGCGGGACTTGGCCTGTTTGGGATTCACCTCGAGCGCAGCAGCAGCAGCAGCAGCAGGGGAGCGTTCGCTGAGCCCGAGCTGCTCCGGCAGGCGCTGCCCTGCCTGCTGGTGCCCTCTGCGGGCGGCTGCTGCACGGCCCCGCAGCCTGGGACTGCGCCAAAGCTACGACTGCATCCCTCTGCCAAAGCCGCAGCCCTTTGCCAAAGCCGGGACAACCATCCCTCTGCCAAACTAACTTGGAACCGCACCTCTCTGCCAAAACTAGGGCCACGCTCTGTCCCTATGAGCTCTGCTCATCCAGGCCTCTGGCTTGCACTCCATCACTTTCCTCCGCAATGGGCTACAAGCTAATTATAGTTCCAGTACTCTCCCTCCGGAGCGGTGTTTAATTACAACTTGGAGCGCCTCACTCCGTCCAAACCTAGCTTAAAATTCCAGCTGTCGGTAAAAATAAGTCGAAGGGAGAAAGGTTGTTCCGCACACATCATCTGGCCGCTCTTACGGGGAGCAAAAAAATTCAGATTCCGATCTCTTTTTCCATTGGCTGCACTTAGGGTTCTTCTTATATGGAAAGCAGATGTACCAAAGAGGAAAGAGACTCCTAAATCTGTGAGAAATAAAACCAAGGTCGCCGCTGACAGGGCTGTTACGCACGAGTTCACCCGCCATTGTTTGCAACCAGCCGAAAAGAGGAGCAGCCTTCCTCCATTCATCCTGGGCTTGTTAAGCACTGGGTGTTGCCAAAGAAAGGAAAACAAACAAGCTCGACACTCAGACAGACCGAAACCTGAGCAAAAGGGGGCTGTGCAAAACACCGGCCCGCAAAACCTCTCATTCGGAGGCATCGCTGCGGGGGATGGAGCGATGCGTGCCTTCTATGCAGATCGTACATGACCTGGAGGGCTCCTAGGGATGACTTCAGGATTCTCAGAAAAATCAAAGGAATAGTGACAGGCAGGGCTGACTCATAAGATTAAAATAACCTGTGTAAAACGTGCCTGAACACAGCAAAGGGAAGGATGTTGCAATTTTCTATGAAAGGCACTTAAAAAGGGCTTTGTGATGCAAGGCAGGACCAGTTAAAAAAAGAAATACATTCAGGCGCCCAAAAGTGCTTTTTAACGAGGAAAAAGCCCTCACCCAAACAATGGCTATCCATAAGGAAAAGCCATTAGGTACGACAGCAGGGCAGTTCCCCCGTGAGCCATGGGATTAGCGCTGTAAATGAGTAACCCAGCACGGGACCGCTCGGCTCAGGCGCCGGGCTCCACATCGGGGGCATTGTGCTCTTATCGCCGAGGCTCTGCGGGGCCAGCCCCAGCCCCAGCCCCTGCCGCTGACACCCTCACCGGGCACCCCTCACACAGGCGCTCCCCAAAGCTCCCCCGGGATCTGAGAAGCAGGAAAGCAAACTTCAAAAGCGGCGAGCCAGGGAGAGAGAAGCCGTGTTGCTCTTCCCCGCGGCACAGAGGGAACAGGCGGTGTTCGGTGTCACAGGGCCGCACGGAAAGCGGGGACAAACGGAGTTTGTTTTCCTGGAACGCTCCAGCCATTTCCAGAGCTTCACCAACCACCACCGCCCCAGTCCAGCCCACCCCACACGCTGCTCAGCCGGGCACAAGGGCCAGGCCGGGCGCTGATAGGAGACCAGCTGCTATTTAAAGATCAGTGCAGGGGACCGCACTTGTGCTGCCATTTATATTTATATTTATATTTATTACTGGCCGGCACCCGACCCCGGCTGGGCTCCGCGGCCCAGGCAGGTGCGCATGCGCCGCACCCTCCGGGCCCGTGTCCTTTTAAAGGACACGCCGCTCGCCGCCAGCCGGAAGTGCCCTTTCTCCTTGCCGGAAGTGGCTTCACCTGCCAGTACACCGGCTCTTCCGGGAGGGGCCGGCTCGGCCGGGTTCGGCGCGGCCGCCGCCTTCCCGCGCTCTGCCCCGCCCCGCCCCGCGCTCGCTTGCCCTCTGTGTCCTTCTTCGGGAGGGCCTTCCGCTTCCTCCCGCATCCCGCGCCTCTCCTTGTCCCTGCGCCGTGCGCCCATGGTGGAGCGGGAGTGTGCTCCAGCAGGGGGCGCGCCGGCGGCGGAGCGGCGCTCTGCACGCCCGACTTCCGGCTCTCTGTGTCCAGAGGGCTCGGGACTCTCCATGGCGCGGCCGCGCCGGGCCCGGCGGGAGGGCGGCGGCGGAGCGGCGCTGCCCCGGTGAGGAGCCGCGGGCCTCCGACATGGAGCCCGAGACGCTGGAGGCGCGCATCAGTGAGTGCGGCCGCGACCACCGCTCCCTTCCCAGCGGGGCGGGGAGGACGCGGGCGTGGGGGGGCGCAGGGGTGTGAGGGACGGGGGCTGGGGGCCGCACGCCGCGGCCGTGGCTGCGGGTGCACCTGGGGCCTGCGGGTGAGACCCCAGGGCCGAACCGGAGGCAGGGGTACGGTGGGTCAGCATGGAGGAGGGGCTGAGAGTTTGTGCACAGAGCTGCCGTGGGAAGGGGCGAATGGATACGAGTGTGTTTCTCCTGGCACGCCATCCCCACCTACTGCACCCGCTGGAGTTGGCAAGGAGGGAGTGTGATCAAGGTTGTCCCTCCATGGGGTGGGACCCTGCTGGGTTTTTCTTTTTTTTTTCTCACCATTCCCTCCTTCTGCCCGCAGACAAAGCCACAAACCCCCTGAACAAGGACCTGGATTGGGATGGTATCAATGCGTTCTGTGAACAGCTCAATAAGGAGCTAGAGGGGTAAGTGCTCTGTCCTTTCCCCAGGCTTCTCCGGGTCACAGGCCTGGTTATGATTTCCCACCCAGTAAAATCCAATGGAATTGTCCCAAGATCTCAATAGGGCATGAAGGCCCTCAAGGTGGGGATAGGTGGGGGGTCCTGGCCCGCTGATGGAAGGTTCCCTCAGGGTTTTGAGGTGTCTTGGTGCCTCATCGGCATCTTCAACTTGCAACACGCTTTTCAACTCTGGATTCCCAGACAGAAATACAGGTCCCAGGCTTTTTGTCAATAACCAGCGAGCTTTTCTTTTCCCCTCACTCCTTCCAGTCCTCCACTTGCCACCCGACTTCTTGCCCACAAGATCCAGTCTCCACAGGAATGGGAAGCTATCCAGGCCCTCACGGTAAGGGCATCTGCAGTCTGGTAGAACTAGATGGAGGGGCAGGGCATGGAGATGCTCCAGCTTGACTGGAGAAACATGGGAAACTTTGAATTCCCTCTGAGAAAGCCCTGGAGCAGCTGGGTCCTTGGGTGGGAGAGGGACTGAAGGTGGTTCCACAAGTCAGGAGAGGTTACCTGGAAAGGTTTTGTTCCTAGAAGGATCGTAGCCTGCTGAAGTTAATAGGAAGCTTTTTGGCTTTTGTTGCGGTGTCCTTGGCAGTGCCAGGTTAATGGTTTGACTCTATGATCTTGATGGTATTTTCCAACCTAAAGAATTCTATGACTCTTAATGTGTTGTGGATCCACACTTTGAAACCCTGGTGTTTGTGACCTCTCTAAGGGTATCCCTTTGTATGGGCTGTTGAGCCATCTCTGCAAAAACTGGCTCCAAAGATGAGAATCTTGCTTCCCTGTGGGAGGGTGTGTAACCACCTGGGAGGGAAAAGGGGATGCCCCTCTGTGCTGCTGTGACAATAGCCACAGGCTCTGTACCCGGTGAGGGGGGAGCAGGAGGGAGCTGGCTCCTGATCCTGCTGCTGACCCCATGCTGGGACTCACCCGGCCCCTCTCCCCAGGTGCTGGAGTCCTGCATGAAGAGCTGTGGCAAACGCTTCCATGATGAGGTGGGCAAGTTCCGCTTCCTCAATGAGCTCATCAAGGTGGTGTCCCCTAAGGTGGGTCTCATGGCTTCATGCTGGAAGGGACTGGTGGCAGGAGGGCTCTGGGAAAAAGTGGTGGCTGAGCAGAAAGGTCAGACACCCACTGGGATGGGGGGAAACAGGACAGTGTTAGTAGGAGATCTAGTCCTTGTTTGCCAGTGAGTTTTCTGGTGGGAAGGGGAGTTTTCACCCCGCTGTTCCAGGCTGATTCTTGTTGTAGGAAGCTGAGGGCCAGCTGGACATGGTGCACCCAGCACTTGTGAGACTCCTGAGCTCACGTGCGTGCCTGGAGCCACCTTCCCTGCATCCCTGTTGGGCTCTGTCTGTGCTGCATGTGCTCAGGAACCTCCGCCAGCTTTGACATGGCCATGTCTCTCTGGGGTGTCCCAATCTGATTGAGACACTCTTGGAGGGCAAGCCCAGGCTTGGTCAGTGGTGCTCTGGTGAGTCCATCTGAAGGACCAAGTCATTACCTGCTCCTCTGCTGATGCTGCTGTTCCTGCAGCAGAACAAGCTGTGCGGGCTCCCCTGTTCAGCCAAGGCAGTGAACACCAGCACGTGTAGAGTTAAGGGAACACAGGCTAAATATGACTAAAGAAAACCTTTGTCTGCCAGTCACAGCTTGTGATCTGTGATGATGAATAGCCAGGGACAGTGACAGCAGCATCCTAAAGTTCTGCTTGGCACCCTAGAGTATGTCCTCTGCCTTCAGCCACTTGCTTCTGGTGGCACATGCACTGTTTCTACCACCAGTGCTCCCAGCAGACCCATGTGAGAAGGCTGAAAGATGATTGCATGGCACCTGCTGGGTGCTGGTCATCTGGGGCTTGCCTTACTCAGGGCCCTGCCTCAGAGTCCATTACCCACATCCCTCTCCCAGCCCTGCTGTGCCCTCATTCCTAAAGGACTGCCTTGCTGAGCAGCTTCTTTTTGCTGGACCCTTGCCTTCACAAGGTGACAGGAGACCTGCCTGAGCCATCCCACCTGTCCCTGCTGCAGCAGTTCTCACATCTCTTGTTTTTCCTGTGTTGGAAACCAGGCACAGCACAGGATGTGTTGCAAGGCCCTCGTGAGCTTTCCTGCTTGCTTCCTCTTTCCTCCTTGTGCCATTGGGAACGGTCTCACTTCTCCTGGGAGGGTGAGGAGGAGAATAGGCCAGACTTACAATGGCTCAGATCAGCTTCAAGCCGCCTCTTTTCTTTTCCTTTAGTATCTTGGCAGCCGGACATCAGAAAAAGTGAAGTCAAAGATCCTGGAGCTGATGTACAGCTGGACATTAGGGCTGCCTCATGAGGTGAAGATATCAGAAGCCTACCAGATGCTGAAGAAGCAAGGTGAGAGGCAGTGGTCTGGAAGGGGAAGGTGGACAGATGGTTTGCCCTCCCTCATTTTCTGTCTGGGCAGAATCTGAAACAATCTCTCCCTTCCCTCTGCCCAGACCCAGGGCATCCATCACTCTGACTCAGCACCAGGGTCAGGAGAAGGAGCAGGTGCCTTGGGGCTCCTGGCTGAGCCGAGGGAGTTGCTGGTGATGAGTTGCTGGGTTGGAGAGCACATCTGCTTGCTCACATGGGAGATGGGGCACTGGAAAGGTCTGGGGCTGAAGGGCTGTGAGTGCTTTGGCAGTACCTGCTGGAATTTTCCAAGAGGGGATATTTATGGGGAATGGAAACAGAGTCCAAAATCTTGGGTAACAGGATAACCCACATACCCTCAGTCCCAGCTGGATTTGGTGGGCCAAAGGGAAAAAAGGGAAAAAAGACATGGGTGGCAGTGCCATCCCTGAGTGGGTGAGTCCTCCTGATCTCTCCTTTGGTTACCACTGCAGGGATTGTGAAGTGTGACCCAAAACTTCCTGATGATGCTCCTTTTCCACCACCTCCTCCTCGACCCAAGAATATCATCTTTGATGATGAAGAAAAATCCAAGGTAAAGGCTCTGTGCAAGGAGAGGGACAGTAGGCATCATCTTCCTGCTCCAGTATCTTATGTCCGCCTGATGTGGAGATTCAGAGAGTCAAGGTCCCTGCTCCACAGGCTGTCCTTCATCACAGGAATGATGAGGACTTCTTTCAAAATCATGGCAAAGGAAACATCCAGAGGTGTGGAGCATGTGGGTCTGTTTGACCTTTGGAGCGCTTAGCTGCAGGATGGTGCAAAGGGTGAGGCACTGACATTGGCCCAAGCAGGTTCTGGGAGGTTTGCTGCTGTGAGCTCTCTAGACTTCTGAGTTATCTGGCCATGAGGTTTAAATCCCAGCCCCAGATGCTGCTGTTGTTATCTCTTCCCCACCCCCGCACTGCAATCTGCTTATTGTCCAACTACTTACAGCCACCTGGACCCATCCTGTGTTGTCTTTCCATCAGAATTGTGTCACCACTCAGGCAAACCTCTGTGTTATCAGTGCTGATAGATTTCAGCAAGTATTGGGCTCCTCTGGGTCTAGTTCTGCAGCAGGAGTGCGATGCCAGTTTGCTGCAAGGGATATAGTTTCCCTCCATTGGTCAGTCTGCAAATGAGGATTTGTAGGTTGGCAGTGAGACTGTTCACGACTATGGAGAGGGAGAGAAGTGGGAGCTCTCCATCTTCACCAGCTGTACCCACAAGAGGCATGTGAAGATGTCCCAGTAGGAGTCCATTACAATGCCATGGCAATTCTTGCATAAACCAGGCTTTCTTCCTGTCTCAGTGCTGCTGCACTCCAGATTCTCCATGGTGGGTAATGGGCTGGCAGGAGCAGGTTTGGAATGCAGGGGATCTCCACAGAAAGACCTAGCTTGCACAACCAGAACCACAACAGGAACAGGACAGCCAGTTGTACTTTTCTCCCTGTGTCTCATAGCCCACAAGCTCCTGTGGCTCGGCTTTCTAAACAGTTGGAATTGTTCACTGCCACTGCCAGATACAGCTTTGGGATGGGGGGAACTCTTGGCTCTAGCAATGCAAAAGTGACTCTGGCTGCCATCACTCAGCTCGGGCTCAAAAGTACTTTCTTTCTTGCAGACGCTGGCTCGCCTCCTGAAAAGTTCCCATCCTGAGGATCTCCGAGCTGCCAACAAGCTCATCAAGGAGATGGTTCAGGAGGTGTGGCTGGGGAAGAGGGGAGCTGGGGATTATGGTCTGGGTGGCGATGGTTGGCACCAAAGGAGGACTGGCTCTGTGACCTCATGTGGACATATGGAGCTTCTGCCCAAAATTTGGCTGCAGCAGCTGTGAAAGAGTCCTTGTGCTAGTTCTGCCATCCCCTGGCTACCAGGAGGAATGGCTCTGGGTGCATTTTGTGGCCCAAGCACTGCTGCAGCACTAGATCTACAGCAATTCCATCCCTGTCTGGCATGTTCCTGCCCAGAGATGGCCTGGAGCTTTCCACTGGAGTGGGAGCTGTTTTGAGGGCAGTGTTGCTGCTCTTTAGTCCAGGGTGGTTATCTGGCCTGGCCTTCCTCCTCTCCAGATTAGGACATCCTTCCCCATATGCTTCCCCTCCAGGACCAGAAGCGCATGGAGAAGATCTCCAAGAGGGTGAATGCCATTGAGGAGGTGAACAACAATGTGAAGCTGCTGACAGAGATGGTGACAAACTACAGCAAGGGGGAGACAACGGAAAGCAATGAGGACCTGATGAAGGTGAGGAAAGGCGGTCCCAGAATCTTCCCTGGGCTCAGCAGAGATGGGTGACCTTTATCCCCTCATCCTCCTGCCTGTTTTGCACACCCAGCTGATGCTCACCTCATCACTGTTTCTCCTCTCCCCCAGGAGCTGTATCAGCGCTGTGAGCGCATGAGGCCCATGCTTTTCCGGCTCGCCAGTGACACAGAAGACAATGATGAAGCTCTAGGTAAACATATCTGGCCTTTCTCCTTCCTGCTGAGACTGCCCTGGAGGTGTCAATGTACCCTGGTGCAGTCTGCAGCAACAGTGGTGAAAACGCTCTCTGCAGTGCTTTTGTTTGCAGCAGCTTGGGCCTTGCTTTGAAGAAAGTTACTCTCGTCACTATTTTCACTCTTATTTTCAGCGGAGATTCTGCAAGCCAATGACAATCTGACCCACGTGATCAATCTCTACAAGCAGCTTGTACGGGGAGAAGAGATCAATGGGGAGACAGTGGCTGGTCCCCTTCGAGGTGAGCAGACTTGAGGAATGGGGACAGGAGGATCAAGCAGAGGGACCCTATTGCTGGTTTCCTGTAGTGTAAGAGAAGACTGAGAGAAGTGGAAAGGGGAAACCTGCGGGAGCTTAGAGTGGGGCTGGTGAGATAAGGAAATGGTGCATGAAGAAAGGGAAGTGGAAGGGAGAGCAGGGGGGTGTAAGGAAGGTTGAGAACCAGCCTCAGCACACTGCATAACACTGGATAACGTTTCTGACTCTCAGCTTCTGTTTTTTGCAGGCAGCACCTCAGCGCTTCTAGATCTGTCTGGCCTGGAGCTTCCAGCAACATGCCCTTCCTACCCAGCCTTGCCCACCCTTTCAGGTGGCTCAGCAGTCCCTGTGCCTGACCAAGCTGGCTCTGTCTCCTTGCTAGATGATGAACTCATGTCTCTAGGTGAGAAATCCAGAGCAAAAGCTCTTTATTCTTTGACTCTGGGTAGTCTGCATAGATGGTTCTTCTTTGGCAGGAACATGAATAAGAGAGAGCTCTGGTAGAAGTGAATAATAAAGACAAAGAGATGTCCGTCATTTAGTGTGAGGGAGAAGGAGGGAAAGACCCTGCTATGATTCTGAACTTCAGACCCATGGTGTTTTCCTGGCTAATCAGAGAGAGCCTGTGGGGATGTGCCCACTGATTTGCTCTGGGAAAACTGACCTGGCAGGTAAATTAAGAGTGATGCAATGGCCATCCAGCTCCTCATGTTTACTGCTTGCTGTTGAAGTCATGAGCTGAGAACAGATGCATGGGACTTCCAGAACTGCTCACATGAAGTCATGGGAGGTGCCAATCCTAGAAAGGCTCTAGAGTCCTGCTTTGCTCAACAAAGTGTCTGTTCCCTAAGACAAGTCCTTTTGAGTACAACAGCATCAAGTAGACAGCATGGTCAGTCAGATTGGTCAGCTCAGTAGTATTCATTTTTCTGCTAATTGCAGAGAGAACTAAACTATAAATGAGGATATCTGGACAGAAGAAAACCACTAGCACCCTCCTGGCTCTCCCCCATGCAAGGATGCGGGCCAAAGATGGAGATCACGTTGGCAGTTCTGCCCTGCTGCTTCTGTGTCTTATTCAGGCCACATTTAATGCTCTTAGTGCTTCATGTTTGCTTTTACTCCTGGCAGGCCTGAATGACCCAGCACCACATCCTGTCCAGGCTGGTGACAGCAGTGGCTGGAACAGCTTCCAGGTAATGTGCTGCAAGCTAGGGCAGAGGATGGGGAGGGTGGCAAAAGCAACAAAGTAGTTAAAGAAACATGCTGCATCTGATGACTGGTGCTGATGTGCAGCCCTGCTTGGGGGCTCTCCTGTGCACTCTTCCCACAGTCGTCAGACAGCAACGAGCTCAGTATCACCCCTATCACGGCAACACCACCAGTCAAAGCAGATGCTGGTGCATCCTCCCCCAAACCGTCTCCTAGCAGCAGTGGCCTGGATGACCTGGACCTCCTGGGAAAGACACTGCTGCAGCAGTCTTTGCCTCCAGAATCTCAACAAGTGCGATGGTAAGCACTTGATAGTGCAGTATAGCATCTCTCCCCACTGTTTCCATTTCTGGGGTGCTGGATAGCACTTCAGTGCCCTGTTCCACTCCTTTCTCTCTCTCTGTCCCCCTGCAGGGAGAAGCAGCAGCCACCCCCTCGGCTCACCCTGAGGGATCTGCAGAACAGGAGCTGCTCTGGCACCACAGCCCACAATCCCAGTGCTCCACCTGTGCTCCAGAGTGTTTCCCCTAACCCCACGCTGCCCCTGACCTCAGAGCTGCCTGCCCCTGCTACACTTCCAAAAGCTGCCACCACACCAGCAGCAAGTACTGCAGTCCCACCACGGCCTCCTGCCACTGCGCTGCCCCAGGAGATCTCGCTGGCCAACATCACTGTGCCTCTGGAGTCAATCAAACCCAGTGAGTTGGGGAAAAGAGGGGGGCAGGCGTGGGGGGATTAAACCCTGCACACATGGAAGGGAAGAATGTAAAAAACTTCTTGCCTGTTGGATTTTGTGGAGGCTGAAGAGGAATGGTGTCACTCATATGGAGTTAGGGTGATGGGGAAAGGTGCTGTCACGCCAATTCCCTCCTGGCTGACTGCTGCCTGTCCCTGTCTTTCCCACAGGCAGCATCCTTCCTGTGACAGTGTATGATCAGCACGGCTTCCGTGTCCTCTTCCACTTTGCTAAGGATGCCCTGCCCGAGAGGCCTGATGTGCTTGTGGTGGTGATTTCTATGCTTAGCACGGCCCCGCAGCCCATCCGCAATATTGTCTTTCAGTCTGCCGTCCCCAAGGTAAGGCAGCTGCTGGGGCTAAGGTCCCCAGACTGGGCCAAAGCACGATTCTACATCTGCAGGAAAGGCAGGGGGATGGGGAGGGTGCTGTGGGCATGGGAGCAAGTTCTAATTGCCTTCACAATGTTTTTGTCTTTGACTAGACAGCGGAAGCTTCCCAAGTACGGGAGCAGGGCTTCTGGCTGCCAAGTCACCCTCAGGAATGTGGTCACTCTCTCCTCTCTTCTCTCACTCTCTCCCTAGATAATGAAGGTGAAGCTACAGCCTCCCTCAGGCACGGAGCTGCCGGCGTTCAATCCCATTGTCCACCCCAGTGCCATCACCCAAGTCCTGCTGCTCGCTAACCCACAGAAGGTAAAAGCATCGTCCCTGGCACATGAGCAGAGGCTGGTCGTGGTGTTCAGGCAAAGCCTCACTACCCTGTCCCTGTTCCCTCTACTCAGCAGCATCTCAGACATGAATGGTTTGTGCCTCATGCCCTTCTTCCCTTGCTTCTGACTGTGTATCCTTTTTCTCCCATCTCCAGGAGAAAGTGAGGCTACGGTACAAACTGACCTTCACAATGGGAGAGCAAACCTACAATGAAATTGGGGATGTGGACCAGTTCCCCCCACCAGAATCCTGGGGAAACCTCTAGGGCCACATGTTGCAGGCACTACACTGCAGATTGCTTAGGAAGCCAACCCTGTGGGGCTGGAGCAGCCTGAGGAAATGGGAGGGTGGGTGGGGGCTGGTGCTCATGCTCTATTCTCCAGATGGCCAGGCAAGGGCCAGAGGGAGCGTGCCTCAAGGAGGAGAGCAGAGATGCCAGGAGATGTTCATCCCACAAGACTAGAAGTGGAGTGGAAAGCTTCATGTGTGTGAACAGTTGCCTTCCCTGCTCTTCTGAAGATGACACTCCCTCCCCAGTCTGTCCAGCTTCTCTTCTAACCCTGCATTCCCGCTTTAGGTGCATAGGGGAATAAGGACAGGGAGCTTTAACAACCTCAGCCCAGGGCAAGGCCTAGCAAAGGAAGATCCTTTTCTTTGTCTGTCCCCTCCGTACTTCTCAGTCCTTCAGCTACTTCATGCTCTACGGTGCTCTCTCTTGTCCCCCTTGCCCCCTCCTTGGAGCTGGACCCTAGTGATTCCATCTGGTGGCATCACACTGGAGCTGATGTGGAGCAAGGCTGGGCTGAGCCTAGGTATCTCTCCAGCACCAGAGAGCAGACAGCTGCCCTTGCTTTGCGGGAGGGCATCAGGGGGAACGATCATCACATATCTCTATCCTAGCTGCTTGCAGAGCTGTTGGTGTGGGGTGGGCCCCAGGGTGGGCCTCAGGAGACTGAGGGTGGCACATCCCNCTTTGCTGCAGCTTAGGGCAGGCCTGGCTCCCTGTGGTGGGGAGGGGGCTTGCCCCAGCCGCCTGATCACTGTGACACAAGAGCTGGGATCTGCAGGCACAGAGGAGACTGAGGGTGGCACATCCCAAGCAATCCCCAACCCCATGGGACTTAGGACCATGGGAGCTGCTTCCCATCCCTAAGCTGGTTTGGAGAGGGCCTGATCATAAAAAGCAGAGGCAAGCTGTGCTCTCCATCAGCTTGCCAGAGGTAGAAAGAGGCATGTGTGAGATGGAGAGGAGCAGGGTGCCTTGCACTTCTGGCTCAGGGCAGCGAAGGTGAGGTGTCTCAGAGCTGGGCGCAGCGAGCAGTAAAGGAGAGGGGGAAGCAAGGTCTTTATGCTGGGATTCTGCTGTGTCTTACTTCCCTTTCTGGTCTCTTCAGGGTTTTGTATGGGTTTTTTCTTTGCAGATCTTGTTTGGTTCTTGAATAGACTTGTATATATTTTCAGTGCAAAATTCTGTAAATGGAAGAAAACAAACGTTTAAAATGAGACGCCCGGCGCGAAGAATCTGCTGTATTTATGGGAAATAAAGAGTTCTTTCCTGATGCTGCTCCTTTGCCTTTTGACCCAAGGAATGCATTTTTCCCCTCACTTTCCCTCACCGCTGAGGAGCTTCTCTGCACCCTNGCCCCAGGGTGGGCCTCAGGAGACTGAGGGTGGCACATCCCAAGCCCTGGGAAGGGCTTGCTCTGTGCCTTCCCAGCCCCTTCAGCTGGCATTCTGAACCCCTGCAGCAGGGAAGCCTACACCATTCCCACAGGCTTTATCTATCATAACGAGCTTTGGGAATGGTGGTCAGAGAGGAGCATGCTGTGGGGGTGGCCTCCTGCCAGATGGGGAAGAGGAAGCAGCACTTGGACTTCCTTTCCCCCACTGGGCTGGAGAGCTGGGTGGGCTGGGGGGTTTTCTCAGCTCTTCAGTGTCCTCTCGTGGAGGGGTGGGTGA
>VXAC01000503.1:520035-533213 GCA_013399225.1 Rhipidura dahli
GGGGGAGGGTTCAGCTGTGCCTTGTGCACCTTTGCTGCAGCTTAGGGCAGGCCTGGCTCCCTGTGGTGGGGAGGGGGCTTGCCCCAGCCGCCTGATCACTGTGACACAAGAGCTGGGATCTGCAGGCACAGAGGAGACTGAGGGTGGCACATCCCAAGCAATCCCCAACCCCATGGGACTTAGGACCATGGGAGCTGCTTCCCATCCCTAAGCTGGTTTGGAGAGGGCCTGATCATAAAAAGCAGAGGCAAGCTGTGCTCTCCATCAGCTTGCCAGAGGTAGAAAGAGGCATGTGTGAGATGGAGAGGAGCAGGGTGCCTTGCACTTCTGGCTCAGGGCAGCGAAGGTGAGGTGTCTCAGAGCTGGGCGCAGCGAGCAGTAAAGGAGAGGGGGAAGCAAGGTCTTTATGCTGGGATTCTGCTGTGTCTTACTTCCCTTTCTGGTCTCTTCAGGGTTTTGTATGGGTTTTTTCTTTGCAGATCTTGTTTGGTTCTTGAATAGACTTGTATATATTTTCAGTGCAAAATTCTGTAAATGGAAGAAAACAAACGTTTAAAATGAGACGCCCGGCGCGAAGAATCTGCTGTATTTATGGGAAATAAAGAGTTCTTTCCTGATGCTGCTCCTTTGCCTTTTGACCCAAGGAATGCATTTTTCCCCTCACTTTCCCTCACCGCTGAGGAGCTTCTCTGCACCCTGCCCAGCTCAAATCCCGTCCCTGCAGTCCTTTAGTTCTTCCCTCAGTTGCTCAGGGCCTTGCCACAATGATTTCCCTGCTCCCATGAGCAGGGAGAAGGGATGGTGGAATTCCCCCATCAGTTCTCAATTCCTTTTTTGAGAGCAGTCAGTTCCAGGCTGTGAACTGGGTACTGCCCACTTCCCTCCTGCCCCATGCCCATGGAGAGGCAGTGGGCAGAAGTCTGTACCTGATAGCCCACGGGAAGCAGGGCTTGAGCCCACTCCCATGCCCCCACATGACTGCAGCTTCACCAGTGCTGTAGCAGGACTTGAAAGCAGATCCATGAGCTTTATTTCAGGGGTGCAAAGGAGGATTTCCTGGCAAGCAGCAGGCTATGGCTGGGAGCAACTCTGATATGGCAGATAAGAAATGGCCTAGCCACTACTTGATGCAGCCAGTGAGGATCTGGGAGGGCTTTGCTGCATCTCTGCAACAGGTGCTCGAAGCGACTGCCTGTTAGGAGCACTCCCGGGGCTTGATGCCGGGGCATCAGATGTGCTCTGCCACAGGTTTAGAACAGCCTGGTGTTTCCGGCAGGGAGGGAGTGGTGCTGTCACCCCACAGCCACTTGAAAACAATTGCCAGCACCACTTTGCTATACAGTAACTAAAGACTTGACCCTTGCCGAGGAGCACAGCCCACCAGTCCCCAAATTTTTGCTCCTCAGGCTTCAGGGCACAGAAAAAATGGCCCTTCCACCTTGTTTTCCTTTGCTGCTCGCCTCTTCTACCCACGAGCTGACTGCTTCTCATTTGGGCTTGGTTTGCTGCTTCCTTTTGCCAGCAATGTAACCCAGCCAACAGCAACCTCTGCTCTCTTAGTGCATGTCTAAAGTCCTAGCTGCAGGTAGCCAAAAATAAGGTGAGACTGTCATCTCATAGAGTCAGGACCAAAGGTCGTGGTGGTGTGAGGTGGACGTTTTTCGACCAAAAAAAAACCAAAAAAACAAACAAACAAAAAAAGATGCATTTTGGTGCAGCTCTGCAGAGAGCAGGCAGCACCCGAGGCTGAGAACTGGGAGTTTGCGGTCCCCCGTGCAACTGCGGGTGCTGCTGCCGCTGCTCGCAGGAACTCTGCTGGCGGCGGGGAGCGGGGGGAGGGAGCTCCCCGGTGCACAAGGCAGCAGCCGTTGGCCGCAGCTCTGTGGCGGTTCCGGGGAGCCTCAGCGACGGCAGCGAGAGAAAGTAGGGTCAGGGGTGCAGGGCGGTTTGGTTTGCAGGGTGGCTCTGGTGCTTTTGTCACAACGAGGGGCTATGTCGCAGGGGAGGAGGATGGAGCTGTGCCCGTGAGCATGGAGAGGTGCAGAGCTGGGTGACCAGGTAGGGCAGGGTGTACGTCAGGTGCCCTGTAGGAACTGTACAGCCAGCTGGCACCGGCACGGGCTGCCCCGCGGCACAGCTGGCGGTGGGCAAGGGAACGAAGGGGAACCACCCAAGCTGAGACAGAGAGCGAGAAAGAGCGTGGGCCCTTCACTCGGGCTCGGCAGCGGCATGTGCTTGTCCTGCCTTGTTCTGTGTATGCTGTAATAAAATTTCCCCTTTAAGGCTGGGCTGAAGTTATTTTTACTTGTGGGGTGGTGACAGGAACACAGAACGGAGCAGGAGCCCTGAGCTGTTCTTACCTGATCTGCGGCGGAGGGGCGGACGGAGGAGGAAGAAAGCTCAGAAAAGGAGAGAGGGAGCAAGAGAAGGGAGTTCAAGGGAGGGGAAAAGAAAGCAGGCAGGGCATCCCCAGGGAGGGACTAAGGAGGGGACTAGCTGGAGAAAGTGAAAAAGAGGGAACAAGGGAAGAAGAGAGAGGTGTAAGGAGGGATAGGTCCTCCAGGAAAAGCAAAGTGGCTCCGGGGAGAAGAGGGGAAGGACTGCAGGCATCCAATGCCAAGCATTACCAAGGGGTGCTGAGCAGGTACGGCCAAGCAGAGCAGCTCTTGTGGTCTCCTCCTGATTTCCAAGATGATGAAAAGACAGTTTAATCGAATGCGGCAGCAGCTGTCCCATCCCAGCATCACCATTCGGTAAGGACTTCTCCACTACCCATGCCAGAGGGGGTGGGATGCCCTGGTCCTGGAGGGCTTGTGCTGGGACTGAACTGACCTCCCAGTGCTGGTGGCCTGGAAAAAGAGAACAGGGGGGGGAAATCTTTAGGGTTTAGAGCATCTTCAGCGTAAGCTGAGGAGCTTTGGGAAGGCTGCATTGATGCTGCTCAGCAGTAAGCAATCCCCAAGCCCAGCTACCTCTCCCAGGGCCCACAGGTGCTGGGAAATGGGGAATTTCATGTGGAAATGGGGCTTTCCCAAGCTTGGCTTCCCCAGGATGTGGGGCAATAGGGAGGGACCTGCCAGCCACATGTTCCTGGCTGTACAATGACCAGGAAGGTGATCAGGCTGGGACCTGCCCTCTCTGCTGAGTCTGGGGTGCCCCACAGGAACCAAGTGCCCTGCACAGCTCTAGCCAGTCCAGCAGCGTGAGCAGCCCAGAATGCCCTTTGAGGAGACGACCAGGGGTCCTCAAATGGACCCATGGAGAACTTAAAAGCCTCTGTCCCTATCCTACCTCTGCCATTTCCATATTTTCCTCTTTGACTTTCCAAAGCTCTCCCCTTGCAAAACCCAGAACTGAAATTACAGGGCTGGGCCCTCCCTGCCCAGCCCCCTCACTCCCTTTCTTACTGCCACCTCTGCAGGTTCCCAGCACTGGGTGGCTAAGTGGGACCGAGCTGCCCCCTGAACTACTGAGGTCCTTCAGCCAGCCCAGCAAATCAGCCACAGGGAAGCAAGTCCTACATGCTGTCAGCCTCTTGCTCTTCTTGCATTTCCTGGAGCGGAGCATGATGCCCTTTCCCATCCCACTTCCCTCAAGATTTCTCATCTCCATGATAGATACATCTCCCTTTTGCATAATGCCAGGCAGGCGAGTCTCAAGCAGCTTGTGAAGTCCAAGATCAAGCTCTTCACCTGCTGCAGAGCCTCTCCTCTGTGGACCATTACCTCACGTGATCTTGCTTGCCTTCAACCAAACCACCCACGCTTCCTGCAGCTCCACATCCTCATCCCACAATGGCTTTGGCAGGCAGTGAAAAGAGAGAAACATGAACTGGGGAAAAAGCAGCAGCAGATGGAAATCAAATGGGGTTCCTGGGGCATAGCAAGGCTAGCAGGCTGTGAAGCAAGGCTTCCTCTCTGGAGGGCATCAGGGAGGTTTTGGGGTCATGGTGGTTGGTGGGTTTTGCATTTGGTTTTGAGCAGAACCACAGGAAGCTGGGTTTGTGTAGGCATTTCTGGAGTGGCTGGTGTTGGTCTTGGACCCCAGCTTGACCACAAGGATACCCTTGGTCCAGCATCAGTGGCCCCACAGCTACTGACTACCCTGGCTGCAAAGACGTGCTGGACTGCAACAGCACCTGCCCCGGATTCACCTTCAGGAGAGAGGTGGGCAGTCAGGGTCAGTAAATCTCCTGCTCCTGTTGTGGCCCCCCTAGGCACTCTAACTCCAAAAAAAAAGGTCACATCTGGACTCTTTGACTGAGGTGCACTGAACTGGAAACCCTGTCTGATGGGGTGTCCACCAGCCAGCAAGGTTGGCTCCTTTACCCTGCTCCTGCTGTTCTTGTCCTCCCAGGCCTGTTGTACCCATAGCCTTGTATCCGATGGTCCACACCATAGCTTGTGTCTCCTGCTCCCAGGAGCACAAAGAGAGGCGGGTAGGATGCATAAGGCCCTGCCTTCCCAAGGAAGCTGGGTGGAGGTCATGCCCATTTGCTGATGGTTCCTTCTCCTTCCTCTGCAGAGCCCAAGAAGCAACTGAGCTCCTGTCAGAAGACTTACTGCAGGTGAGGCACAGGCTGGGCTGGCAGGCGTGTGTCTGCTTGTGCCTCAGTGTGGGAACCCGCCCCGCTCCTGCCTGCCATTCGCCCTGCCAGCACGTCCGAGTCACGGGGCTGGGATCTGCCCGAGTGCCGCAGGGTGATTTCAGGACCATGGCGTTAAGGGACTGGCAGGCTCCTGCTACCAGAGAGGGCTTTCCCAGCTGCTCACAGAGGAATGAATCCTGACCAGGAGTTGTTCTCCCTTTTCACTGGACCAGATGCTCCAGAGGTGGCAGGATGCTGGCGGGTGTCGTGGTTTGACACTGGCCAAATGCCAGGCACCCACAAAAGTTGCTCACTCACCCTCCCCTGCCACAACTGGGCAGGGGAGAGAAAAATTTAATGAAGGCTTCATGAGTTGAGATAAGGACCGGGAGAAAACACTCCAAGGGAAAAACAGGCTGACTTAGAGATACAAAGCGAATTTATTACTAACAAAATCAGAGGAGGATTATGCAAAGTAAAATAAGCCCTTAAAACACCTTTTCTTCGTGCAACCCCTCCCTCCTTCCCACAGACAGTGCAGGGGACAAGGCATGGGGGTTTTGGTCAGTTTGTCACGCAAGACCTTCTTCCACTACTCAGGGAGAGGAGTCCTTCCCCTGCTGCGCCATGGGGTCCCTCCCACAGGAGACAGTTCTCCATTAATTTCTCCAGTGTGGGTCCACCCTCACGAGCAGCAGCCACACTACACTGGCTGCAGCGTGAGCCCCTCCCACAGACACACAGCCCTCCCAAAACTGCCGTGCCATGGCTCTCTCTTTCCATGGGGTGCAGTGCTCCAAGGACAGGCTGCTCCAGCCTGGAAGCAGGGCCCTCTCTTTCTACCAGCTTTCCCACTGAATCACAGCCTCCTCCAGGCATCCACCCACGCTGGCGTGAGCACCTTCCCCACAGGCTGCGGGTGGATCTTTGCATCCCCCGTGGATCCCCAGGGGCTGCAGGGGCACAGCTGCTTCACCATGGTCTTCACCACAGCCAGCAGAGGCATCTCAGCTCTGGCAAGTGGAGCACCTCCTGCCCCTCCTTCTCCCCTGACCTTGGTGTCAGCATGTTGTTTCCCTTACATGTTCTCATGTCCTCCTTTTCTCTGGCTAGAAAAAAATCTGTGTCCCCACTTTGTTTTGATTTTCTTCTTAAATATGTTTTCACAGAGGCATTACCACCATCTCTCATTGGCCCAGCCTTGGCCAGTGGCATGTCCATCTTCGGAGCCATCAGGGATTGGCTCTGCCAGACATGGTGGAAGCTTCTAGGAGCTTCTCACAGAAGCCACCTCTGTGTCCCCCCGCTACCAAAAACCAGTCTGTGCAAAACCAACACAGTAGACCACCCTCACTCAGAGCTGGGTAGTGGGGAAATGGCCTTGAAGTGCCCATGGTTGACAAAATGGCTTCCCCAGTCCCACTTTTCTGCCCCCAGATTGAGCAGAGGATTGAGCCAGCCAAGCGAGCAGCTCACAGTGTGTCCAAGAGGCTCCAAGCCTGCCTGCAGGGACAATGTGGCTCCGAGATGGACAAGCGAGTGGTGAGTAAAATCTTCCCACCACAGCCTGTGCTCAGTCCAGCTCTGTCCCTTGCCAGCAACGGGGATGCCAGGCCCCTGCTTTGCCAGCTTTGCTGAAGGGTGGCCCAAAGCTATGCCAAACAAGGTCCCATTGTCAGCAGTGGCCTCCAGCACATGCCTGGGATGAGCAGAGTAGGGCAACCCTCTCATTCATCAATAATTTGGGACACTCCTGAAAGACAGACAGTGTCTTTGCTTTGAATAACCCTCCAAAACCCTTGTTGTCTATGTCCCTTCCCAAACCCCCGTGAACTCTGGCACCCATGGTGGTGAGGAACATCACATTGTGGCCAGCCACAGTGGTGTCACCACTTCTCTCTCAAATCCTTGGCTCTGTGCAGAAGAAGCTGCCCTTGATGGCTCTGTCCATGGCGATGGCTGAGAGCTTCAAGGAACTGGACACAGAGTCTAGCCTTGGGTAAGTACTGGTGGGAGAAAGTGCCAGGGTGACCCCAAAAGATGCCAGATCTGGTGGTGGCACTGTCTTGGCTCAGGGGCTCCCGTGGCTCAAACCATGTCCCCAGAGCAAACACTGGTGTTGGACTGGGAGAGGGGACAGCCAGCACCTTCAACCTTCCATTGCAGAGTAGAACCAGGGGCTGGCTCAGGGTCCCACGTGGGTGCAGGTATAGTGGGGATCTTGGGTCACAGAGGGGCATGGCTCCAGCACACAGTCATTTCATCTCTGTCCCACGCAGGAAAGCCCTGGAGATGGGTTGCTGCATACAGAGCTCGCTGGCCAAAATTGTGGCTGAGTTTGAGATTGCCCTGGAGCACTATGTCCTGCAGCCGCTCAACAAGCTCAGTGAGGTAGTCCTGGCTGCCCTACTGGCTCCACTCTCCAATCTCACCAGTATCCCAGGCCTCCCCCACTCAATCTGGCCCTCTCTTCCCCAGGAGGAGCTCCCCATCATCCTGAAGCGCAAGAAGACCCTCCAGAAGTTGATTTCTGACTGGAACACAATTAAGAGCCGGTATGGGGCACACTGCAGCCCTGGAGGAGGCAGGACATACAGAGCACAGCCCCCAGATAGGCTGGGGGAGAGAGGAGGATAACTGCCCTGGGGAGTCAGTTTCCAACATCTCTTCAGGAGCACCCAGCTACCTCCTCTCTGTAGCTGCATCTTGCTCTGGGCTCAGATGCTGATTCCATAGCACCAGAGAGAAGGGCAGCTCTGCTGCTAAAGGCAGCAAAGTGCCCCAGTGCTGCTTGGTACACTGAGATTACCTTGTTCCAACTCTTGCCAGTGGTAGCCCTTGCCATGCCAGATTTCTGTGGAAATCTGCACACCTGTTCTACCCAGCGTCCCCAGCACTGAGACCATAAATGTGCCTCTTCTCTCCCACCCCAAAGGCTGAACCAAGCTGCCAAGAGTTCCAGTAACAGCACTGGAGCTGGTGCTGGCCCAGGGGCATCTTCTGCTGCCAACAAACTGGAGATCTTGAAGGAAGAAGAGGAGGAGGTGAAGAGGAAAGTGGAGCAGTGCAAGGTGAGGTAGTCACTTGCTGTCCCCCGTGGATCAGCTGCAGGGCTACTCCTCTGCAGTGGTCCTGTCCAAGGTGACCCCAAGCTGAGATGGATTGCAGCCACCCAGCATGTCCTGCCCTCTGAAAGCAAATGTGCCCCTCAAGCACAAATAGGGAGATGGCCCAAGCCCAGGGAAGAGAAAGAGTAAAGGATTCATAGCACAAGCTGCTGCAGAGAGGAGGCTCCAGGGGCTAAAGCAGGGAGCATATGGGGCTCCCTCAGGCTGGGAACCAGCTGAGCTAGGATCTGTCATGGGTGGCAGGGAAGTTTCACATCAACTTTCTGTACTTCTGCCCTGTTTCTCTGAAAAGCCCAGTACTTTGTATTAAAAAATACATTCACTGGAGCTGAAGGTGCAGAGACCTCTGGTGCCAGGACCTCGATCATAGGGCAGGTTGCTGCCACTACCCAAACACAAGCAATGGAGGCAAAGAGAAATCCCCATTGCACTCAGAGACCTTGTCTAGACAACTCACAGAGCAGATGAAAGGGCTTCATGAAGGTGTCTCCTCTTCCTCGGGTGTGAGGGAGGAAGAGGAGATTGCTCTTTTTTATGTCTCCCTTCCCAGGATGAGTACATGGCTGACCTCTACCACTTCTCCACCAAAGAGGACATCTACGCCAGCTACTTCATCAAAGTAAGTCCTCTGTCTCAGTTCTCCCCAGTGTGTGAACATCAACTGCAACATTTCTGAGCCCAGCCTTGCCCCCATCCACACCAAGTGCCCCAAGCAGGGCAGGGCACAGATCAAGGCAACAGCAGATGCCTACAGCTGGTCTTGCTCCAGGCACTGCAGGCTAATGCCACCACTGGCACCAAGTGCAAACAAGCAGCTTGTCCTGAGGATACCCCTCTCCAATTTGCCCTCTACCCCTCATTACAGACACAGTCCCATGGACCCCAGGTGGGTTCCCTTTGCTGCTCCCTATTTGCCCCGTCTTCATATGGGTGCAATGTCCTGGGAATGGGCACCTCTCCAAGAGGGGCTGGTGCCAAACTGAATGCTGTTTGCCTGTCCCCCATCTGACAGCTATTGGAAATCCAAGCCCAGTACCACCGGCAGTCACTGGAATCCCTGGACTCAGCTCTGGCAGAGCTGAGGGAAAGCCACAGACAGACAGGTACTTTCTGGCTCTGCATGCAGCCTGGCAAGGGCTGTAGCTGAGCCCAGGGGATACAAATGCTGCCTGTCCTGCCTCTGCCTCTGTCTGTAGCCAGCCAAGTTAGGCTTGGAGCAGGATGTTGCCATGGCCAAATGCTGGATGGTCCCAGTGTCCACCATCCCTCTTGACATTCTCCTTCCTCTTCCAGAGCCTTCCTTCACTGCAGACACCCCGGTGGCAGGGTACTACGGTGTGTCCCTAGAGACACACCTCAAGAGCTTGGGCCGGGAGATTGCGCTTCCCATTGAAGCCTGTGTCATGATGCTGTTGGCTTCTGGCATGAAGGAGGAGGTAGGGAGTGCTCCAGACCCCCTCATCACCTTTCCCCCCACAGATGCACTCCTCTCAAACTCAAAATGCACCCCTTCCCTCTTCGTCCCACCCCCAGGGACTCTTCCGGCTGGCAGCGGGTGCCTCAGTGCTGAGGAAGCTGAAGAGCAGCTTGGCCAGCGGCTCCAATGCCCTGGAGGAGTTTTACTCAGACCCCCACGCTGTGGCTGGTTAGTGCCAGCAAGGCAGGGTGGGGGGAAATGATTGGGCAGTGCCTGCTATCCCTCAGCTGCCATCAGGTCCACTGCTCCCCCTCTCCTCCCAGGTGCACTGAAATCCTACCTGCGGGAGCTGCCTCAGCCTTTGATGACCTTCGAACTCTATGACGAATGGGTCAAAGCGGCCAGGTGGGTCCAGACACTGGGATGGAAATCCCTGGCAGGTCACAAAAAGCCCCCAGTCAACCCCCTCCATCCTTCCTGCCACTTGGAGCAGGGGTGCTTGGTCTCATTTGGGGAGATAGGACACAGTGCCTCCATGGATGCCTGCCTTCACTGCCCAGTAAAGCGGGACATCTCCATCTCCACGGCTATGGCCCACACGGGGCAGCCAGCACTGGCCCTCCTCCTTGCCCACTGTGTCCCTCTCTGCCACAGAGAACAGGCTGAGCTCTCTGTTCCTCCTTCTCTCTTACAGCTTGAAGGACATTGATAGCCGTGTACAGAGCCTGCAAGACACCTGCAGCCGCCTGCCCCAGGACAGCTACAACAATCTGAGGTGTTTTGTCAGAACAGGGCTTCTTCAGCCCCAAGCAATCACCAGGGGTAGCCATTCCCTCCTCAAATCCCTACTTACTATTCCCTTGCCCTCCTTTCACCCCACAGGTATCTAATCAAGTTTTTAGCCAAGCTGGCTGAACACCAGGAGGTGAATAAAATGACCCCCAGCAACATTGCCATTGTGTTGGGCCCAAACCTGCTGTGGTCACAGCAGAGCACAGGGTAAGATCTGGTTTGAAGGGGTGAGAGGCAGCTCCCTAGCCCCAGCTGGGGTGCCCTGAAGGCAAATGCCATGGCAAAGGCTGATCCAGCAGCCTTCAGGCTGGTCCAAAGCACACCTCTTCCATCCTCAAGTCCTGTCCCTTGTCCCCATGCTCCCCAAGTTGCATGTCCCCTAAGATCATGTCCTCTTAGCCAATCTGCAAAGTAGTAGAGGAGGGGGCTGAGACCCAAAGCACTTGTGACATGAGTGGCTTCCAACACCATTGGCCTCCAACACCAAACCAGGGTTCCCAACACAGAGAAAAATGCCCATCACCCACACTGCCATGGTCCTTGGCTGGGCTGCCTTCCCTTCAGACCCTGACTCCTGCAGAATGAACACAAAAACCCATTTGGGGTTAATGCCCCCAAACACCTTTTCTGATGCCTTCCCTACCCCTGTCTCTCAGAGACCCCATGCAACTGGACTTGGCCTCAGTCTCCTCCATCCAGGCTGTGGTGGAAGCCCTCATCCAGAATGTGGACACTCTCTTCCCTGGAGGTAGGGCCAGGGCATCACTTGGCGGGCTGCAGCAGGGAGTGATGGGGAGAGGAAGGGAAAGGAACATTTCTCCATCTCCAGAAGGAGAGAAGCAGGAGGCTGCTCTGGCTCCCAGCCGTGGGGTCATTGCTCTGGGTGGCAAGTGCTTCCTCACAGGATCTCCTTTCTCTCCACCCAGAGGTAGATTTCAATGTCTCAGGCATGTTCATGCCACCCACAAACACCGGACTTCGCAAGGCTGCCCCAGTGGGAGAGCCGACCCCTGCGACCCCTCCAGCCAGCACACCCACCCATTCCTTGGATGGAGAGGCGTAAGTCTGATGGGAGCTTGAGGCTCTGGCTGTCCCAGCTCTCCCCATGTCCTCCGTCCATCCCACACCACACCAGAGCCGTACCCTCACAGGTGGCTGCAAGGTGCCTCGTGGCCAGGACCACCATGCCCAACCAACCAAAGCCTGACCTGCCTTGTTCTCTGCGCAGCACATCCAGGGACCCTGAGGCCAGGGCCCAGCGGGCGTCCCCAGCACTGCCCAGGCCATCTCCTGAAGCTGTGGGGCCACCAGCTCCAACCATGACTGACACCACCACCCACAAAGGTTAGTGTGCCCCAGACGCTTGGTAAATTACACCCCCCAATGCCACCTCCTGTGCTTTAGTCATCATCCTGTGGGCACTGAGGATGTCCCTGTCACCAAATGAGGGGAAAGGTCTCTGGCCAGGGCAGCATGGCCAGGATCCAGACAAGATGGGACTGTAGGATAGACACAGTATGTCCTCCAATGTTGGGTTGAACACCTCCAGTAAAGAGGTGTCAAAGCTCTTGGCCCTTAGTGAAGGCAGAAGGGAAAAGCCCCCAGAAAAGCTGATGTGCACTTGTGTCTTCAGTAGACAAGCTGGGCAAGGGGCAATTTGTCCATCCACCTGTCTGCAGCCCCCTGCTGCCTGACCCATGGCTACCACTGCAGCCCCCTCTGCCCTTTGGAGAGAAGCCAGTGGAGAGGAGCCCAACTCACCTCAGCTTTCTTTTCAGGCAAACGCCCGGCTCCGGTGCGACCCACAATGCCACCACCGCCTGTGACACAGCCCCGGAGCACGGCTCCTGCCCAGGCAGGCAGCCCCAAAGCCCAGCCACGACGGACGGCGCCCAGCCGAGCCCCCTCCGTCGCACCGCCGCTCCCTCCGCAGCCAGCACCCCGCCACAGCCGAGATGCCCCAGCGTCCCCCAAGCCTTCCACTGGGGAGGCTGACACAGCGGCTGCCGTGGACGGTGTGCCAGGAACCACAGAGGAGGGGCAGCCACAGCCTGCAGGAGGAAGCCCCCTGGCCACATCAGCCCCAGAAAGACAGCCCACAGAGAACTGAATGGGCTGAGGGGAATGGGGGAATCACAAGCCAAGGAGATGGGATCTAGCACCTCTCTGGGACCCAGCAGGTGCTCTGGAAATGACAGGGTGGCCTGAGGGACAGCATCTCTTAGTCCCCCAAGTTGTTTCTTTGGCTCACATCACCAGGTATGTTTTGCCTGCCTTCTCTTGCTCTCCCATCTCCATCTCCACCTCCCCACACCACCACATCCCTGCTGGGGCCCAGTCACCAGTGAGGGGCCAGATCCCTGCCCAGATCCCCCGCTGCAGACCCAGACACTGACTGGCTTTAGGGCCAGCACAGGCAGCTTGGCCCCCTGGGGACATTTGCAGATGCTCAGCCATGATCCCAGCCCCATTTTGCTTTAAAACCCTTTGCTCCAGGAGCACACAGATAGATATATATAAATACAGATATATTAAAAAATACATATATATATATATATATAAATAGAGATACAGGTATAAATACATATATATATGTGTGTGTATATATGTATTTGGAGTGCATGTTCTATTAGGAGTGGCTGAGGGAGCCGGGGTTGTTTGGTCTGTAGAAAAGGAGGGTCAGGGGTGACCTAATAACTTTCTATAGCTCCCTGAAAGGAGGCTGTAGCCAGGTGGGGATTGACCTCTTCCCCCAGGCAGCCAGTGGCAGTGACAAGAGAACGTAGTCACAAGCTGCACCAGGGGAGGTTTAGGTGGGACAGTAGGAGGAATTTTTCACAGAAAGTGATTAGACATTGGAATGCGCTGCCCAGGGAAGTTTTGCCCGGGAGTCACCGTCCCTGGAGGTGTTTAAGAAAGACTGGATGTGGCACGCACTGCCACGGTCCAGTTGACATGGTGGTGTTCGGTGTTAGGATTGACTCGATGATGTTAGAAGGCTCTTCCAGCCTAACTGGTTCTGTGAAATTTTGCGAATATTTGAGAAGCTGGTGTCAAAGTCGCAGGCCGGTGTGAGCAGGGCACACTTGGCAGTCTGAAGTGCTGGAGGGCGCAGCCCCGGGGCCGCAGCGGGGAGGACAGGAGGCGGGAGCGCGGCCGGCGCCCACAGCCGGCGGAGACGCGGGGCCGGGCCGCAATGGCGACCGCGCTGCCCACAGGCAGGGGGCGCTCTGCGGCTGCGCGGGCACAGCGG